>JAJOZX010000016.1:1790000-2120000 GCA_023014485.1 Bathynomus jamesi | reverse complement strand
ATTTGACATATATCAACATGATCACAAACTGTTGGCAGATACAGAGAAAAAGCACTTACTAAAAATGACTGAATCTGATTACCAGTTTTATGAGGTAGGTCTGTTGATTGAATTTCAAGTTGTAAATTATTAATTAATATTAATTAATTATCAATTATTAATATTATCAATTATTAATAATTTGCTACAATTTTTAAAGTGCATTTAATAAGTTAGTAATATCAATAATACACTATTAATGATGTTAATGATAAGTAATATTTTAGTATTTTCTCATTTTTGTAAGAATTTCAATTTACATATAGAGACCCATAGATAAAAGATACATTATAGTGTAATGAAATATAATCACTTTGTAGGACCAGAAAACAACTAGGCATGGTTACTGTACCCTGAAAGAAGTCCCAGAAACAGCCACTGACTTAAAATTCAAATCACGGGTTATTCAATCTCAAAAAGCAAAAGAATCAGTTCTCATCCTCATCCTCCTGAACCTATGGACATTCCTGAGTTGACAGATAGCGACAGTTGTAATGATTCATTTGATGCAGACTATGTTCCAGAAGTCTCAACATTACAGAACAGAACTAGATTACGCTCATTAGCTGAAGCATGTGACAGGTATAGTACTGAAAGATAAATCTTTTAATACAGCTTAAAGTGAAATCATTGTGACTAAGAGATTAAGATTATCAATAAATTATTCATTGACAATAGATATGTAAATCTACTTTAAATATCCTAACAGATATCAAGTAAGTGATAGAGCAGGAGCGGCTATTGGTTCTGCTACATTGGTGGACTTTGGAGTAATCACCCCAGATAACATACAAAATGTTATTGATAAGTATGTTTTTAATCACTCTAGATATTACATTTCTTAGCTTCTGCTATAAGTTCTAAATCACCAGATTTACTATTACTTTTAATTAGCGTCAAAATTTCTATTTTGTATTTATATTAATTAGTTTCAAACAGGATACTGACATTTGTATTTTGTATATTTGTATAATGCTAATGCAGTAATGCATGGCCAATATTTTTGAAATACTTTTCAGAAACAAGTTGAGAAGGGAGAGAGCTAAATTGAGAGCTGAAAGGAAGAAGGAAGTGATATTTGAAAAAGTGACTGGCATTGGCTTTGACAGTAGAAAGGATGCTACACTTGCTGTTAACAAAGTAAATGAAAAGTATTATACATCCACAATCCTAGAGGAACATTATGTCATTACTGGAGAGCCAGGTAAATGGAAATTATTGTCATACAGTTATAGGTGTTATGCTGTTATATTACTGTACTATAAAGTAATATTTCAATTACTTAAAAATTTTTCTTTTTAAGTGACAACTGTCCAGTTAACTTTATTCCTTCCTTTTTCATTTAATTGTAAAATTAATTAAATTTATTTTCAGATGATTTCTACCTCGACCATTTTACCCCAGAGAGTGGCAAAGGCATTGACATTGCTCATGGCATTTATAAGATCATTAAAGGGACAGAACTTGAGGCCAAATTAAACTTGGTTAAAGCAGATGGGACAAATACTAACACAGGACATATGCATGGGTCAATCAGATATTTGGAAATGTTTTTAGGGCAACCTCTTCAGTGGGATATTTGTCTTCTGCATCTAAATGAATTGCCACTTAGACACATCTTCATAACTTTAGATGGGACAACAAAAAGTCCAGACAAATTTTCTGGCCCTATTGGTTCTCAGCTCAATGGGGATGTGTCAGAATGGAATGTTGTGGACTTCAAATCTATACCTTATCCTGCATTTGTGCTTCTACCAAATGAGGTGGTCAATAATTTATCAACAGACCAATACTATGGATACTGCATCTGCTGGGCAATTATTACTAGTGAAGTGGATGAAGACCTTGCACTCTTAGAAGTTGGCCTGCTAAATCACTCTCGATGGCTCACCTTAGCCTGTAGAATTCTTCGCTTTTATGTTTCACAAAAAAGACCCAGTAAGAACCTCAAAATCATAGTAGAATTCATCATCAAAGTATACTTTCACAGTTGGTTCAATATCAAGGCTAATAAGAGGCTAAGTGATGGGTCAAGAAACCTATTCAATATGATCCAAAGAGTAAATAAATTCCCTGACAGGAAAATTAGAGAAATTTGTTATGACGTATTAAACAATAACAGCTATTTTGCTCATGGTGAAAATATTTCAGTTGGAATGCTGGCTGATGAAGATGAAGAGGTGAGGAGGTGTGCTGTCAATAAAGTTGTGTGTCTGAGGGGAGTTATAGAGGATTTTGATGATGAATCTGGTAGTAGCAATGATTTTGCAGGTGGAATAATTGAAAGTGATGATGAGAATGAAGAGGATCATGAAGGTGGTACTGATGAATATCCTGCTATAGATGAGAATGTTAGGGTCTTTAGAAAGCCAATCATCAATTTCAAAGCTTCTGCATACCACAAGCTGTCTGCTGTCCCAATGGGAAACTGTTCCACCTGTATTAAAAGAATTCAGTAATGATGAACTGCGTGATATCATTAATACCGCATTGAAACTGGATCACGAGTGCCATAGTCAGAATGTTGAAAGGCACATCAAGCTTGTCACTGAAGCATCCTTGGCTGTTGTAGGTCATGAGCGTAGAGATGGTCTTATTAGAAACAAAATTAGATCACGTAAATTAATGAAAGATTTTGTCTAAAAAATATTTTAAGTTCTATATTATTATTTATCATGCTAAAATATGACAAAATGACAATTTGTTAATTGTATAATTTAATGTTTGGCGTTTTGGAATGTCAAAAAGCATTTTCAATGAATTTAAAATGGCTGATTTTGATTGATTTTGATTGCTGATTGAAAACTACTAATACATGTCAATTTGCAGCTTGAGATGTTTTATTGTGTTGACATTCAGTCGAAAGGGGGTCTATGGGCCCAAAAAATTAGTTTTTCTAAAATAACTCAAAAACTAAAGGTTTTATGAAAAAATACCACTCTTAATAATTTGTTCTAAATCAAATTCTGCATCTTTTGGTATGCAAACCATCTCTCTAGCATGTTCAGAAGAAGAGATATTGCCATTTTCCTGATTTTGCTAGTGTGGCATTAGATGTTTTTACAAAAACGGGGGTGGCCGGACATATGTTGGTGGCCACCAATTATTTTTTTCAGGAATCTTATTTTTATATCAAAAGCCAACTGTTAGTCACTCTGATAAATTAAAATCAAACAAAAATTATAGTTTCAGCCCGGCCTAAATTGTGCTGAGACCCAGCAGAAGGCGACAGTCTTGTGTCTGAAAGCCGTCAAGGAATGGAAAGTCTGCTAGATAGTGCAGACGAGCCGGGGTGAGGGGTGAATCTTTCGAGGGAGAGAAGTGCGCTTTGGGAGTCAATATATTACAAAATTGCTGGCCGGGTGGGTGGGCACAATATCGAGGGCCTCTAAGATGGCGAAGAGTTCTGCTGAGAACACAGAGGTCTCGCGGGGGAGGCGGACGCTTCGGGAAAGTGGCTGGGGTAGTGTTACCACTGAGGCGGCCGTGCCAGCCTCCATGCGGGAACCGTCTGTGTAGATGGAGACAGTGGCCGAGTGCCGAGTTGTGTTCCCGGAAAAATGACCTATATGCCATGGTGGTGGTGGTGGTCTTTGGCAGGGCACACAAGTCCCTGCAGAACGAGATTGGGGTGAGGAGCCAAGGGGGTTAGATGTGGTATGTGATGAGCATGACTGATGGGGCATGCTGGAAAGGTCCAGGAAGGAGCGGGCCGCTTCGGTGAAGTGCCAGCTCCGTCTCTGGGGAAGAAGTTTGGAAACTACCGTGCACAGGAGCGAGGAGGGTAGCCTCTGCGTGGGGAGGTAGGTTCTCACGAGTAGCAGATCCCATCGGAGGTTGAGAGGGAAGTAGTTGCATTCCACTCGGAGGCTGGAGAGGAGCGGAAGGCACCAGTGAAGAGACAGAGGCCCCTGTTGAGACCCGGGTCCAGAATACGGAGGCGAGCGCTGGAGGCGGAGCCATATATCACGCTTCCATAATCCAGCTTCAACTGGACCATGGCAGTGTAAAGGCGAAGGAAAGAGCGTCGGTCGGCACCCAATGTGGAGTGGGAGAGATGATCTAGGAGTGCGAAGGGATGCTGAAGGGAGTTCTTTAGGTGCCTGAGATGGGGAGCCCAACTGAGCCATTGATGCAGTATCATGCCCAAGAACCGTGCAGAGTGTACCACCTCTAGAGATTCACCGTATAGGGTGACAGGGGGTGGGGAAGGCAGTGGGTCTTCTCCTTTTAACCCTTCAAATACGGGAAGCATACATTAACGTACATTTAACCTTTCCTCCGTAGCGGAAGGGTTAAAGAGCATGCACTTGGTCTTGGAGGTGGACAAGCGGAATCCAACCAACGTCGCCCATCTCTCCACCCGATGGATGGCGAGCTGAAAGAAACGTGGACAGGACGAACTATCTACTGTCGAAGGCATTCTGTATTTCTTGGCTGAGAAGCAGGAGGGGATCAGTAGTGGAGCGGAATTGTCTGAAGCCAGACTGGGTAGTCGGAAAGGAGTCACTGTTTTCCAGGAAAAAGGAGTGTTACGTGGCGACCATTTTTTCAAATATCTTGCAGGTGCAGCATGTTAGGGCGATCGGTCTATAGTTTTTGGGGTTGAGGGGGTCTTTGCTGGGTTTGGGAATTGGGATTACATGGGCCTCCCTCCACCAAGAGGGAAGGGTGCCTTCTATCAAAATACGGTTGTAGAGGTCCAGTAGAAAAATCTTCATGGTGGGGTGGATGTGCTGAATCATGATGTAAGGGGTACCATCCAGGCCAGGGGAAGGAGACTGTCGAGAGGCTAGTGTCGCCTGTAGCTCACGCATAGTGAACAACCGATTGTAGGGGCTATCTAGATACAGTGAAGGGAGATCAGTTTTAGTGGCGGGAACAAAGGAACCGTCCGAGGAGTAGACAGCGGCCGAGGTGGAAGCTAATAGGTTTGCTACCGAATTGGGCTCGTAAGAGAGTCCATCGTTAGTCCGGAGGGCTGGTGGTCGGGAAAGGGTAAGTCATCCCTCGACACCCCGTACCTTCTTCCAGATGGTAGCCGGAGGTGTGGAGGTGATCCCAGACACAAAGGCACGCCCTCTTCATTATAAGGCGGGCAATGGCCCTGGCCCGCTGCATCTCCGTGTGATGGGTGGGGAGTCGCGTGCGATAGAAGCATCGGATAGCCCCCTTTTTAGCACGTGTGACCTCCATGCACTCTGGGGTCCACCATGGTACCCACTGAGTGTGGGGATAGGCTGGAAAATTGGGGGATACTGGAGTATGCAGCCGCGATGACGGTTGATTCAAAGTAGGCAATACATTCGTCGGAGAATGGAAACTGGGCAGTCGTATGGGATGTAGAGGTGTTTTGGAAGAGGGATCAGTTTGCTCTGTCTTCAATCCATCTCTCCAGTACCCGAACGGTCTGGTCAGGCCAATTAAGTGTAAATTGGACAGGGAGATGGTCAATGCCATAGTCGTCTCAAAGAACCCGCCATCTGAAATTTAGGAGGGCATCCATCGAGACGAATAACAGGTCAATCCAAGACAGTGTAGCTGGTGGTGTGAATGAATGAATAGCAGTGCTTCACCGGCGCTTCATCTGCTAAGGTCATATCGCGCCAAAACTAAAGTAAAGAGAGAGCACAAGGAGATGGGGTAAGGAGGACTTTGAAGGAGTAACAGTTAAAGAAAAGTCATGAAAGAGAAAAGTAAGGACAATATGAACAGCAAAGGAAGGAAGAAATTACATCCAGGTCATATTAAATAGAGAGTAGAAGGCCAGTTTGACGGAGAAAAGAGAAAAGCGTGTCCTTTGGTATAGGCGCGGAGTCACCCAACAATACAGTAGGAGTAAGAGTGGAGCTTGAAGGACAAAAAGTGAGGAACTGGCAGCGAGCAACGGCAAAGGCAGGGCAACCCAAATGTGAAACAGAGAGAGGGATGCCGCATGGGTAGGAAGGGGTTGGGGGCAACATCTTCCGTCATAAGATGCCCATGCGTGAGACGAGTATGACCAATGCGTAGGCGCATCAGAGCAGTCTCCAACCGTCGGTCACGCTGACAGGAGGAAGGCCACCGTCGAATCATGGGCTTCAACGCCAGAGGCGTACCGAAAAGGGGGGGGGCGACAAGGGCGATCGCCCCCCTTGAGCTAATAAATTATTATTTTGATTATTTTTACATATTTAATTTACATATTTAATTTACATATTCAATTAAATATTTTACATATTTAATTTCATGCGCCAATCAAAAAATGTTAGCTAGCTTTCTACAATTTTGTTTCATGAGTATTGCATCATTTTTCATGGCATCTGGCAACCGCAATTTATTGATTTTTGTTTACATTCATTCAAATATTTAGTTTGTGAACTTTCTAAATTTTGATAATTTTAAGTATTGATTAAAACTTTGTGTGTATGAATGTGTGTGTGATCATGTGTGAAGGCCAGTTGGTCTCAAACATGTAACTAATAAATGAAATGAAGCATTGTTATTTTTAAAATTTGGTATTCAGTTTTTTACACATTTTAAAATTTAGTTTCAAAGTTTTCATTTAATTTACAATTTTTCACATTGTATTGCACACAAAAAATTTTGTGTGGAATTTGTTTGGATTTTTTATTTCATTATAATGGACTTTAATGTTATGGTTAGTAATAATTCCTATTTCTATTTGTAACTTTGTAGAGTACTATTTGCAGGTGTCACAGGACTAAAGACAATGGACCTTTATAAATTTTTCAAAAGAAAAATGTCCAAACTGACAATGGTTCTACAGAGCATGATGATCAAAGTACTGTTAATCCCAGTAAAATTGCTAGGTTACAACAGGATGAGAATGAAAGTGAAAAAATTTTGGCACTAGCTCTTGCCTCCCCTACTACTAAAAATATAAAATGGCTTAGAATCCCAAAAAATCTTAATTGCGGTTTGCAATGAATATTATGTTACTAATCAGATTTTTATCATAATTTTTATATTTTTTTATATAATTTTTATATTTTCATTCATAGTGTGTCTTAGCAGTAGCTAGTTAATCATCTCTAACTGAACGATAAGCATCATGAACGTGCATAAAAATTATTTATCTATTTTAATTATACTTCTACGATTACTTCCAAGTTCCCCAAACTTCACTGTCAACCATAGAAATACCTAACAACATACGCTGGATATCAAATTCATCATCAGTTTTTTTGTCCTCACTATCTAATTCCAATTCTGATGCATCTAATAATTGTTCTAACATTTCCTGATATTGGTGTAGAGGAATTTTGCAATTTTTTTTATGCACCATTTTTTTATATTTATATACTAAAAATATGAGAAAAAGTAAAAAAAAATTAATCATAACACAATAAGTAAATAAAATATGCAAAACGAATTGTAATAAAATTATTTAACACTAACACTAAAAGAATACAACATGCAAAATACAGCTGCTAAACCTAAAAATCATATGAGCAACACATCTTCCCCCTACAATGTCTAAATAAACACCGAGTCTCCGCCCCTTTGTTGTCATATGTAAATACATATCCTAAAATATAATTTGATATTGAAATGACAGAAATTGTGTCAAAACATGACTACTTTAGATTTTTTTTTTTACTAAATGATGCAATATGTGTCATCAGAACATTTATGCAAAAAATTTTTTTTATGCAATTTGTGCCATTGGAATGCGAAAGTGTTAACAGGATTGTAGCGACAGAGACGCCTTCAGGTACTTTCATGATTTCCATTTGACAATGGGCCCACTGTTTCATCAGCACAGCTGTGACCAAGATAATGTCACATCGCGACTCATTCACTGTGCCCTGAACGTTACACCTCGACTTCGTTATAAGGTATTCCTGGGTACGAAGCCTCAAATCACATTTCACCTCTCACCACAAACAACTTCAGTGGCATGTCAGATTTCATGTAAGAACGTTTTAACAGGCCCCATTGGCCTGGTGTCATACCTAACTTTATATAAAGACTTTCATTTCCTCGCATTTTATTATAATATTGAAGTAATTATTCAAGTGCACATTTATACATTTCAACTAAACTTGCATTCAAACAACCACAACTTTTATTTGCCTCACTTGTATAACATTTATTTTGTTTAATAAAGGAAGAAAACTCGCTATTAATTTCCTAATTAATAAAATTATTTGATCTGAAAAGATTATGACAGCTTGAGGCCAGGGTCCCCTTGATCTAATTAATATTATTGTAGTGCCAATGAGACACTATAGGATTAAACACTACTTTTTGTTAACAGAATATGCATTTTAACAAATTTAAATATACATTACTGCTTTCTTCTCAGAAATTTGGAGAATAATTTGTACAGATAATTTTAAAATGGTTCACAGTACTGAACAGTTATAACAACACACATTTTTTAATACTACATATAGCGAGCTAAGTTACAGCAAGTGAACTTTACTATTAACTTTTACTTCATATATAATATTTTCATAAACATATTATATAAGAACTAAAAGTTATTACTACACCTGACTCATCTGAACATAGCTCGCTAATGTATTAAAATGAATGAAACATACTAATTTTTTAGTACTGTAATGGTGTTCAAAGGGAATTACATTACATTACATTAATGTGCTTTCAAGTGAATGGGGAACATTTTGAACCTTTATAACATGGATCCAGAAATAAATATATTTCTCACTGCGTGGTGACTTTTCAGACACCCTTGTACAGAGTGGCTACAAAGTCCCTTTACAATAAAATTATAGCATATCTGTATGTTGCCCTTGTTTTTCATGCAAAGGGACTTTGTGGCCATCCTCAATATAGTATTTGAAATTTATAGTGTAGGGCAAAGGTCACCAACAGACAGACCACAATCCGTACCCAGACTGCCAGGAATAAAACCATACTCTGATTATAGTATCTACTTTAAAATACAGTCAAACTTTGACATTTCAAAAGAATTAAAATGAAACCTTTTCTATTTTTTTGATGATGTTCAAATTTAGTTTTCATTCAAGAGATTAAAAGGTGGTTATTTTATGTTGATTTTGAAAAAATAATGTTGGCCACATTACAAAAAAACTCCTAGGAATAAAATAAATAAATATATAAATAAATAAATACATTGGTTGGTTGTTGTTCATTAGCCAATCAGCCCACCCTCAACGAGCAAGCTGGCAGCACGCAGGTAACCAATCACCCTCTCCGGAGTGGACCAGAGGTTCAGCGCACTAGTGATGTGTTGTGGTGTGTTCTATGTTGTGCTAGAGTGGTACAATCTGTCATAATGTGTTCAATTGTTTGTGGTGTGTCCTGGCACAGGTGGCAGGTGTTGTCAGTGTTGTTGTCTAGTCTGTGTTTATATATCTGTAAGTTGGGGTGATGTCCACATTGGAATTGTGCTAAGTTAACTCGATCTGATCTGCTGAGGCTGGTCTCTAACCTGTCAATGGGTGGCGGCTTCACACCTAGGACTGCATTCGGACTGAGTTGTGTCAGTCCTTTGTGGGTTAGGGGTGTGTGTGTGTGTGTGTGTGTGTGTGTGTGCTTTCTGTGCTGTGTGATGTCTGTGGGCCATGGTATGGAATGGAGTATTTGGTTATAATGTGTCTCTGGTGTTACCTTAATGGTGCGAGGTGTTGGTGCATGATTGTACATGTAGTGGCAAGGGTGTTGTGGGTTAGTTGTCACTGCTGCCATGAATTGTGTTCCCCTCGTGTCTAAATGTTCCCTAACTTTCAGTATTTTTGTTTCTGTGTGCAGGTCTTCTATTGGTGTTGTTTGAGTACATCCTGTAATGATACGAAGTGGGTTGTTTTGTATTGTCTGTAAGGTGTTTGTATGTGTGTTTCAGATAATGGGTGCCCAGCATGGGCTAGCATAGTCCATAACTGAGAGAATATATTGTTTGTATACGAGTGTTGTTGTTTCCTGCTGGTGTCCAAAGTTTGTGCCTGTTAGTGCCCTAAGCGTGTTAAGTCTTGACGTACATTTGTTTTTAATGTCCTGAATGTGGTTTGCAAAAGATAATGATGTGTTGTATGTGACCCCAAGTATTTTGGTCCTGTGAGTGTGTGGAATGTTGTTGTTGTTTAGTGTAATCTGTGGAGTTATCTGGTGTTCTTTGGTGTTGCTTGTTAGCAAGATGATGGTTGATTTTGTGGGTGCAACTTCAAGTCTATTGTGTGTGAGCCAGTCTTGTATACTGTTTATTGGACCAGGTTGAAATTTTATATTGAAAAGGTACATATTGTGAGGGGTTTGAATGGAACACAGGAACCTCCTCATAAATTATTTTTGCTGTTTAAAGCCTCCTACCCCTGGCACAATTTTTCACTTTTTGACCTATATTGAAGAATATTCCATTTATACAAGCGGGCACATAGCTTACCCTCACAGCGGCACGCAGAACTAACATGGCTGAACCAGTTGCAGCCAAAGTAGCGAACTGGGTCAGGCACATACAGTCGCACCAAAAACTCACACGACCAGCGATCACCCACGCCCCAAAACACCTGGGCCGGAGGCACAAGAGAGTCAAAGGTCAGGAGCAGACGAGTGGACAGGATAAGAGCACCATCCCGGCGCGACGGAAAGCGGAAGACCTTCGTTACCCCCTGGTGGGCAAGATCCTCCTGCAACTCGCCAACCGGGATTGACAACAGATGGGAAGCGAAAATGGTGCCCTGACAGCTGTTCAATTGCAGATGGGGAGTCACAGAAACTCTGCAACCCAAAACATCCTGCAACTGTAGAAGGGACTCAGTCACCCCCGAAGAACGGGACTTCAAAAGAAGAGACCCATCCTTCAGAGGGTGGATATCATAATGACAGGGAACCCCCACCGTCTTAAGATGCTGAAGCACCCATTCCGAGTTGCCCGGAAGGGAGCCAGCGGAAGGGCGGAGAACAAGGAACCTGTCCACTGGACAGAAATTGACAGCAAGGACAGGTCCATGTGTAACAGTAACTGAGAGTGGGTGAGAGAATGAAGGCCACGAAGACCCCGCCCTACGGCCACCATGAGTCCGGCCACGAGAACCAGATGCCACAAAGGACGAGAGGGGGCCATATGGCTTTAAGGTCAATCCAGTGGAGGCAGAGGCCACTGAACGACCAGAAGTAGAAGTTTTATCCAAATCCATGGGCGGGCCAGTCATCAACAGGAGGGGATTGAAGTTTTGAAATTGAACCCATAAACAATAGCTTTACAAAAAAGACAGCCTCGGACCCAAGGCAATGCACCATCCACCACTGCATCCTTAGGCCCAACGTCTGGGGTAGCCCACCCCCCAACCTGACTGTCATTTTAAAAACAGCAGATTGGCTCTACGGAGATTTGTCCGTTAAGGGCCTAGCAAAGACCCAATCCAGACGCAGCAGCGGTCCGGGTGCCCGTACCATCCCCAGAGCATGGCTCAGCCACGGAGCGATGCCCCAGGTGGGTGCACCCGATGACCCCAAGACTACAAAATACAAACAGAGGGGGGGGGATACTACAATTGACAGAGGCCCTAGACCGAGTCAAGACAAAATAAATTCCGGGAGACGGAAAAAAAACGGGGAGCAAAAAAAAAAAAAAAAAAAAAAAAAAAAAAAAAAAACGCAACTAGGTAACTCTTCGCCCACACCCTGCAAGGAGTTGAGGAAACCCCAACAACCCACGAGGTGTACGAGCCCCCTCGGCCCAGCAAGCCTGAGTACCTAATCGAGGGTGTGTGTGTGTTACAGTAAATGTCTGTAATCAGGAAATACATGTATTTCCTAACACATACAGTAAATACGTGTATTTCCTGATTCACCCAGGAAATTCACATATTTACTAAAAATGCTAGGGTATACATGTATTTCCTAAAGTTAAGGACCAAGTATTTCATGAATTTACTGATGCGAAAACTCATATTATTTATTCTCAACTCAGTATGTATTCTCAATTAAATGATTAAACATGACATGGTAAAACTATGATTACTAAAACATAGTAAAAATGATTAAAACATGGATAAATATAAACCTTTCAAAATCCCCGTTTTAACTGCTATTCTATACTGATCTGTTTCTAGATCTCTGTACATGACAACACCAAGTATATTTCTTGGGTCTCCTCTACCACGGTCAACAGCTGGAATAGGAATAGCAACATTATCTTCAGGCTCTGCAGTTTTGCAGTCTAAGCAACTTCGCTTCACCATTCTCTCAGCTTGCCCTAATTGACCAGCAGATGCAGTAGCATGCCGCTTCTTGGTCCGCTTCTTGTGGTTTTCGACATCTTGCAGTGTAACAGATGGCATAGCATAATTTCAGTCAGCAGGGTTGTCCTCATCAGAGAGTAGTTTGCTGGGTTGATCGGGTTGGTTGTCATCAGGGAGTGACTGGCTGGGTTGATCTGGTAAGGTGTTTTCAGGGAGTGGCTGGCTAGGTCAGTCGGGTTGGTTGTCATCAGGGAGTGGCTGGCTAGGTCAGTCGGGTTGGTCATCATCAGGGAGTGGCTGGCTATGTCAGTCGGGTTGGTTGTCATCAGGGAGTGGCTGGCTAGGTCAGTCGGGTTGGTTGTCATCAGGGAGTGGCTGGCTGGGTTGATCTGGTAAGGTGTTTTCAGGGAGTGGCTGGCTAGGTCGGTCGGGTTAGTTGGGTTGATCTGGTAAGGTGTTTTCAGGGAGTGGCTGGCTAGGTCGGTCGGGTTGGTTGTCATCAGGGAGTGGCTGGCTGGGTTGATCTGGTAAGGTGTTTTCAAGGAGTGGCTGGCTGGGTCAGTCAGGTTGGTTGTCATCAGAAAGTGGATGGCTGGGTTGATCTGATTGACAATCAATGAGTGGCTGGATCAGGTGATCAGGCAGAGTCACAAGAGCATGGAGATCATCTTCATCTTCTAATCATTCAATGACTTCTCTTGGCAGTGATGAAGAAGTCAGGCCTACTCGAGCATCACACCCAAACATAGTAGAGTATGGCAAACACTTTATTCCGGCATGATAAGCAGTGTTTTTCTGGAACTGCACAAATTTGATGCCAACACACCAATCTTGCGAGTCATTGTTGGCCATCCAAACGACTAACATGTCTTTGATATCTCCATTGGCCCTTTCAACAGATCCTTGGCTCTGGGAATGTCAAGGTTTGCCATGGACCAATAATAGAGCTGGCCACAGCTGTTTCAATTCACTGATGACATGTGATATGAATTCAGATCCATTATCACTCTGGAGAATAGCTGGGGCACCAAGGAGAAGAAAGATATCTATTAGATGAAATGCCACTTCAGCTGCTCGTTTAGTCATTAGTGCTCTCAAAACACAAAATTTTGTCAGATGGTCTTGATAAACCATAATCCACTTGTGATTAGAAGTTGACATAGCTTGCATGTCAATTAAATCTACCTGACCTCTGGATGAGAACTCCTTACTTAGGATCAGCCGGACAAGTACTCCTTTCATCATGGGTCTCTTCCTTTTCTTCTGGCATTCTTCACAAAGGGATTTGTACAGTTCCAAGGCTTTTATAGTAATGTTGGCATATTTTTTCTGCAACTCTTTTGTCATCTTATCACGTCCCCCATGTCCAGTAGATATGTGGGCTCGCTTAATAATATCAAATGTATCTTCAATGGTGGCATAGTAGATAGGTGGATCTGTGAGGTTCTCCCATTTTCTAATAAGTTTCTCAACATCACTGCACAGGAGAACATCATACCTGAAAATAACATTAAATATTTGATATAATGATATTAATATAATGATAAACAATACAGTGTGTCCATAAAGTCATGGTGGGATTTTAAATAGCTATATTATTGCAACAAAACATGATAATGAGATGAAAAAAAGGCAAATTGAAGAACAACTCTAAAAGAATAACTTTATTTAACGTAGTTTGATATGGGCTCCTCTGGTAGCCCTGCAGACATCTAGGCGGTGATTCAATTCCAGCCACACACGCCCAAGAACATCAGGAGTGACGGATGCGATAGCTTCCGTGATTCTCTCGTGCAAGTGATGAATATCCCTAATGGGTACACTGTACACGCTTTGCTTGATGTAACCCCACAAATAAAAGTACAAAGGTGTCAGGTCCGGAGAGTGTGGAGGCCATGGCTTCCATCCTCCTCTTCCTATCCATCTCTGTGGAAATTTTTCATTAAGGAATTCTCGAACAACGTTGGCATAGTGCGGAGGAGCACCATCTTGCTGAAAGATGACATTATTGTCAATAAATTGGGGTACTGCAAAATGTTCCAACATAGCGAGGTAGTTGTGTGACGTCACAGTGGGTTCCGCGAAGAAAAATGGGCCAATCACTCGATCTCGTGCTAGAGCACACCACACATTAACTTTCGGGCTATTATGCTCATGTTCAACATAGGCATGTGGACAGCCTAGACCAGTGGTTCTTAACCAGGGGGGCGCGCCCCCCTAGAAACAGGAATTTCTCTAATTGTATTTGTTATTCTCTTAACGAGAGCATGGGCTAATATTGAGAAGTTATTGAGAATGTTATTTTGATTGAAGGGGGGCGTGGAGGGAAGGACCAATTCCTAGAGGGGGCATGGTAGTAAAAAGGTTAAGAACCACTGGCCTAGACTAACTACGAGATAAAGGTTAAGCTTGGCCTAAACTAACTACGAGATAAAGGTTAAGCTTGGCCTAAACTAACTACAAGATACAACTTTGAAAGTTGTTCTTAAATTTGGCACTGTTTCATCTCATTTTCATGTTTCGTTGCAATAATATAGCTATTTAGAATCCCACCATGACTTTACGGACACACATCACCGCCTAGATGTCTGCACGGCTTACAGAGGAGTCCATATCGAACTACGTTAAATAAAGTTATTCTTTTAGAGTTGTTCTTCAATTTGCCTTTTTTTCATCTCATTATCATGTTTTGTTGCAATAATATAGCTATTTAAAATCCCACCATGACTTTACGGACACACTGTAGTTTAAATATATTGAATAGTTTAAATATTTCAAAATAACTTTTTTAAACAAACTTTCTTAATTTAATAATACTTTAAATTAATAATAATACATCAAAATAACTTACTATGCTAGCAGATAATAGTCATTCCTGCTCTTAGTAGTGGACTTTGCAGCTGCTGATTTCACATTATCCAGGAGTGTGTAGTATTCAGCTTTCGGGATTAACACTGTTTTATATTCCTTATGTTTTTTAAATAATTCCTGTTTGAAAAACTTTTCAATGCTTTCGGTAGACATATTGATGCAATGTCTGTAAACACAATTCACTCCAAACACAGTTCACTGACAGCATTGGCTTGGTCATGTGACCACAGTATCACGGTAACATTTGGTTGGTTCTTCACGTGATTTTAGTATGACATCACCGCACATCCCTCTGTTTTAGGAAATACACGTATACCTTAGCATTTTTTACTTGGGGGGATTTAAAATGCACATATAAAATGTGAATTTATAAATGTCCATGTCCATGTTTTAATCATTTTAATCAATTTTTATATAGAGTTTAATCAAGTTTTTGCATCAGTAAATTCATGAAATACTTGGTCCTTAACTTTAAGAAATACATGTATAGAACTGTCCCTCCCTCTCAGTTGCCTCTTAGATGTCATAGACAGTGGTTTGCTGTTATTGCTCTTGTACCTACTTCATAGTTATATACTGGGTGATCCAGATAAATGGGACCCATAAAAAAAAGCCAAATATTCTTAATATTTAATTCCTTTCATAAAAACTATATATCATTCGAAAGAGTAGAGTTACAAGTTTATTATGAAATATTTATTTTTTAAAAATGACTCCTTTCAAATGTGCTCCATTAGTTGCCAAGCATTCCAGTGTTCTCACTTGTAAGTTCTGCATCACTTTTGCAAGAGTGTGCGGTGGTATGGCCTGTATCTCATTTGTGATGGCAGCCTTCAATTCTTGCAAGGTCATTGGGTTATTTCTGTAGACCCTACTCTTTAAATATCCCCAGAGATAATAATCTATGGGAGAAAAATCCGGAGACCTTGTGGGCCATTCAACGTCTCCAAATCTTGAGATTAACTCGCCTGGAAACGTTTGATGCAAAACTGCCATGCAGTTCCTCGTGGTATGGCAGGTAGCTCCGTCTTGTTGGAACCAGTGGTTTTCTAGACAAAGATCTCTTAATTTAGGAATAAGGAAATCGGTCAACATTTTTTCGTAGCGATCACCATTTACAATGACTGTGTTTCCGGTGGAATCCTCGAAAAAGTACGGCCCTATGATCTGAGATGCAGTAAGACCACACCAAACAGTTACATGCTGACTATGCAATGGGACTTCGGTAATATTCAATGGATTTTCTGTTGCCCAGAAACGACAATTTTGTTTGTTTACAGTTCCATTCAAGTGAAAATGGGCTTTGTCTGACATAATCAAAGTTGATAGAAAATTGGTGGTGTCATTTACCTTCTGTTGGATCCATTGACAGAATTGTCGTCTTCGTGCAAAATCTCCATCGTTTAGTTGTTGCACTGTTTGAATTTTATATGGAAAGAGCATTAAATTTTGCTTGAATATACGGTGTGTTGTTCCATATCCAACTCCTAACAGCTGAGAAGCACGTCTGATGCTTATGTTAGGATTATCCTGTACAATTTCATGAGTTCTGTTAATGATCTCGTCTATCCTTGCTGCGCGCACTCTTCCAGTTGGTTTTCTTTTTCCAATGCTGCCAGTTAGAGAAAAATTTCTGACACACCGACGGATTACTTTCTTAGAAGGTGATTTTGACATCTGAAAATTTGTCTTGAAAGATCTTTGAGCTGAAACTACACTTCTTCCATGCTCATAATATTGCTCAGTTATGAAACGCAGCTGTTCCACAGTCCATGCAGTCATCTTGAAGGGTTAGTTTTAACTAACACTTATTTTGTTTTGTATCTTATCTTGTCTTGTCTTGTCTCGTCAAAACGTATACAATCCTGTACAAACTTGTAACTATCCTCTTTCGAATGATGCGTATGATTTTATAAAAGGACTTATACTTTAAGAGTTACAGGGGTTTCTTTTGGGTCCCATTTCTCTGGATCACCCTTTAGAATAGAATAGAATAGAATAACCTTTATTAATAATAAAATAAATACAGTAGTCTTTTTACAACTTACAATTTTTACAATGACATAAATAATTGTGAAGCTCGACTATTTATTTTATTTATTTTTTTTTATTTGGCCCTTAAGCTTTAGGCTTTATTCTACTAGATGAATACTACAGTTTAACTGTAAGTATGGATTATTGATTATTACAATTATTTATTATTATCATATTCTTCTGTCTAATTATGTTGTAATCCCATGAAATATTTTTTTATTGAATTTTAGAACATCGAATGACTAAATTTTGAAACATCGTAATTGATATAAAATACTTAAATGTTCTTCTTTCTTTTCAGATATTCCTAAGATGCCAAAATTGAAGACAAGAGGTCAGTCATCATGCCACTTCAGCCTGTTAGTCAGTACAGGGAAGGAGCTTCCTGTATCAGAACTACCAACAGTGCGAGACATGCTGAGACTAGGGTTACTCCTTCGTGAACAAAATACAAAGGATAGAAGGAACTACACAGAGAAAGAGCTCATAAGGGACATGACTCCCCCTCTTCTGCATCAGTGGAAAAAAGCTAATGTTATTCAAACCACCTGTACTCAATCAGTATAGAACTATTGAGCTAAAATTAACAAAGCTGTGGCACAAAGCAGTTGAGACATCACTTGGTAAAGGAAAACTAGCAAAGAAAAATAAATTTCTGCACACACTTGATACTCATCTTGACATTTTTAACTGCCAGTGTCCCATAGAGTTGTGTTCTGAAGCCAATTGTTCTCCCTCATGCAGAAGAGAACCTCACCCTCACATTGTCGCTGTCCTTGTGAGAAGAAGATCCCTGTTTTGGAGCTGGCTTTCATAAAGGTGCAGAGAACAAAGGCAGGAGGCCAAGGAAGTATGCAGATTAGTTCGGCAGATTATTCAGAAACCAAAAAACATAGTTATTGCTAAGAAAAAAGAGAAAATCCGAAAAAGGGAAGAAAGGAAGAAAAAGAAGAGTGAAGAAGCCACCCAAAGAGATGAAGAGCTCTATCAAGAGGTTTCTCACTTCTTTGAAAGCTCTTCAGATGAACAGAAAAAGCAACATCAAATGATAGCTCCAAAATGACATCCGAACCTTCGCCGAAGAGAATGAAATACAACACTAAAGACATCCCAAACATTGCCCTTGCCAGTATTTGCCACCATACGGGGCTACGAGAGACTGCAGAGATTACCACTGCCGCTTGGATAGATACAGGCCTCATCAGCCGAGAGGATACATCCTTAGTGATAGATCATAATAAGATAAGAAGAGCACAAGAAAAAATAATGAAGGAAATATCTGATCAGCATGAAAAAGATTTGAAGGAGGAAGGTCTCTCTTGCCTTTTGTTTGATGGAAGAAGAGATGACACAAAAGTTCTCCTAGAGGTAGAGGGAATGGACAGAAAGTTTCTCGGTCTCATCAAAGAAGAACACTACTCTGTGTGTTCCGAACCTGGTGGCAGCTATTTGTTTCACTTTGTTCCTGAAGCAGAAGTAGAAGGCAAGAAACATGCAGAGGCAATTGCTGATCAAATAATATGTTGGCTTCAAGAAAGAAGACTTGACAGTTCACTGCAGGCGTTGGTGGAGACTCAACTGCAGTGAACACTGGATGGCAGGGTGGTGTTATGACGCATTTAGAGAAAAAACTTGGAAGAAGGCTTGTTTGGATTGTATGTGATTTGCACACAGGGGAACTACCTCTTCGTTGTCTCATCCAGGAACTTGATGGTCCTACAAAGAGCAACAACAAGTGGTCAGGCCCCCTTGGCAACATGCTAGATGAAGCAATGGAATTAGAAATAAATACAAAATTTCCAAAGGTCGAAGTAGGCCCTCCCCTTCCAGTGTTGTCTGAAGAAGTTATCAAAGACCTCAGCATGGATCAATCTTACGCTTATTGTATTGTTCAAGCAATCAGATCAGGAGAGTTGCCTCAAAATCTGGCTCTCTTGGAGATTGGACCCGTAAGAGACAGTCGTTGGTTAACTACAGCATTCGTTTCTGCAGGATTTGGGTTTCCAAACATGCACTGAAGGGCAAAATGCTACAGAATTTGATGTTGATTGTTGAATTTATTATTGGGTTTTATCTTCCTCACTGGTTCAATGTAAAACTTAATCCAATGTGGATGGAGGGGCCCAACCACATCTTGTTTCAATTACAGCTACTGAGAACCAAAGGAAAGTAGTGGTGGACATCGTGTTACCTGTGGTGAGAAGGTCCGCTTGGTATGCTAGGCCAGAGGCAGTTTTGCAAGCAATACTCTGCAGCCAATGTACCAAAGAGCAACTGAGGCTGTGGAAATCATTCTAAAGCTTAGAGGAACATCACTAGATGATGACCAGCTGGGAGACTGCTCTGTTCAGACAAGGAAGGTACTTCCTATAAACGTCAATGCCACGAAATTGTCAGAATTAGTTAACTTGAGTTTGGAAGTTTTGGAGCCACCACTGACAACATGTATAATGAACAAAGACTTAACACAACTTAAAGAGGCCCCAATGCAAATGCCAAAGTGGCCTTCTCACTCAGAATGTGGAGTGATGTGTGAAAATGGTCACAGAAGCAGCTAATCAAGTTTACAGTCACGAGAGGCAAGAAGGCTACATCAAAGCGCAAGTAGCAAGCCGAATGCTGATGTCAAGGAACCGCAGCAAAAAGGACATGACTGCATTGGTTACTTTCAAATAAAGACTCTGAATGTTGATAGGATGTTTGCGCACATGTTATTTTGTTATGAATTTACGGAAAAATGGAATTTTTTAATTAAAATTGATGTAGGTAGGAGTTATTTTTTATTGTTTTTGAAGCAAGGATATTAATTTGTATGCCAAATGATTACATTAAATTGCTACCAAATCACATGATTTTCAATTTAGTCATTTCACCCCCAAAATTGACACACCCTACTGTAGAGAATACCACACTACACATTGACACTGAACTGATGTTGAAAATTACTTTCTACAATGACATGAGGATTAATTTCTGACTTCACATGTGAATTGCGTGTTGTTGACACCATCACAGGTAAACTGAGTCTCATCACAGAACAAGACGTATCGATGCAATTGTCAATCAGCATTGAGCCAATTACAAAATTCCAGCCATTGGGCACGATCCCCAGGTTGGAGGTGCTGAATGTGCTGTATGTGGTATGGATACATGCCTTCTTCGTGTAATGTTCTACATACTCTTGTTTGAGGAACTCTAAGACATGTGGAAATCCTTCGCATACTAACATGAGGCCTCCGCTGTACCATCTGAATAATGTTTTCTTGCTCAGCCACATCTTGTACCAAACACTCAGATAAAACAGTAATGCTAGGAAATGAACCACTCTCTTGCAATCTCTGGAAAACGTTGCTAAACACTTGTCGATCTGGAATTCTTTGATTTGGAAAATGTTGCTGGTATTCAACAACAGCAGCAGTAGTATTTCCATCGCAAAATCCATAAACATACACCATATTGGCATATTTGGCATTTGAAAACATAAAAGCCCATAGGGTCATTCCAGCTCAATTGGTACAGGGGTGGTCGGCTGACCATCTCCGATTTTCTTCAAATTTTCGGGGTTGATTCATACACCATTCAATAGCTTAAATCTAAAATTTTAGCTTCCTCAGTCAAAAACTTTTAATTTTATGGTTGCTTAAATGGCCCCCACCTTCAACAAAAAATGCCATGTTGGGCTTGATCTGCCAATGCCTTCATTTTGAGAGGCCTTGAAAAGTGTCTTCTAATAGGAGTAGAAGCTTCAAATTTGTCATGCCAATACAACTTCTGGTGGGCTTTTCAATTTTGCAAGCAAAAAGGCTGTGGAACAAATACTTTCTAAGTTACAAGGGCTTAAATATGGCTCCATTTTGAAGCTTGCATCAATTCCTCCCACTTTTACGACTCTACCATTTTCAAAAGTTTTAGTTCTACATCAATCACAGCTGTTTTAATACTCCTAATAGTCTCTATGGGTTGTAAATTTATGAGTGAAATAAAAAAATAACCAAAAAAGGATTTATTTCTATTTTTAAAAATTTCCAAAAGTTGATAAGCACACCGGACAAAAAATTAGTCACCCCTAATAGCACCGATAGTAGGAAGTTCAAGGTCACACAGAGGGCGCTGATGTAGCATTGGTAAGTGACAAGTAGTGGTGACGTAGCACACAGGATCAGATCTGTTTCGTGAGGTGGTGAAGAACAGTGTGTGTGTTGGATATAGTCTGCAAAATGGGTCGTGAGGCAGACGTCACTCAGTGGCAAAAAGGAGCCATCGTGTTTGGCAGAGCCCACGGACACAAAATGTCTGAAGTAGCCTAATTTGTTTGTGTCAACGCGTACTGTCCAGCGAGTTTACAAAGAGTGGTGTAGTTCGCAATCAACTGACAATCGACGGCGTAACTGTGGCCGGAAAACAATTCTCGACAATAGGGGCCGCCGCCATGTTTCTCGTCTAGTAACTGCAAATCGTTTTCAAACCAGAGAACAATTGCTCCAAGAAACCAATGAGGTTCTCCAGCGACCAATTTCCGAATGGACATTGCGACGAGAACTGCATGCGATGGACATCTGGAGTAGGGTACCATGGAAGAGGCCGCTGTTAACAGCAAGTCACAAATTGGCACGTTATAAATGGGCTCAGAGGCACAAAAACTGGACTGCGGCAGATTGGAAACGTGTAATTTGGTCCGATGAGTCCCATTTTTGTTTGTTCTCCAATGATGGGAGGCGACGAGTACATCGCAGGTCCAATGAAGCCTTTAATCCTGAATGCGTCGAAGGTGTTGTTCAGACTGGAAACAGAAAGTGAAGCGCAGGAATAGACACCCACGGACTCTGGCGGAACTTCGGGACTGGCTGATGAACGAGTGGCAGCAAATCGATGTTCAGTACATGCACAACCTCGTAGAGTCTCTGCCTCGCCGGATTCGTGCGGTTATCAAGGCCAGAGGTGCCGTCACACGTTATTAGGTACATTCTGAGAGGGGTGACTAATTTTTTGTCCGGTGTGCTTATTTTCACAAAATTTGCAAAATTAACATCAACTTTGGGGCTTAATATAAAGGTGTCCAAAATTAGTCAGGGAGTTGATACTTCTAGTAAAGAAAGATACATACACTATATGATCAAAAGTATTTACACCGCATGGTTTTGGGAAAAATGGTTTTATTATGGCATTTAGTAACCAGTAGGTCCACCCTTTGCTTTTATTACAGCGTCAACACGTCGAGGCATACTTTCCACCAGTTTTCGGTAAGTCTGTACAGGAATGGCTCACCATTCCTCTTGCAGAGCTGATGCAAGAGATGCAAGTGAAGCCGGGCGTGGTGTGCGGTTTCGTATCCGTCGCTCCAGTTCATCCCACATGTGCTCGATTGGGTTGAGATCGGGGCTCTGAGCAGGCCAGTCTAACAAATCCACCTTATTTTCATGAAACCAGTCCTGCACACGCCTTGCAGTATGGCAGGGAGCTCGATCCTGTTGAAACAAACAATGGCCATCTCCGTAGTATTGCCACAGTGTAGGGAGGGCCGAATTGTCCAGAACGTCGAGATAAACGTCAGCGTTCATGGTAGTGGGTATAACAACCAACGGGCCGAGCCCTAGCCAGGAAAAACAACCCCATACCATGATGGACCCTCCACCGAACTTCACCGTTGGACGTACACAGTCAGGAACAAGCCATTCTCCGGGCTGTCGCCACACCCAAACACGCCCATCAGACTGGAAGAGTGAATACCGCGACTCGTCGCTCCAAAGAACAGTTTTCCAGTCCTCCACGGTCCAGGAACGACGGGAGACACACCAGGCCAAACGACGCATGGCATTAACTTTTGTAATCAGTGGCTTGTGTACAGCTGCTCTACCATAATAACCGAGTCTGTGCATCTCTCTGCGGATAGTTACAGTACTAATGGAGGTACCGGATGCTCTTCCTACCTCCTCAGCGATGGAAGCGGCAGAGGACGTGCGGGACTTCTTCTATCACGTTCCATCAGTTTGCGTGGTCGTCCGGAATGTTTTTTCGCGTTAGTTGCACCATCGTGCTTCCATCTCATGATAACATCCGCTACAGTCGACTTTGGTATATCCTGTTTGGCTGCAATGTTTCGTATAGAATCGTTACTTAAATAACATCCGATGACGAGTTCACATCCGCGCAGCATGGCTTCACAACAGTTATTGATAACTTAGCAGAACACCTCAGCATTATAGTTTCGCCACGCTTTTTCCCAGCATACCTTTCAGCGAAGGTGATATTTGCAGAAATGAGGATTTTCCGGGATGTCCGAATACTTTTGATCATATAGTGTATGTGTAAAAAAACATATATTAAGGAATAGATCTCAACTCAACTCCTTCATATAGTTTTGGTGATTCAAAGAAAAGTGCTTTTTATGAAAAATCTCAAATTTTTGCAAAATTTGTAAATTTTTAAATTTCTATTTATGACATTGAATTGTAATTTTACTTCCATTTTATTACTTATTAAGTTGATTTACAATTGTAATAATATGTAAATAAGTCTAAAACATACAAGAAATTTAATATGTCTGTCAAAACAACCAGCGACTCGAAGGGCTCTGGGTAGCTCATTTCGCTTTGTATATTCTTATAAATGTAAAACATGATGGTTAATCATTAATGTCCAGGCCTATTTTATAGATCATGATCTTTTATTTTCAGAAAATTTAACTAGAGCAATTAACTTAATTTTACTGCCTGTAATAATGGCTTATTCTAATCAAGAATCAAAGTGCAGCTTTGGTATGTACTTGGATGATCCATGTCATGAACACAGACTCACCAGGAAGGTGGGTATGTATACCTTACATGAGCTGACAGATGAAACAAGGAAACTGCTATTGTGGAGAACAAAAGCAACTGTAATCAACCCAAATAGTGCTACTGTATGCTACCACCATGAAAAAATGTTTGGAATGCATTACCAACAAATGCAACGTAGCTGCCAAGATCCATGGAGAAATCATCGAAAGAAGATAACAAGTAAGTAAATATAGGTACTAATATATTTATATTTCATAAAGAAGTTTATATTGTAAATTGTAACCTAAATTAGCTATTTAATTTTAATAGGGTAGGCTATATACTGTGCTACTGAATGCATATGTTTTGAATATTTTATACGAATAGCCTATAACCAAATGTTGAGGTTTTAAAATTATTTTCCAATGTGTTTAGAGTTTACATTACCCTACTTTATTTGCAGAATCACTACAAATTATTGACAAAGACATAGCAACTAGACTGAATCTGATACCAGGACAGAAACTTTGCTCAACATGCTTCTCTAGAGCCAAGACGATTGAAGATGAAAAAGACTCAGGTAGTGATGAATATGTTCCAGAAGAAATAGTTAAGGAGACATTTGACGAAACGTTAGGTTCACTAGAATGCTCACCCATTAAGTATGTAAGAGCAAGAGATCGAAAGTTTTACGCGAAAAGGAAACTAAAGCAAATTGAAACATCAACAAAATCAAAGCTGTCAAAAGTACTTCATATGAAGCCTAGCATTTTGGATGAGGAAGCGGAGAAACCTATAGAGAGTGAGGAAGAAAAGTGTTATCAGCATATGATAGAGGAACTGAAAGAAAAGTGTAAAACTAGTACCAGACAAGAAAAGATACAAATTCTAACACTCCTTCCAATTGGTAAAACCTGGTCCAGAGAAAGAATTATGAAAGAATTTGAAGTGTCAGCCAGAATGGTTAATGCTGTGAGGGCCTTAAAGAGAAAAGAAGGTATCCTTCCTATAATGAGAAATAAAAAGAGTAGCAAGGGTATAAGCGATGAAATAAAGGAAAGAGTGATAGAATTTTTCCAAAACAATGAATATACTAGAGAATGCCCTGGTAAAAAAGACTACAAATCAATAAAAACACCACAAGGGAAGGTTCACAAGCAGAAAATACTGT
The DNA here is from genome assembly GCA_023014485.1 of Bathynomus jamesi. Classification (NCBI taxonomy): domain Eukaryota; kingdom Metazoa; phylum Arthropoda; class Malacostraca; order Isopoda; family Cirolanidae; genus Bathynomus; species Bathynomus jamesi. The sequence continues at coordinate 2,094,957 of JAJOZX010000016.1, read as the reverse complement.
TGTTGACAAATATCAGAGAATTATATACGCTTTACAAAAATAAATATCCAAATGACAAAATCTCCAAATCAAAGTTTTTTGAACTGAGACCAAAATGGTGTATGGGTGTGGGGAGTAAAGGATCACACAATGTATGCATTTGTGAAATACACCAGAACTTTAAACTTTTATGTGAATCACTCCCCGTCAAAGTAGAATTAAGAGAGTTACTAGGGAAAATAGTCTGCAACACTGAAACCAGAAACTGCATGATTAATAACTGCAAAACATGTCCTGGTTTAAATGAATTACGGGATTGGCTTCTTACCATTTTTGAAAACAATGATTATGACATGGATGATGAGGTTTCCTTTAAGCAGTGGCTTCATACAGACCATACCCAACTGGTCACAATGACAAAAAGTGTTTCGAATGTAGTAGAAGACATATGTGAAAGTGCAAAAAAGTTGAAAGTACACCATTTCATAGCAAAAGCCCAATCAAAATATTTGTCCGACTGTAAAGAAAACCTCAATGATTCTACAGCATTAGTGCTTGTTGACTTCTCTGAAAACTATAGTTTTATAATTCAGGATGCCGTACAAGGGCATCACTGGGACAATACCCAGGCTACCTTGCATCCGGTAGTCTGCTATCAAAAAGTTGATGGTGAACTAAAAGTTACAAATTTTTGTGTAATATCAGATTCACTTACACACAACACAACTGCAGTTCATTCTTTTTTATGTGAAGCCTTGAAATTACTTAAAAGTCAGAATCCTAAACTAAAACATATTTGTTACTTTAGCGATGGCGCAGCAAGTCAATATAAAAACTATAAAAACATCATTAATTCAGTGTTACATGAAAAAGATTTCCAACTAACATGTGAATGGAACTTTTTTGCCACCTCTCACGGAAAGAGCCCCTGTGATGGTGTTGGTGGCACCGTCAAAAGGTTAGTTGCCCGGGCAAGTCTACAAGCAACAAGTAAAGGTCACATCACCAATCCAAAAGAGATGTTCGATTGGTGCAAATCTAATATTAATGGTATACAATTTCTGTACATTGATTCAGCTAAAATTGAGGAAAATGCTAATTTATTTGAGTTAGAAAAAAGGTATTCCTTAATTAAGACAATCCCAGGAACCCGTTCATATCACTGCTTTAGACCTTCATCAACAGGCATTAAACTGTACAAAATTTCTAGTGATGAAAATTTCTTTAACGTACAACTTTCCTTCCTCAATGCTACACAAGAAAATGTGGCTTACCAATATAAACCTGGTACATATGTGGCCTGTTTCTATGAAGGTGACTGGTTTGTTGGAAACATAGTTGAAGTGTGTGATACTGAGAAGGATCTATTAGTAAATTTCATGAAAAAGAATCCTTTTAAATGGCCTGAACAAGAGGACGTTTGCTGGATTCCATTCCAACATGTTTTGTGTTCAATTGAACCACCTACAGTTGCTGGGAAAATGGGGAGACAGTACAAGTTATCAAATGATTGTTTATCTAAAATTGAGGAGTATTTTAAAAAAAGCCTAAGTAACTACAGACCTGTATCAAGCTGAATAATAAATTGCCAATTTATGGCTGTGAGGCCATGGAGTGTTGAAGACAATCAGACTTAAAGCCTGAGTACAATAATAAATTCCTGAGTCAGTGTCTAAACATAAGAGTTATTAGCTATATATAAGTTTACATACAAATTTACATAAAACAACACATATTAAAAAAAGAATATGAACTTATAGCCAATAATTCACATGCTTAAAAACTCAGGAATTCATTATTGTATATAGCTAAGTACTGTACACTTGTATTAAGGGAAGTAATACAACAAAGCTACTTAAATTTAAGGTTTTGTACTGAAAATGGTGGTTACTGCTAGTTTATCTGTACTAACTGCATAATTTAAATTACTAGGAAGTGCTTAAAGAGCAGTAGAACACGGTTCTACATGATTTACTTAGGTAGATCCAAGTATTGAGCCTACAAGCTGGTCCATCTGTTGTGTTAACTGCAAATGTAGTAATAATCTAGGTATATATTATGTCTTTTTTATGAGTAAAACTTATTTAGATAATTTAACATTTGTGAATTAACTTACCAAGTAATAAAATGGAAGTAAAATTACAATTCAATGTTGTAAAAAGAAATTTAAACATTTCAAAATTTTGAAAAAATTCAGAATTTTTCACAAAAAGTACTTTTCTTTGAATAGCCAAAACTATATGAAGGAGTTGAGTTGAGATCTATTCCTTAATATATGTTTTTGTACACATATGTATCTTTCTTTACTAGAAGTATCAACTCCCTGACTAATTTCGGACACCTTTATATTAAGCCCCAAAGTTGATGTTAATTTTGCAAATTTTGTGAAAATATCAACTTTTGGAAATTTTTAAAAATAAAATAAATCCTTTTTTGGTTATTTTTTTATTTCACTCATAAATTTACAACCCATAGAGACTATTAGGAGTATTAAAACAGCTGTGATTGATGTAGAACTAAAACTTTTGAAAATGGTAGAGTCATAAAAGTGGGAGGAATTGATGCAAGCTTCAAAATGGAGCCATGTTTAAGCCCTTGTAACTCAGAAACTATTTGTTCCACAGCCTTTTAGCTTGCAAAATTGAAAAGCCCACCAGAAGTTGTATTGGCATGACAAATTTGAAGCTTCTACTCCTATTAGAAGACACTTTTCAAGGCCTCTCAAAATGAAAGCATTGGCCGATCAAGCCCAACATGGGCATTTTTTGTCGAAGGTGGGGGCCATTTAAGTGACCATAAAATTAAAATTGTTTGACTGAGGAAGCTAAAATTTTAGATTTAAGCTATTGAATGGTGTATGAATCAACCCTGAAAATTTGAAGGAAATCAGAGATGGTCACCCGACCAACTTTCTGAAATCTGTACCAGTTGAGCTGGAATGACTCCATACTGAACGCACAAAACAACTGCATGCTGTGAAACACAACACACCACTGCATAGTTAGTTTGGTAAGTAACTGTCAATTCAGTTCAAAGTCATACATGCACATGCTTGAAATTCAAACATCCATAGCTCCATAACCATTAAGAATTGGACAGGTCTATGTTCATATGAAGTTTTTGACTGGGAATGACCTCAGCCATAAACTTCCAAAGCTATGACATTTCGTACCTCTTTTGTTAAATCATGAATTCGCATTCGCTTTCCCTCATTATTATTACTGTCCTAATTAAATATATAAGCTAGTAAATAATGATAACTGTCATCATTTCCCACTCCTTCACTTTGTTAAAAAAATGTCAGCTGCAGGTTTCTATGTCTCAGTTGAGGACCAGCCATTCTACCCATTTATAGAATACAGAAATCAGTTTGAAATAAGTATTAAGAGTGGAAATAATGAAGATTAGAGAAAAGTAAATAAAAATTAAAGCTATTTCACAATAAATATAAAATAAAGACAAAATAGGAGTGGGATGATGGAGGCAGAGGTGGGGCACAGGGTGGAAGAAGGGGCAAAAGTACTGGGTGCCCTAAGAAGTGTTTGGAAAGAGAGATCAGTGTCTTTGGGAGTGAAGATGGGTATATATGAAGGTACAGTAGTGCCAACAGTGTTGTGTGGATGTGAGGCATGGGTTGTGAATGTGAAGAAAAGGAAAAGGGTGGATTTACTGGAAATGAAATGCTTGAGGATGATCTGTGGGGTGAGGCAGATTGATCATGTGAGAAACACTAATACCCGTGAAAGGTGTGAGAGTTGAAGGAGTCCTGCGGAGAGAACAGATGAAGGGGTGTTAAAATGGTTTGGGCATATGGCAAAGATGAGTGAAGAGAGGATGCCAAAGAGGATTTATGTGTCAGAGGTGGATGGGGAAAGGGGAAGGGGTAGACCGAGGAGGAGATGGAAGGATGGGGGTGAAGGAGGCTTTGGGTCAGTGGGGCCTGGATGTCTGGGAGGATGAAAGGTATGCGCTAGATAGAAAAAAGTGGAGCAATGTGGTATATGGGAAGTCAGTGGGCTGGCAATGTGCCAGCTCAGAGTGTATGAAGCGGTCTGGGTAAACCGTGGAGTAGTCTGTGGGGCTGGGCTGTGGATAATGTTGCCCTGAGGCAGGTGCATTATTGACTGTGTCCGGTAATTTTGCCATATGAAATTTCGTAGCAAGAAACCTCGCTGCAAAGAAAATTTGCTATGAAAAAATTATTATTGGAAAGAAAGACCAACCAACAATAAAACAATGAAACAAACCAACCAACTACCCCACCAACAGTAACCAATAAATTAGGTTTTAACCTATAATTGCTATTTTGAGCCCTTTAAAATGCCTTTTACACTGAGAAGTATCCGTGGTGGTGAGAAATTAGTTGACGACATGAATTATGTTTACCAATTGGAAAGAAAACAAAGCAAAAACTTATTGGAAGTGTGAAATAAGTAAATGTGGAGCGAGTGTGTGCACTATTTTGGAAAGTGATGAGACATTATCGATTTGTAAACATATTGGTGAGCATAGATATACCTCCAATGCAGCCCAACCCCAAGTTTATCATTCTTTGGCAACCATGAAAGCTGCCACTTTGACTTCACAACTACCAACAAGATCATTTATTGCTGATGCAACATCAGGTTTAGATGATGCAACCCTGGCTTTAATGCCATCAATACCGACCTTAGCATGAAACATTCGGAATTGGCGACAGAATAATGACAAAGTACCTCCTATCCCTAAAGAAAGAAGTGTATATGTGATTCCTTTAGTATATCAATTTCTTGAAAGCGGAGAAAAGTTCTTACAGTACGACAGTGAAGAACATGATGTGGATAGGATTTTAGTGTTTGGAACAGAAAGTGGTTTAGATGATTTGGTGAATTATAAGCAGTGGGCATGTGATGGCACTTTCAAATGTAGTCCAGATATATATTACCAACTCTATACGTTACATGTAGTAATGAGGAATGTTAGCATTCCTCGCTTATTTATTCTACTCCCTGGAAAAACTCAAGAAAATTACAGTAGACTTCTGCACATTTTAAAGGAACTACGTCTGGAGATCAAGCCTGAATCTTTGATGGTTGACTTTGAAAAAGCATGCATTAACAGCTTCTCGAATGTATTTCCAAATGCTAAAATAACATGTTGCTTGTTTCATTTAGCCCAAAATATTTACAGAAAAGTCATCAACATCGGATTTCAACAGCAATATCATACAAATAATGAATTCAATCTCAAAGTTAAATGCTTTGCAGCCCTTGCATTTCTTCCTATTCCGGACATTGTGGAAGGATTTATTAAACTCACAGATGATGATGATTTGCCCCAAGAATTTGTTTCCTATTTCGAAACTCATTACATTGGAGGGGAACAAGGTCGAGGACTTCGGCAATGCTGACTGGTACCCACATTTCCAATTGAACTTTGGAATGTCAATGAAAGGACTACCGATGAATTACCTTGAACAAATAATAGTGTAGAGGGGTTTCATAATGCTCTACAAATTGCGGTCACAAATGTACATCCCAATATTTGGAAATTAATAGGAATTTATAAAAAAGAAGCAAGCTTAGCAAAGAAGAAGAAACCACAAATTGAACTAGGGGATCCATCCACCATGAAAAAGAAATACAAAGATGTCAACTCCAGACTCCAGCGAATAGTAATGAATTATAATCCGGAAAACAAACAAGTTTTTGCCATCTATTTCATTAAACTTGCATACATTTTAATAAGATTAAACGTTTTTAACTGTTATGTATAAACTTTTTAGTACAAACTAAACTAAACTAAACTTTTTTTAACCGTTTTGTTCTTTCATGTAAATAAACTAAACTAAACTTTTTTAACTAAGTTTTATATATGACGCGTTCGGTGGAGAAGGGGCGAACGCAACATTTTCGAATTATGCCACAAAATGCAGTTAAAGTTTGTAAACTTTAAACCTTTGTATTTTTCCAGTTTATTGAAATGTATGAATTTGAACACATATTTGAGTAAAATATTGTTGTGTAATATGTCGATATAATAAAACGCCAAGAAATTTTACAATATTATGTATTGATAGCTTCTGATGTTAACTGGTGTAATCCATTATTTGGTCCTCTTCGTCGAATGTTGTATTACCTGCTTCAACTGTTTCGGTTTTTTCCAGTTCCCTTAACAATCTTGTATAATAGTTCACTGCAGTTGCAGGCATTAGGTCTGATAATTCTTTGAGATCTTTTATTTTTTCCTTAGTTATTGGCAGCAATTGGGAATACTTTGGTTGCAGTGTCTGCTGGGCTAGATTGAATAAACTGACACTGTAGGATTTTTTCCCTTTCTGCAGTCTGATGGGATGGCTATTATCTGGGGTTGTGCGGTATGCAGTAGATATTACGTAGCCTTCTTTGTGTTGAAAGTCAAATATTAACTTTCTTGCATCTGTAAATTTAGTAGTTGTTGATTTCCTAATGACGTCAAAATGACGTCAAAATCGAGAAAATCAGCCTGTTTCATTTCTACAACTAGGAAGCGCTGCGAAACGGCTGTAGTTATGGCCGTAACAATCTTTTTTGGTGTAAATAATATTGCTGTAATTATTTTTTTATATTTTGTTCAATTTGGCCAAATTGAGCATCACAGGGCATTGTTGAGTGACCAGAAAGTAGATAGATGTGTTCAATGTGAAGCAATGATGTGGAGTGAATTTCTCTGAGATACATTAAAACCTAAATTTTACCGTGAAAGAGTGCAGACTAACATCTAATTTTTTGCATAGGTAAAGCAAAGGTTTTAAAGGATAATTATACGACAAAAAACTCATTTTTCGAATTTTGTGGCATTCGCCCCTTCTCCACCGAACGCGTCATATAGACTTCTTAGTACTGTTGTTTCAAATAAATACATTTCTTATTTATTCCTGCGCTTTTTTCCTATTTTCTTGCTTGTGGCAAGGTTTCTTTGCGGCAAAATTTCTTGCAGTAAAGTTTCTTTGTGGCAAAATTTCTTGCGTTGAAGTTTCTTGCGTTGAAGTTTCTTGCGTTGAAGTTTCTTGCGTTGAAGTTTCTTGCGTTGAAGTTTCTTGCGTTGAAGTTTCTTGCGTTGAAGTTTCTTGCGTTGAAGTTTCTTGCGTTGAAGTTTCTTGCGTTGAAGTTTCTTGCGTTGAAGTTTCTTGCGTTGAAGTTTCTTGCGTTGAAGTTTCTTGCGTTGAAGTTTCTTGCGTTGAAGTTTCTTGCGTTGAAGTTTCTTGCGTTGAAGTTTCTTGCGTTGAAGTTTCTTGCGTTGAAGTTTCTTGCGTTGAAGTTTCTTGCGTTGAAGTTTCTTCTTGCGTTGAAGTTTCTTGCGTTGAAGTTTCTTGCGTTGAAGTTTCTTGCGTTGAAGTTTCTTGCGTTGAAGTTTCTTGCGTTGAAGTTTCTTGCGTTGAAGTTTCTTGCGTTGAAGTTTCTTGCGTTGAAGTTTCTTGCGTTGAAGTTTCTTGCGTTGAAGTTTCTTTGCGTTGAAGTTTCTTTGCGGCGAAGTTTCATACGGCTGATGAAGTGAATGAGTGTGATTGAGGATTGTTCCTGATGCAATCTCACTGCGGTGGGAGAATTTTTTTTTTATTTATACCCAAACACAAAGAAAATGGGTACCTCACTATTTAATGACTTAGTCAGAGAACACTCTTCAAACCTTCAATTGCACCAGAAACACTTATCACGCCCTTCTAGGTTTGATGGCACTAAGGTTAGGTTCGGTGAACTTAGGTTTGGTTATATGGATTTAAAAAAAGTAGGTACCTCACTTCTGTGAAGATGCGCTTTTTTTTTTTTGCGTGTGTACTTGTGTGGTAGAAGTCAGAATGTATCAATTACACTGAAAACCAGTTTCTGGTTCCTGAATCAAAATAGATGGTCTCTATGTATTGTTTTGCACAAAATCCGAATCTGTTTTTAGAATTCTTCTATCATGTATAGATTTTAAGATATGACAGTTTCAGCTACAGGGGGTCCTCGTTATCCAAGGATAATGGGAACCAAGAAATCAACACTATCCACTTAAAGCAGGGACCTAAAACCCATAAGAAATAATGAGAATAAGGTTTAATTGGGACATTAACAGAATAAATGACACTCAAAATTATGGTAAAACAATTGTAAAATACACTTTTTAAACCCTAAAATACACTTTTAAACCACTAGCAGTACACTTTGAAGTCATGGCTGCAACAATATTGCAAAAAATCAACAAAATCAGAATGAAAATACCAGAAAACTGCGGATGAGTTCAGCACTGGCAATGGTTAGTGAGAGACTGAGAATGCGTGGCATTGGGGTTGGGGTTGGAGCATGGTGGTAGTGGAGGGTTGGAGGTAGGGGAAAGTGAGTGAGACAGCGAGTCCGAGTAAAATTTAAATGGTTTTCTGTTGCGCTTCCGCATTCCACGTACATTATCCACTGAAATCTCTTAAGTGCAGGGAATTTATCCGTATGGATCTACAATTATTTGTCTGTGTAAATGCAGGGACTTAGATAATGAATACTCAGATAACAAGGACCCCCTGTATATTGATTAACTGCAATTTCTATAAGCAAAATGCCATTCATGAATTACTAGTTTAGCATTCCTTTGACAATCTATGGATTCTATCTTGCAACTGATGGCATCTTTTCACCAATGAAGTGATGAATACCACTACCTACATACTGTAAGTTATATCAGTGCCCATCAATATGTCGCAATGAGAGGGTAAGGCAGACTGCACTTAGTGGTAGTAAAAATGATAATGAATTGATAAATAGTGAGTGATAGTGAGAGTGATAGTGAGTTTTCAATTGAAAATGCTGCTTTGCATTATTTTGTGAGTGGAAGAAAAGGTTTAATATATTTAAGAATTCTAAAAACATTTGGATTTAGTGCAAAAAAATACATAAGGACCATCTATTTTGGTTCAGGAACCAAAAACGTGTTTGAATGTATATTCCAAATATTACAATGAAAAACTTGTAAGCAGATGTATAAATGGTTTAATCCATCTAAATATATATACAGGGCGTCCCAAAAAAATGTATACACACTTTAACAGCTGATAGCTCAATTGATGTTTCTTTCTTTCCAAGTTAAACCCATTAGAATTAATAATGGCAGTCAGACTAAGCTTTGAACAAAGGAAATTCATTCTAAAATGCTACTGGAAGTGTGAAAATGCAGTTGAAGTGTAAAGACAGTTCAGGAGGGAGTTTCAAACAGATCCACCAACGCGACTTACCATCACTCGAATTAGAGATAAGTTTGAAGCCGATGGAACTGTTCAGAATGTCCACAAGAAGCGTTCCGGAAGACCACGGACATCGACAAGCCCCACAAAGCAAGAAAGAGTACTGGAAACGTATCACCAAAGTCCAAGAAAATCTGTGCGGCAAGCGAGTCGTGAGGTAGGAATTTCAGAATCGTCTGTCCAACGCATTTTGAAGCGCTGTCAATGGAAAAGTTACATTCCAAGATTAGTCCATGCTATTAATGAAGATGATCCGGACCGAAGAGTGGAGTATTGCGAGTGGTACTTGGCACGATGTGGATGTGGATTGGACGAAGGGGTTTCGTAGAATACCCTCCGCGTTCACCAGACCTCACACCACTAGACTTTTTTTTATGGGGACACTTAAAAGACAAAGTCTACGCTATAAAACCTGCAACAGTCGCTGAATTGAGAGCAGCCATTGAACGAGAATGCACACAAATACCAAACGAAATGTTTCGTGATGTTTGCGATTCCATTGCTTCGCGTTATCAGCAGTGCCTGGACCAGAATGGACGTCAGTTTGAAAAAAGGCATTGACAAAACAATTAAATAATGTCTGTAGATTCTATTACATTTTGAAAATGAAATGTATTTTAATAAACACTGCCTTTATAATTATTTAAAGTGTGTATACATTTTTTTGGGACGCCCTGTATATAGTAGACTCGCAACTTACGTGGATTTTTCTTACGCGGTTTCAACTATACGCGGGTTATAATTTTACAATAGTGAGAGCGGACGAAGGCGGCAGCGACGGCAGTGGCGATGATGATGAAGAACAAGAAGAGTCAGCATGTTGGGCTATACACAAGTTTCGTGAATTGTTTCAGGTGGCCGAGCACTTGAAAGACTTAGTGTCTGAGTATGACCCCTCTATGGAGCGCAGCATCAACTTCTCACGAGGTCTTACAAGCCTTATGGCTCAATATAATAATATGTTCCAGCAGCTTAAGAAACAAAAATGACAGCTTCCCATCACCATGTTTTTGAAGAAAACCTCACCATGAACATCGTCAGCAGATCAGCCAATGCCCTCAACTTCTCGCAGTGACCTTGAGCTGCCCACATACTCCCTGCATCGTTATCCGAGCTTGACAATCCCCCCACGGTGACATGGGAAGATGATGAATAAGCTCAAAACAACAACACCCAGAAACGCCTGTCTCCATAAGCTCATCACTCATAATTGTACAGGTATGTTAAGTGTATATGTACGTATAACAGAGTTAGAATATATAGTGATTTAAGGGCAATTTAGGGGATTTTTTTGGGTTTCTGACTTTATGCAGTTTTTTACTTTACACAGGGTCCCAGGAACGTAACCCCCGCGTAAGTTGTGAGTCTACTGTATATATATATTTATCTAGTTATTTTTTATATACTGTAGTGTATATATATATATTTATATAATTACCTTTTTTTCATTTATTTTTTATAGTTACCTCAAATTAATGTTACTTTCATTTTTTTACAGGTCAGTGTGAAATAAGTGCTTGGAATATTGATGGATTACCTAAAATAGTTAAAAAAAAACCCTCTGAAAAATATTAAGCATGTCTCATAAATGTGTCTATGATGCCAACAATTCTTGCTACATTTGTCGAAAATTTACTGTTAAATATCAGAAAAGGTGCTTTACTCCTCTTATATAAAAAGCTTATCATTTGTACTCCAGATGCAAGGTAGGAGATCAAGATAAACAATGGGCACCTCATATTTGTTGCATTTCATGTGCAAACTGTCTCTGACAATGGATTAAAGGTGCTCATTTATCTATGTCTTTCACAATACCAATGATTTGGAGAGAACAACAGGATCACTTAAATGACTGCTATTTCTCTGACTAAAACATCAGGATTCTCTGCAAAAAAACAAGAAATCCATTCTATATTCTAATTTGGCATCGTCAATAAGACCTGTCACTCATGGTCCAGATCTTCCTGTTCCATTACCACCTGAAATATATAGATATACTGTAGAGGATAAAGATGATGATAAAAAGGTAAGTGCTGAAGTAGGTCCTACTAATGATCCAGATTTCAATCCTTCCACCCTAACTGAGCCACACATGATCTTTCAAGCGGAGCTCAATGATCTAGTTTGAGATCTAAACCTATCTAAAAATCAAGCTGAGGTATTTGGTTCAAGATTACAAGGGTAGAATCTTTTGGAAAAACATAAACATAAGTCTGTTTTGTAACTGGGAAAAAGAATTTGTCCATTTTTTTTCTAATGAAAGGAAGTTTTTGCCCTGATGGAAGCACTTACACACAAACACAAAATTGAAGAATGGCAGTTGTTCATTGATTCATCAAAATTGAGTTTGAAAGCTGTTCTGCTACATAATGGGGATATTTTTCCATCAGTTCCCATTGCTCATTCATTTTGCCTAAAAGAATCATATGAAAATATGGCAGTGAAAATAGAAAAACTAAACATGATACTGATAGTCATCTATCTATCTATCTATAGACCTCCAAACACTCCAACCAAAAAATTTTTGGGGGTCAGTGATGATATAAGAAAGCTAATAAAGGCCATAAACCCTCCATCCCCCATATAATGATCTGCAGAGACTAACTTCCCATTTATAAAATGGTAGATAGGAATATATATATATATATTAGTGTCCCAATTTTTTTTTTTCCTGAAGTTTGTCATGCACACCCCCCTAATTTCTTCCACTCGTAAAAACATGCCAGCAAGATGAATTTCATTCGTGTTCTTTAATTTTAAGGGTCCCCTCATACCATGTGTTACTATTGCTGAACGGCTACTCTCTACCTTATACTAATTGTAGCATATTTCTCTTCAGGTTATGGATACAAGAAAGCAGGAGACTGTGTGGTTGGTGGGGGTGTTGCGAAATGAACCCCTAGAAACGCTGTGTCAACTCCCGACAGTGGGAGATGTTCTTCGACGTCTGTTGTTCTTCACTCGGAAGAAAAAAATGTCCACAGCGGAAGCTGCCAATGTGGTAGCTGATGAGGTTATGGCGGTGTGGGCTCGGGCATCTATTCCGACCTCCCACAAGCCCAAGTGCGTCGAGAGGATCAAGGCCCTCTCCACGGAGTATGAGAAGGTTGCCAGAAACCGAAACCATGGGGGAGAGAAGCAACTGGAGCAGGAAAAGGGATTCCAAGCCAACCTGAATACACTGTTCGAAACATCTCATGCCAACGCCATGAAACTCATCAAAGTCCCCGAAGATCGAGACTTTCTGAATGACCAGCAAACCGTGCGGAAGATGTACATCGGAGGAGAGGACCTGGAGTTTGCTCACAGGGCAGCGGAGCGGGAGAAATGCCACGCAGCTGAAGAGAAGAGGAAGAAGAAAAGCCGCGAAGAGATGGACTCACTGCAAGCAAAAGGAACGGTGAAAAGTGGGTCTGCTTCTTCTTCGGAGTCCATGGCCGAAGCATCCAATGATGATGTCCAATATTCAGGGTTGGCACTAGTGGGCCCAGCCCGAAAAAACCCACCCGGGTTTTTTCAAAAAAAAAACCACTTGAAAAAAACCCACTATTTTACCCACTTGTGGGTTTTTTCATGAAACTTAAGTAGTGAGGTAGCAGGTTATAGAGTGTAGACATCAGCCAATCAGGGTGTTATACATCCTGATTCTTCAATCAACTGCATCTTCAAGGAATTTTCTACTTCTTCATGGATTGTATTTAAAAGTGGACCAGACAAATTTCGACGGGAAGGTGGAGTGTAGCCTGGTCTTAGAGTCTCTATCATTTCAATAAAATACTTAGACTCTGCACATAGAAATGGAATATTATTTGCATAAAAGAATTTGGCTATTTTGTTATCAATTACATTTTTCTGCAAAGTTGTTGTTGTCATGCCAAAATCGGTTACTTTCTTTTGAATTTTTCTTTTTTTCATCTGTAATTGTGTCAGTGGTGGTGAGGATGAGTCTGGATCATCTGAGGTCTATGTCATGGCAGTATGAAGATGATGTACTGGCAGTATTGTCAGTCTTGTTTCTTGATTCCATGTGTTTCAAACATTTCATTAAATGCATTTTTATTCGCTCTATTTTATTACTTATTTCATTACTGCAATGTTTGCATCTAACTTTACTAGTCCCATCAATAATATTGACTTCACTCCATTCATGCCCTGATTTTCTTCCTGATCCAAAGGTCTTTGGCATTATTTAATGCAGTTATAACTTCAAACAGACTAATTCTGTAGGCTAGCAGTAAAGATAAATATGCTGTTGCCAGTTTGTTTTATTTAACTGTGAAATAAAAGAAAAAATATTCAGTAATATGAATTAAATAGATATAACTAGCTGAATTAAGTTCCCTTTGGGAGCTGTAATTCATCTACTTCCAGCAGAAGACACAGGGGCCTGTCTTCCATAGGAAGTATAGCCTAACAAATAGGATAATTTACCACACCAAATTTAGTTCAAATTGGTCCATGTTTTCCAAATTTTGTTGTGAAGCTCAATCTGAGAAAATAATAACTTTTTATGCTTAATTGCCTGGAAGGCAACCTTTTTGCTAAAAACAAGACAAATGTTATATTAATAGTGTACGGTACAGTACAGTATTATTATAAAAATAAGAATAGGTAGGTCTAATATGAACTACCATATGGACATATGAAAAAACCCAATTTTACCCGGGTTTTTTCGGGTTTTAGGTGAAAAAACCCGAAAAAACCCACCTGGGGTGGGCTTTTTTTAAAAAAGTGGGTTTTTGCCAACCCTGCCAATGTTCCTCTCCTGGTCCTTCGGCTCCTCGATCCGCTCCCAAGGACGCCAAGTGTCGGCAAGGAGGATCATCCAATATCCCAATTTTGCTGCAGCCCTGGATCGAACTGGAACCTCAGTACGCCAAGCGATGCACATTGTGGCTCCAGCACTCGCTGCCGCGGGAGTTGAGTTATCCTCGGTCACCTTGTCCAAATCAAGTCTTCACCGTTCACGGCAGAAGTCCAGGAAGAACTTGGCAGCCGGAATCAGACCGAGTTCAATCCTGATACGCCGCTTGTCGTCCACTTTGATGGCAAACTCCTCCCTGATTCGGATGGAGGGAAATCGGATCGCATACCAGTGCTGGTCAGCGGGAAGAATCTTGAGTTGTTGGATCCCAAAAATCCCTGACAGCATGGGACAGCGGATGGCTGGAGCTGTTCTGAAGGTGCTGGACGATTGGCCGCAAGTTCAACCATGGATTGCCGGTCTCTGCTTCGACACAACAGCGGCGAATACCGGTATTCACAGCGGCGCGTACGATTATCCAGGACCAAATGGACCGCCGCGTTCTTTTCCTGGCTTGCAGACACCACATGATGGAATTGGTAATCACCTCAGTCTTTGACCTGTTCTTCAGGTCTTCTGGCCCCGAAATTGCGCTGTTCGCTCGCTTCAAATCCCAATGGGAGTTCATCGACCAGAAGCAGGCTTCTCCGTTCAACGGCGATGGCCCAAGCGACATCCTTTCGGAATGGGTGGCGTTGAAAAAAGAGCAGATTGTCCACTTCATTGAAGACCAGCTTGAAGTTGGCCACCCAAGAGATGATTACCGGAGTTCCTGATCCTCGCTCTGGTCTTCCTCGATGGTCATGGCAAACGAGATCTCCGGTACAATCGTCCTGGAGCATACCACCGGGCCAGGTGGATGGCCAAAGGCATTTACTGTCTTAAGATGTTCATCTTCCGAAGCCAATTCCACCTGACCGCTCACGAGGTCCAGTCACTACGCAGGATAAACGTCTTTGCCGTCACCATCTACCTCCAGAGGTGGTTCGAGGCTCCATTGACAGCGGACGCGCCCGTCAATGACCTGGAGCTGTTGGAGGACCTAGAGCGGTACAAGGCAGTGGATCATGATGTAGTTACCGCCGCATTGACAAAATTCCGGGGCCACCTCTGGTACCTAAGCGAAGATTTAGCTGGACTCGCTATGTTCTCCTCCAAAACCACTGATGCAGAGAAGACGGCCATGCTCCAAAACCTGCACAAGAAGACCAAAAACCCAAAAGATCTGCGTCGGCTGGAGGGAAAGAGTGTCTTGACTGTGAGACGGTCGGATTTGAGCACCTTGGTCATGAAAAGGACTCAAAACCTTTTTCATTGCCTGAAGCTGCCGGTTCCAAAAACCCCCAAAGATCTCGAAGGATGTGCACCATTGTTGAAGTCTGTGAACGATGCGGCAGAACCGGCGGTGAAACTGGCGGAAGATTTCAACAAGGGCCTGACAAAAAACAAGGAGGAATGGCAGCTCGTGTACCAAGTCGTCGAATACCACCGCCAGCAGTTCCCCTCAGCAGACAAAAAGATCCTCTGTCCCCCGAAATGAAATGTGCCTTTAGGAAGAATTTCCATTTCCTTTAATTTAGTCATTAGAAAGAATTTACATTTCATTCTTCCATTCTAGAATGATTAATGCTGAGCATTTACGTTTGTTCATATAGGGTCGAATAAACAAGGTCAATGAGGGGACCCTTCCCCTCCTAATAGGCCAATGAAAGTTTGCCCATTTTTTTCTTTCTTCAAGTGTAATTAATTAAAGGGGTGTGCGATTTGACTCATGCAAATTTTTATTTTCACATGTGAGGCTGAGACACCCTAATATATATTAGAGTGTCCCAATTTTTTTTGTTTCTGAAGTTTGTCATGCACACCCCCATAATTTCTTCCACTCGTGAAAACATGCCAGCAAGATGAATTTCATTCGTGTTCTTTAATTTTGAGGGTCCCCTCAAACCATGTGTTACTATTGCTGAACGGCTACTCTCTACCTTATACTAATTGTAGCATATTTCTTTTCAGGTTATGGATACAAGAAAGCAGGAGACTGTGTGATTGGTGGGGGTGTTGCGAAATGAACCCCTGGAAACGCTGTGTCAACTCCCGACAGTGGGAGATGTTCTTCGACGTCTGTTGTTCTTCACTCGGAAGAAAAAAATGTCCACAGCGGAAGCTGCCAATGTGGTAGCTGATGAGGTTATGGCGGTGTGGGCTCGGGCATCTATTCCAACCTCCCACAAGCCCAAGTGCGTCGAGAGGATCAAGGCCCTCTCCACGGACTACGAGAAGGTTGCCAGAAACCGAAACCATGGGGGAGAGAAGCAACTGGAGGGGGAAAAGGGACTCCAAGCCAACCTGAATACACTGTTCGAAACAGCTCATGCCAACGCCATGAAACTCATCAAAGTCCCCGAAGATTGAGACTTTCTGAATGACCAGCGAACCGTGCGGAAGATGTACATCGGAGGAGAGGACCTGGAGTTTGCTCACAGGGCAGCGGAGCGGGAGAAACGCCGAGCAGCTGGAGAGAAGAGGAAGAAGAAAAGCCGCGAAGAGATGGACTCACTGCAAGCAAAAGGAATGGTGAAAAGTGGGTCTTCTTCTTCTTCGGAGTCCATGGCCGAAGCATCCAATGATGATGTCCAATATTCCTCTCCTGGTCCTTCGGCTCCTCGATCCGCTCCCAAGGACAGCCAAGTGTCGGCAAGGAGGATCATCCAATATCCCAATTTTGCTGCAGCCCTGGATCGAACTAGAACCTCAGTACGCCAAGCGATGCACATTGTGGCTCCAGCACTCACTGCCACAGGAGTTGAGTTATCCTCGGTCACCTTGTCCAAATCAAGTCTTCACCATTCATTGCAGAAGTCCAGGAAGAATTTGGCAGCCGGAATCAAGACCGAGTTCAATCCTGATACGCCGCTTGTCATCCACTTTGATGGCAAACTCCTCCCTGATTCGGATGGAGGGAAATCAGATCGCATACCAGTGCTGGTCAGTGGGAAGAATCTTGAGAAGTTGTTGGCGATCCCAAAAATCCCTGACACCACGGGACAGCGGATGGCTGGAGCTGTTCTGAAGGTGCTGGACGATTGGCCGCAAGTTCAACCATGGATTGCCGGTCTCTGCTTCGACACAACAGCGGCGAATACCGGTATTCACAGCGGTGCTTGTACGATTATCCAGGACCAAATGGACCACCGCGTTCTTTTCCTGGCTTGCAGACACCACATGATGGAATTGGTAATCACCTCAGTCTTTGACCTGTTCTTCAGGTCTTCTGGCCCCGAAATTGCGCTGTTCGCTCGCTTCAAATCCCAATGGGAGTTCATTGACCAGAAGCAGGCTTCTCCGTTCAACGGCGATGGCCCAAGCGACATCCTTTCGGAATGGGTGGCGTTGAAAAAAGAGCAGATTGTCCACTTCATTGAAGACCAGCTTGAAGTTGGCCTCCCAAGAGACGATTACCGGGAGTTCCTGATCCTCGCTCTGGTCTTCCTCGATGGTCATGGCAAAGGAGATCTCCGGTACAATCGTCCTGGAGCATACCACCGGGCCAGGTGGATGGCCAAAGGCATTTACTGTCTTAAGATGTTCATCTTCCGAAGCCAATTCCACCTGACCGCTCACGAGGTCCGGTCACTACGCAGGATAAACGTCTTTGCCGTCACCATCTACCTCCAGAGGTGGTTCGAGGCTCCATTGACGGCGGACGCGCCCGTCAATGACCTGGAGCTGTTGGAGGACCTAGAGCGGTACAAGGCAGTGGATCATGATGTAGGTACCGCCGCATTGACGAAATTCCGGGGCCACCTCTGGTACCTAAGCGAAGATTTAGCCGGACTCGCTATGTTCTCCTCCAAAACCACCGATGCAGAGAAGACGGCCATGCTCCAAAACCTGCACAAGAAGACCGAAAACCCAAAAGATCTGCGTCGGCTGGAGGGAAAGAGTGTCTTGACCGTGAGACGGTCGGATTTGAGCACCTTGGTCACGAAAAGGACTCAAAACCTTTTTCATTGCCTGAAGGTGCCGGTTCCAAAAACCCCCAAAGATCTCGAAGGATGTGCACCATCGTTGAAGTCTGTGAACGATGCGGCAGAACGGGCAGTGAAACTGGCGGAAGATTTCAACGAGGGCCTGACAAAAAACGAAGAGGAACGGCAGCTCGTGTACCAAGTCGTCGAATACCACCGCCAGCAGTTCCCCTCAGCAGACAAAAAGATCATCTGTCCCCCGAAATGAAATGTGCCATTAGGAAGAATTTCCATTTCCTTTAATTTAGTCATTAGAAAGAATTTACATTTCATTCTTCCATTCTAGAATGATTAATGCTGAGCATTTACGTTTGTTCATATAGGGTCGAATAAACAAGGTCAATGAGAGGACCCTTCCCCTCCTAATAGGCCAATGAAATTTCGCCCATTTTTTCCTTTCTTCAAGTGTAATTAATTAAAGGGGTGTGCAATTTGACTCTTGCAAATTTTTATTTTCACATGTGAGGCTGGGACACCCTAATATATATATATAAAGAACGACGCTTGTGTAGAAGAGCATTCCGCACAAGATGAGGAGGGAGAACAAACAAGTGAAAAATGAGGTACCATCCGGGAATCGAACCCGGAATCATCCAATTGCCAGTCAGATACCTATGCTATCCACTACACCATGGACCTCGATCAATCAGAAGTCGTAATTCTCCTACAATCGGATGATCCTGGGTTCGATTCCTGGGTGGCACCTCATTTTTCATTTGTTCATTCTCCCTCCTCATCTTGTGTGGAACACTCTTCTACACAAGCGTCGTTCTTTACATTAATTATACTGTGTGTTGTTTGCAGTTAAAATGTATAAATGTATGGCATGCGAAGGTGCCCCCTCAGGGCATTGGTTTCTGCTCATATGTAGGAGAATTACGACTTCTGATTGATCGAGGTCCATGGTGTAGTGGATAGCATATCTGACTGGCAATTGGATGATCCCGGGTTCGATTCCCATTTCCCAGGTGGTACCTCATTTTTCATTTGTTCGTTCTCCCTCCTCTTCTTGTGCAGAACCCTCTTCTACACAAGCATCGTTCTTTACATTAATTATACTGTGTGTTGTTTGCGGTTAAAATGTATATATGTACAGCATGCGAAGGTGCCCCCTCAGGGCATTGGTTTCTACTTGTATGTAGGAGAATTACAACTTTTGATTGATTGAGGTCCATGGTGTAGTGCAGTGGTTCTTAACCGGGGGGGGCGCGCCCCCCTAGAAACAGGAATTTCTCTAATTGTATTTGTTATTCTCTTAACGAGAGCATGGGCTAATATTGAGAAGTTATTGAGAATGTTATTTTGATTGAAGGGGGGCGTGGAGGGAAGGACCAATTCCTAGAGGGGGCATGGTAGTAAAAAGGTTAAGAACCACTGGTGTAGTGGATAGTATATCTAACTGGCAATTGGATGATCCTGGGTTCAATTCCCGGGTGGTACCTCATTTTTCATTTGTTCATTCTCCCTCCTCATCTTGTGCGGAACACTCTTCTACACAAGCATCATTCTTTACATTAATTATACTGTGTGTTGTTTGCAGTTAAAAAAAAAAATATATACGTATATATATACTACCATTCAAAAGTTTGGAATCACGAAGAACTTTTTCAGTTTTTGAAGGAAATTGGTAATTTTATTCACAAAATTGCCATTAAATTGATCAAAAAGCATGTAAAAGACATTAGTATTGTTAAAAATTAATGTTACTGTTCGAAATCATGTTTTTATAATTCAATCTGCACATATATTGGTAAGGCCCCATTTTCATCATCCACTGTACCAGTCTAGTAACAATACATTGTGTTACCTCAGCCTCAAGTAATCTGTATAAATCTAAGTACAGTATATATATAAGAATATATATATATATATAATATATGTAAGTGTATTCTCAGATAATGCTTGAAATTAACTACCTATATATTCTCTCTCTTTCAGATGCAAAAGTAGATAATGCATTGACACTTCTTCCATTTAAATTTTATTTCAATTTAGTTTCAAAAATGGCCAAAAAGAAATAGCTTTCACTAGAAACTCGTCAGTCTATTGTTGTTTTGAGAGATGAAGGCTATTTCATACGTGACATTGCAAAGAAATTGAAGATATCATACAAAGGTGTTCACTACACTCTGGCAAGCAGAGAGAAAACTGTATCTAATGAGGACAGAAAGATAAGAGGAAGGCCCAGATGCACAACTATGCACAACTACCTTATGAAGCGAACTACTTTTTTCACCTCTATCGCCAGCCAAAAGTTCACCCAAAGTTCTGCATAATAAGAAAATCAAAAATTTTTAAAAAATATATATAAAATATGAAAATCTATTCCAAAAACTTATCAACATCTTCATTAGCATACTTAGAACTCTAATTTAGCCAAAAATGAACGTTCTAGCTCAATTAATAACGGAGATACTACTGCGAGAATATTGCTGAACTTTGGAGGTGATTTCTGGTGAATTTTAATTTTGGCGCTTAGGTACCTTAAGACACGGGACCCCTCATATTTTTCCCCATCTTTTGCTCAAAGAGAATGCAGGCTCCATTTCTTAAGCTAGTATTAGCAGCTGTTGTCAAAGTTCATGCACTTAACATGATTGCAGATTTCCCAAACCACAAATGCTTCATAAACAGCCAAGGCTGCTGAATCACCAGTTCCCCATGAAAGTTTGGGAACAACAAGCAGCTGATCAATTCCTTTACTATAAACTAATATGGGAAGATAATTAACAGTTTTCCAGACACTTAGTCTTTCTCAGCAAATAGATGAATAACTGATGCTGTATTCTGCTGGATTATGGCAAAGACTTAGAATTGTGGGTGTCAGCACAAGCACTGCATTTTGATCACTCAACTTGGCTACATCTAGGCAAGTGGACAACTTACCATCTAATAAATCTAATAAGTTTTTCTTTTCAATGGCTTTGCAGCTGAAGTAGATGGCTCAAGCTCACCACCAATGGCACCAAGTGTTGCCTCTTCTTTATCAGCTATTTTGCTTTCTATTAAGTTTCAGGTGAGGACTGAGAACACAAAGATAACCTTTTTTCAAGCTGCCTCTTATTTTCCTTTGTTTGCAATTCTTTTCTTAAATGTCTGCTATCTTTTTGTTAACTCTCTCTCTCTCTCTCTTCAAATGCTAGTGCTCGGTCTACACCTCCCATCTTACTTCATCTTCCTTTCTCAAGTTGAGCAGCAAGGAACTCTCAATCTTCATCAGTTTTGATCATCTTCAAAGTATCAGCATGAGCAATGTCAAATAAATCTTTTAAGTCTGCCTTCCAATTTTCTTCTTTCTGTCTTAATTTCTATGAATGCTTGTCTTTGTTCTTGTTTTTCTTTAGTTTCTTTCCATTCTCTGAACATGGTTTCAACTTTGTCCACCACATGCTTCTTAAATCTAGTTGGTGTCTAGTTAAAATTATTAAAGATAATTTTACTATAACTACCAAAACTACAAAAAAGTACCAACAAAATACTCAGTCACTCAACAACTAAGTCCTTCATATTGTAGAAAAATTTCCCCATCTGGTAGCAATACCTAAATATAATCCAAAAATGACAAAACTTTACCTCAAATACTTTTTAACCCTTTGTTGAGCAGTGTGACTTTATGATTTTGTTCTGGATAATGCCAGACAACATATAACTATATACAGTGCCCGCGAAAAGTATCCGATCACCCTTGAAATTTGTATTTTTTACATAAAAAACAATGTTTAAATGTATACTAACCTTATATTAGTATTTTGTCATCTGTCCTTTGGTTTGGATGACTTGTTCTAGACGTTTTGGCATGGATTTAATCAAGTTTTGACAAACTTCCACTGATATTTCCTTGCACCATACCTTTTTGATGGCCTCTTGTAATTTTTCGACTGAGCCAGTGTTGTGGCATTCAACCTTATTTTTTATTATTAGCCACAGATTTTCTATCGGATTGAGATCTGGACTATTACCAGGCCAATCCAAAATATCAAATTTATTGTCAGTAATCCATTTTGTCACTATTTTGGCCCTGTGACATGGTGCACCATCATGCATGTATGTTTTTGTCCTTTGGATTGCCATTGCCATTGGAAGTTTATCCTGTAGCATTGCTAAATACCGTGCACCATTCATAGTTGTGTTCTTCGGAAGAAAATATAAGTTTCCACGCCCATAGTAACCGAAACAACCCCAAACCATCACACTTGGAGGGTGTTTCATTGTCTTTAGGGTGTATTTAGGGTCCATCCTATTTGAGCCAATAGGCCGGCGAACCTTTTTTGGACAACTTCTGAATGTCAAAAATGTCGACTCATCGCTAAATAAAACAACCTTCCAGTCATCAACAGTCCAATGAATGTATTTTTTACAAAATGCGACACGTTTTTTACGCATTTTTTCATTAATGAACGGTTTCTTAGCAGCATGGCGAGATGGTAATCCGAGTTCTTTTTGGAGCCGCTCCTGGATAGTTCGTTCAGAAACACCAGATAACAAATTATTCATATTAAATTTTATTTCTTTCGCAGTTATTGTTGGGTTTTTCAATACTAAACGTTTCATAAGTTTGTCTGTTCGCGAATTTGTTTTTCGGTCTGCCAGATCGTTTTTTAGGGACTGGCGTGGTTAGGCCACCATTGTTCTTAGCCCGTGAAACCCATAAATTAACGGTACTTTGGGATATGTTTAATTCCTTAGCTATCTGTCTCTGTGATTTCCCACATGCATGCAAAGCAACAATAGCACCTCGACAATCACTCTTAAGTTGTTTTTTAGCACACATTATATATAAATTTTATTTACACCACTTTCTGTAAAAAAAAAAAAATATCAAGAAATTTACACAAACAGTGAAATCTGACAAATTTGAGATACAGCCACCCGCAACGAAGGCTACCAGAACACTAATTTGAGAATGCGTTGGATAGCTCTCATATCAGCGAGCAACCTCAAAGTTACCAGATGTCGCTAGAACAAATAGAAAGTGAATTACGTGTCTCTGAATATCAAGGGAAAATATTGTATTTTCTTGAGTGATCGGATACTTTTCGCGGGCACTGTATGTATAATAATAATAATAATAATAATAATAATAATAATAATAAAAATATATTAAAACAATGCCAATTTTCTAAGGTAACTCACCTAGCATCAGAATGAACAGAACTTGTATGATACCGTAGATCCCCCCACTGCCGAAAGAATTTTCCACAAGCTTCACACTTATAAGGTTTTTCTCCACTATGTAACCTAAGATGTACTTTAAGTGCACTTGCAGCAAAGAAGGCTTTGCCACACTGTTCACATTGATGAGGTCTTTCCCCTAATAATAATAATAAATATATTACATTATGTTATATATATATATATATATTTGTGGGAGAAAAATTTTGTTTTCAAGGTACAAATTCTGCAAAATAGCTACTATTTTCCTAACACTGTACAATACAAATGTTTATGAGATGATTCTAATGTCATACACAGTTTGCAAATAATCTAAAAAGGCAAGCACTTTTAATTTGTCTGGCTACTTCAGACCTGTCATCATATGATCTGACCATTTTACAATGTTGTTCTCTATTTTTACAGCCAATGATTTTCCTACCACATTTTTTACAAATTATTTTTTAATATAAGTACACTGATCCAAGATAATCTAACCCTAATTACCCATTGCAGCTGTTTTCAATCTGATATAGTCTCCATTGAAACTTGTGCATCATACTCAAAGTATTTTGCACTCAACTTTTTAACCACATCTTGCTTAATTTTTCCTTCACATTTTTACATGTTGATTTTTCTTATCTGAACTTCAAAATCTTCCCTTTCATTCAATTTAAAATTCTTATTAAATGTTTAACTTCACCAAATGTAAACATAATACAGTCGCCCCTCGCCTTTTGCAGGTTTGTGTTTCACAGATTTCACTTATCAGCAATTGACCATTTGTGACCCTTTTCACAGTTGACAGGTGCAAATTTTGCTTATCCATGGATTAGCATGACTGGATGAAATTTCTCATGTGTGGCCACAGAGGTGCAAAACAGCAACTAATCTTACTCAGATGACCATTTATGGACTTCTAGGCATCTTAGGCCCCCCCCTCCCTTCTGTCATTACTGATTATAGGGTGGAGTGAAAAAATCAAAAGTGCCAGGATCAAAATTGAGGGGGTCTAGATAGTTGTCTTTTGTCCAGGATTAAACTTTAAAACTGATTTTGGGGGGTTGCATACAAAACTGACTGCTACCAGCCAATTTATACAAATCGTATGTGTGCATGACCAAAATTTGAACCCAATAACCTATCTCGTGTTCTGGACATGATAGAAAGACAAATTAAAAACTGTTTATGATGTATTTTTTACCTCAAGCAGATTAAAACATTTGCAGAGGGCTGCAAGGTCAATAATGCATAAAAAAATCCATATTTCATCATTTTTGCTAAAAAAAAAAAAAAAAAAAAAAAGCAATTTTTTGGCCCTTTTTCTCCAAATATTTTGTTTTTTATTTGAAATTATATTTTATATTTTTTTTTTCAGGTTGAATTTATAGAATTGATAAATATGGTACATGTATTTTGATAACCTTATTGCCAAAAAATACTGCATAGTAGGATGTTAAGACACAATGACAGTTAAAATTCTTGATGGAGGTCACAGATTTTCAAGCAGAGACAAGTTCCAGAGTGATCTTTCTTTCTTCATTGAAAAAAACTTCCAAGTTGTTTGACATCTTGTGAGGACTCAAATCAGAGAAGAGATTTGGAACATGTGTATCAACTCAAAATGACAGAAGACTGTGCTTTCTATGAGGACCAGAAAACATCTAGAATAAGATGATGTGTTGGTTTTAAGGAACACCTTACATCAGCAGACATCATATGGGTGGGTGGGGGGGGTCAGCTTATGCAGCAGGTATAGACCTAAATCAGAATTTTTATCTGGTAAAATTAAGGTCAGCTAATACCCCGGTTTGGTTTATAAGTCGCAATTTACAGTATTCATATTTTAAGGGAAGTGTCTGGGGGTCCCCAGGCATGTACCCTCCTTTTTTCCATTGAACCTTTGTATTGCAGTTCATAAATTTCGCACTCTGTGGGGTCTCTGTGGAATGAAATACCTGCAAATGGTGAGGTGTGACTGTACTTAGACCTAGCAAAAAACTTCAATTTTCCATTCACAAAACATTTAGGGATAATAAATATATATAACCAAGCCAGATGAGGCACGAAAGAATACCACAGGCAAGCAAAAATGCTGTTGTCCTTTACATATAAGTTGATGTTAATTTGAGATAAACAGAAAATACCAGAAGAAATGACAGTTTAGACCTATTTAGTACTCACAAATAACAGCTCCTGAATTGATAAGTATACTCTGACCTTGTTAAATCGACACACAGTGTTTTGGCTATGGTATCACAATAATTTGGCTATTTTTCTGCATGTCCAAATATCAGGCAAATTTCAGAAGATTTGGTAAAAATAGTCAAATTATACCAAAAAATAGTCAAAATTACACAACAATCACCACATGGTACACCTGAACTGCACACACAAAATCAAACCTACACTCCAAGCACTCATCTACCATTTGTATTTTGTGCTGAAAAACAATTTTCCCCAAGATTTATAGAAATTTAAGCTTACAATTATGCTTTGTGCATTGGTAGAAGGGTGACAATACACATGGCAACAAATAGGTCATGATAATTTTTAACTAGTACAGCAATCCCTTAATATATACAAAGGATACGTGTATGAGAAATTCATACAAATCAAATACTGTAATACATGGTGTCAATGGGGATGCATATGAATAATCTACAATTTTGCAACTACTTCGCAAAATTTTATCATAGAAAGTACAAATTAAAATCATTACATAATACATAAACCTGTAGCAAATAGAATTATAAATAAAATAAATAAGATATTACTATTGTACAAATGACAAATGCTCTGATTGGTCACTTGTCCACGAGATTATATGCTCGCCGAAGGCCCCCACTTCTCAGTGGAAGCAATTTTCTCATACCTCACCCACTCTTAAGTCTTAACTACTTCACCGCATCTAAACTCATACTCCCCCTCCCACATATTCAATAACTGAACCTTCTCATCCCCTCAGTCTCATACTCCCATCCCAGCGACACTACCCACCCTCTGTCTTGCTGAGATATGTACCACTCTTGGTACAAATTGGTGGTTAAGCAACTAAAAAAAAAAAAATGTATGTACATATGTAGCATACTAACCTAAAGAACAACAGTGTCATGACTTTTGGGATCCCTTGTCTTCCTCTTGATCCACGTCTTATTTCAACTTCTCTTGGTTCTTTGCCTTTTAAATAAGCACTATATGTTTTAAAGATGAGACTGGTTAATTTTAACCAACTTCTTGCCTCAAGACTTTAAATTATGATCCATATTTAGTATGTACATTCTTCTCCAAGCATGTCTGTCTGTTTACATTATATGCGTTGTGCTTTATCTATTGTGCTTCTTGTATCAAAAAATACTAGATATAAGAAGTGCAATGGATATAGCGTGAAGCATATATGCTTCATGCTATATCCATTGCACTTCTCATATCTAGTATTTTTTGATACAAGAAATGCAATGGATAAAGCACAATGTATATAATGTAAACAGACAGACATGCTTGGAGAAGAATGTACATACTAAATATGGATCATAATTTAAAGTCTTGAGGCAAGAAGTTGGTTAAAATTAACCAGTCTCATCTTTAAAACATATAGTGCTTATTTAAAAGGCAAAGAACCAAGAGAAGTTGAAATAAGACTGGTGGATGGTGGCTATGATATGGACATTATTTTCAAAGATCAAGAGGAAGACAAGGGATCCCAAAAGTCATGACACTGTTGTTCTTTAGGTTAGTATACTACATATGTACATACATTTTTTTTTTTAGTTGCTTAACCGCCAATTTGTACCAAGAGTGGTACATATCTCAGCAAGACAGAGGGTGGGTAGTGTTGCTGGGATGGGAGTATGAGACTGGAGACATTCAGATGTGGGGATGTGGGACAGGTAGGGGAAACAGCTGTGGTGGAGGTCAGACAGATTCGGGCATTCAATCAGGTGGTGGACAATGGACAATGGTGATGGGGGTATGGCAGGTGAGGCAGAGTGGGGCTGGCAATTTAGCCATAAGGTGACCATGTGTGTGTTGTGTGCACCCTAGGCAGAGACAGGCTAAACCACTTCTTTATGATGGGACCTATGGAATGAGGAAGCACAATATCCAAGGTGTGGTTTTATCTGCCGGAGCTTGTTGTTTATAGCCTGGTTCCAATCCTGTTGCCAGATGGAATGGAAGTGGGAGCGGAGAGTCGGGAAAAATTCTATGAAAGGGAGGGGCTGGGTAGAGACTGGCAATGAGCAAGCAAATTTTGCCTTACAATCCACCTCCTCATTACCCCGGATACCAAATGTGCTGGGACCCAGCAGAAGGTGACCATCTTGTGCTGGGATGCCATTACAAGTGGGTGAGAGGGGTTAAATTTTTCCAGGGAGAGCAGTGCGCTTTGGGAATCTGAGTTGTTGTTGTTGGTTAGCTGATCAGCACACCCTGATCAAGCAAGTCAGCGGCACGCAAGTAACCAATCACCCTCTCCAGAGTGGACCAGAGGTTCAGCACACTAGTGATGTTGTGTTGTGTTCTACGTTGTGTTAGAGTGGTACAGTCTGCCATAATGTGTTCAATTGTTTGTGGTGTGTCCTGGCACAGGTGGCAGGTGTCATCTGTGGAGTTGTCTAGTCTGTGTTTATATGTCTGTAAGTTGGGATGATGTCCACATTGGAATCATGCTAAGTTAACTCAATCCAATCTGCTCAGGCTGGTCTCTGACCTGTCAATGGGTGGTGGCTTCGCACCTAGGACCACATTCGAACTGAGTCATGTCAGTGCTTTGTGGGTTAGGTGTGTGTGTGTGTGGTGTGTGTGTGTGTGTGTGTGTTTTCTGTAGTGTGTGATGTCTGTGGAGTGTGGTATGGAATGGAGTATTTGGTTATAATGTCTCTCTGGTGTTACCTTAATGGTGCGAGGTGTTGGTGCATGATTGTACATGTAGTGGCAAGGGTGTTGTGGGTTAGTTGTCGCTGCTGCCATGAATTGTGTTCCCCTCATGTCTAAATGTTCCCTAACTTTCAGTATTTTTGTTTTTTTGTGCAGGTGTTCTATTGGTGTTGTTTGAATGCATCCTGTAATGATATAAAGTGTGTTGTTTTGTATTGTCTGTAAGGTGTTTATGTGTGTGTTTGAGATAATGCGTACCCAGCATGGGTTAGCATAGTCCATAACTGAGCAAATATATATATAGTCTGTATATGAGTGATGTTGTTTCCTGCTAGTGTCCAAAGTTTGTGCCTCTTAGTACCCTAAGCATGTTAAGTCTTGATGTACATTTGTTTTTAATGTCCTGAATGTGATTTGCAAAAGATAATGATGTGTTGTATTTGACCCCAAGTATTTTGGTCCTGTGAGTGTGTGGAATGCTGTTGTTGCTTAGTGGGCACTACTTTGAGTCTATTGTGTAAGAGCCAGTCTTGTATTCTGTTTATATATGTCTCAAGGTTATTTGTAGCAGTGTTGACGTTGTTGTGGGTGGATGTTAGTGATATGTCATCTGCATATGATGATAAGGTAAGCTTGTTATCTATGGGTGGTTGGAATGTCATGCATGTACAAGTTGAACAATGTTGGTGAGAGAACAGAGCCTTGAGGGACCCCATTCAGAAAAAGCTTGTTTTTGGATGACTTGCCATTAAATGTGACATGTATCTTCCTGAAAGATAGGGAAATCTGAGTAGACGACATAGGAGTTGGCGGGGTGGGTGCTTATAATATCAAGGGCTTCCAGAATGGCAAAAAGTTCTGCTGAAAAGACAGAGGCCTCATGGAGAGGAATGGCTTTAGAGAACTGAGGCAGCTGCACCATCCTCTGATCAGGAACCATCCATATAGATGGGGATAGCATCCATGTGTCGGGTTATGTGTTCCTGCAAGAGCAACCTGTATATTGTAGTGGTCGTAGTAGCTTTCAGCAGGGCACATAAGTCCCTGCAAAACTTGATAGGGGTGAGGAGCCAGGGAGGATGGATATGATACAAGATGGGGGGTGACTGAAGGAGGGGGCTTGTTGGAAAAATCCAGAAAAGAGCAGACCACTTCCATGAAGTGCCAGCTCTGACCCTGGGGTGGAGGTTCTAAAATTGCCATGCATAGAAGTGACGAGGGCAGCCTCTGCGTGCAAAGGTAGGTCCACATGAGGAGCAGACCCCATCAGTGGGTGAGAGGGAGGTAGTTACATTCTGCTTGGAGGCTGGAAGCTGGGGAGGATTGGAAGGCAGCAGTGGAGAGGCAGAGGCTCCTGTTAAGTACCAGGTCCAAGATTCGGAGGGAAGTGCTGGAGGCAGACCCGTATACAACACCCCCATAGTCCAGCTTTGATTGGACCACGGAGGTGTAAAGACGGAGGAGGGAGCATCGGTCAGCACCCCACGTGGTGTGGGAAAGGTGGTCTAGGAGAGCGAGGGGATGCTGGAGCATGTGTTTCAGGTGCCTGAGGTGGGGAACCCAGTTGAGCCATTGGTCGAAGGTCATGCCCAGAAAATTGGCAGTGGGCACCACTTCGAGGGGCTCACTGTATAGCGTGACCAAGGGGGAAGGTATGGCTGTGGATCTTCTTCTGCTGAAGACCATACTTTTGGTTTTAGAGATGGATATGCAGAAATCTACTGATGTTGCCCACCTCTCCACCCGATGGATGATGAGCTGAATTTGTCATTGGACAATGGGCAGTTACCACCCCAGGAACCATATCACAAGATCGTCTGCAGAGATGGAGGAATGGATGGTTGGTGGAAGGGATTTTGCTACTGTGTTCATTACCAGTGAAAAGTATATGACACTGAGGATGCTTCCCTGTGGGACCCCATCCTCTTGGTCAAAGGTGTCAGAGAGGACTGAGCCCACCCATACTTGAAAGGTCCGGAAGGAGAGGAAGCCCCTGATGAAGGTTGGCAGGGCTCCAATCAAACCCAAATTTTGGAGCTCATGAGGATTATATGTCAATGGGTGGTGTTGTTGGCCTTCTGGATGTCGAAGAAAGTGGACAGGACAAACTGTCCCCTATTGAAGGCATTCTGTATATCTCAGCTGAGGAGTAGGAGGGAGTCTGTAGTGGAGTGGAACTGTCTAAAGCCAGACTGGGTAGCCAGGAGGGAGTCAGTGTTTTCAAGGAGAAAGGAGTCACGTGGCAATCATTTTCTCAAAGATTTTACAGGCACAGCATGTTAATGCGATTGGTCTATAATTAGTAGGGTCAAGGGGGTCTTTGCCTGGTTTGGGGATTGGTACTATTACGAGGGCCTCTTTCCATCGAGAGGGGAGTGTGTCCTCGATCCATATACAGTTGTAGAGATTTAGGAGGAACAATTGCATAGTAGGATGGATGTGTTGGATCAAACAGTAGGGGATGCCATCCAGGCCAGGGGAAGGAGACCATCTAGAGGCGAGTGCTGCCTGTAAATCTCGCATGGTGAACAGCCAATTGTAGGAGTTGAGGGATGGTGAGCAGTTCTTGTTAGCTTGTTAGGGGCCAGCGTGTGAGGGCTGTCTGTGGAGGAGACAGCACCGAAGGTAGATGCTAGAAGATTCACCACTGACCTAGGTTCATAGAGAAGCCCGTCATTAGTTCGGAGGACTGGAGGTTGGGAGGGGGGCATGTCATCTCTCGACACTCCGTACCAGTACCTTCTTCCAGATGGTAGCCAATGGTGTGGAGGAGGTGATACCTGAAACAAAGGTATGCCAAGAAGCTCAGCACGCTTTCTTCATCACACAGTGAGCAACGGCTCTGGCCCACTGCATCTCCATGCAATGGGTAAGGGTTCACATACAATAAAATCATTGGGTAGCCCTCTCCTTGGCACGAGTGGCCTCCGCACACTCTGGATTCCACCAGGGTACTCATTGGGCTCAGGGGTAGGCAGATCATGGAATGCTGGTGCTTGCAGCTGCAACAACAGTCGCCTCAAAGTACACAATGCATTCATCGGAGGATTGAAAGTGGGCCATCATCCGTGTGGAAGTGTTGTCCCAGAAAAGTGGCCAATTAGCTCTGGCTATTATCCATTTCTCCAGTACCCAAATGGTCTGATCATGCCGATTTAATGTGAGGCAAACAGGGAAGTGGACACTGCCATGCCATGGTCATCCCGAAGCACTTGCCAGGTGAAGTCCAGGAGGCCATCCATCGAGATGAATGATAGATCTATGCAGGACAGGGTGCATCTGGTGGCATGGTAGTATGTGCGAAAGCCATCACTGAGGCACTCAAGGAGAGTTCAGCCATGAGGATAATCAGGGTTGGAGCCACAAAAGTGGAGGTTGTATCACCCCACAAGGGGTGGTGACTATTGAAATCACCCGAGAGTAGGAAGGGCCTAGAGAGTTGTTGAACCTCAAACAGGTCATCACAGGAAACTTGAGAGTGAGGGGGGAGGTAGATCGAGCAGATTGTGTATTGTTTGTCCAGGAAAATCCTGGCAGCAACCACCCTCTTCCTTGCTTAGGGGGTGAAATTTCAAGTTGAACATTTTTCAGCTCCCACCCGCGGAAATCGTTTGAATGGTCGAGAAAACTCTCTAGGTGATTTATCTTTTTAATCGGACAACATTTACCCCTCCCTCATTGAGCATTACCATTAAGCTAATTTTTTGACTTTCAAGTAAATGTTACATAATTTGTAGTTTTTTTTTTCATTCTTTCCAGATTTTCAGTGGTTGGATAACTAATGTGTGTAAAACTGTAAATTCTAATGATTATAATTTAAACTGAATAACTCCTTTAACCATAAGTCAAGCTACCCATCAGTGGTTGGATAACTAGTGTGTGTAAAACTGTAAATTCTAATGATTATAATTTAAACTGAATAGTGAATAACTCCTTCAACCTTTAAGTAGATAACCTGGATCATGGCAGCGAAGCTGCGCTACCTGATTGCCCCGCAGGAATCAATCGCCGGGTCGCAACTTCCTTCACAAAAAGAGGTCTTGGCCCTGACGGTCTACAGGATCGACGTCCAGAAGAAGTCACTTCGAGAGGCCGCCAACCAGGTCGTCGAGCTCGTCACCGAGGTGTGGTCCAAGGCGCGAATCCCCCTCCGCCGGAAGGACCACATCGTCACCAAGATTGAGAAGCTCCACAAGGAGTTCAACGATGTGAAGAGGAACAAGGGGCGAGCTGGCGCTCAAGCGAAGTGGGAAGACGAGTTCAGCGAGCGGATGATGAACCTGTTCGACGTCGCTGCCACTAACGCCATGGAGCTGCTCAAGAACGAGGAGGACAAGGCGTTCCTCCTCGCTCAGCGCGAACCCCGTCGGCGTGGCAAGCTGGGGTCCGTCGACTCGACGCTAGCCGCTGTCGATGCCCGCGCATCTCAACGCCAAGGGGAAGAAGACCGACGGAGGCAACGAGCCGAGGAAGAAGCGACGACATCTACGGCCCGAGTGGAGCTTGAGTGGTCTTCGTCCTCTTCCAGTGGTGCCGCAAGCGCAGCGGAGAGCGACGACCATGAAGGGAGCCCTCGGGCTCCGAAGCGCTCCAGGCGGGGCACGACGAACATCGTTTCGGCGGCTGTGGCGTCGTCGCTGGATCGCACGAAGGTGACCGACCGAGGAGCTGTCTACGTCCTGACAGAGGTTGCCCGGTCGCTTGGGCACGACGTCGCAGAGCTCAATATCAACCGCAGCTCCATCCGCCGACACCGGCACAGGCACCGCTCCAGGCTCAATGTGGCGCTCAAGGAAGAGCTGAGGGCCGGCAATCTTGTCGTTCACTGGGACGGCAAGCTCATGCAGGACTTGACGAGCAAGGAGCAAGTCGATCGGCTTCCCATCTTGGTCTCCGGTAACGGCGCGGTGCAGCTCCTGGGCGTCCCAAAGCTGCCGAGTGGAACGGGCTCTGAGATGGCCAAGGCCATCCTCAACGCGTTGGAGGAGTGGGAGCTCACTGAGCAAGTGAGTGGCTTGTCATTCGATACCACCGCCTCGAACACCGGCCGGAACAACGGAGCGTGCGTCCTCATCGAGCAACACCTCGCGAAAGACTTGCTCTACTTCGCGTGCCACCATCATGTGCTGGAGCTCCTCCTCGGTGCGGCGTTCACGGCTGTGATGGGCCCCACGTCCGGTCCTGACGTGACCCTCTTCAAGCGTTTTCAGGAGCGCTGGGATTTCCTGGACAGAAGCCAGTACGAGTCCGGCGCTGCGCACCCCGATGTCGCTCCTCTGCTCACCACTGTCGACACGGAGTGGTTTGAGAAGGCGATAGTCGAGCGCAAGGACCTGCGCGATGATTACCGTGAGCTGCTCGAGCTCACCCTCCTCTTCGTCGGTCACGTCCCCCCGCGAGGAGTGCGTTTCCGAGCTCCCGGGCCGATTCACCACGCCCGCTGGATGGCGAAGGCAATCTACGCCTTGAAGGTCTGGATGTTCCAACAGCAGTTCAAACTCACGGTGAGGGAGGAGAGTGGCCTCCGGAGCATCTGCATCTTTGTCTGTCGGGTCTACGCCAAGGCGTGGACGGAGGCTCCGATCGCCGCAACTGCCCCCCGAAATGACTTCGCCCTCCTCAAGGACCTGCTGGCCTACTCTGACATCAACCCTGCGGTGGCCAAGGCGGCGCTGACCAAGTTCCAGAACCACCTCTGGTACCTGTCGGAGGAGCTGGTGGCGCTGGCGCTGTTCGATCCGGGGATCGCCGTCGATCAGAAGAGGAAGATCATCGCCTCTCTCCACGACCGGGTCGGTGAGGAGTCCCCGGCGAAGCGGTCCACGCTGCCAAACCGAGTACTCGCCGGGCTTCAGTTGGAAGACCTGGCATCGTCCAACACACGAGGTTTCTTCGAGAAACTTCGACTGGAGGACGGCTTCCTCGAGGTCGACCCGGAGACCTGGCCGAAGCGGGAAGACTTCAAGACAGTGGCGGCACGTGTGGGAGGGCTCGCGCCGTAATCAACGACCATGCCGAGCGAGGAGTTGCCCTCGTCCAAGAGTACAACCGGTCGCTGACCCACAACGAGGAGCAACTCCAGTTCCTCCTGCAAGTCGTCGCTCGCCACCGCTGCCAGTTTCCGGACTCTCGGAAGCGAACCCTACAGACCCAGGATCGCTAACTGGGCAACAACAGCAACAACTGCAACCGGGCAACAACTCCGGGGGTAAAAGTTCAAGGTCGACGAGGGAGGGGTAAACGTTATCCGATTTAATAAAAGATTCAACTAGAGAGTTTTCTCAACCATTCGAATGATTTCCGGGGGTGGGAGCTGAAACTTCCCAACTTTGAATTTTAAGGACCACCCTAATGAGGATGGCAGCCCCCCCCCCCCTCGTGTACAGGTAGGAGACAGAGATGTAGTGCTAGAATATCCAGTAGGGCAGGGCATTGGTCTGGTCTGCAGGATTAGCTCCTGGAGACAGACACATACTGGATGAGCATAGGCAATCAGGGAATTTAGGCCTTCGTAATTTGCGAAGATTCCCCCTACAGTGGAACTGTAGGATCGTCACTTTCGGAGGGTTCATTGTTGGACAAGGGAGAAGTGGAGAGGGTGAAGGTGCTAGGGAGTTAGACTATGGATGGAGATCTAGGTCAATGATGGTGGGGGGTAAGTTCAGGGCCTGTCGGGTCACCTGCCATTCATCAAGGAGGGAATCAACTGACCTGCCAACCCCTTCGGGGACTGTGGGGCTGAGTCGACCAAATGGGACCAGAGACGTGGATTGTGGCAGCACAGGACCATCTCAGGCTCAAAGGGTGAAGAGTCTCTAGACAGGGTTCAGTGATGATGCAGTCGGGGAGGGTTCCATTGTCCAAATTGGCACCACCCCATTTGTCTGTGGTTTCCCAGGACACCCAGGGTGATGACAGGGGGTACCAGTAAAACCAGGTGGGTGGGGGAGAGGACAAAGTCTGGGTGGCTGATGAGGGAAGAGCCGGAGGTACGAGAGGGGCGGGTTAGTGGGGGGTACAAGGGGATGAGCCAGGGTGCTCCTGTGGTGGGGTGGAGAAGATGGCACCAGGGGGTAAGGGTAGATCCATGAGGCTCGAGGGTGTGACCAAGTATACTCTGGTCACACCATGTAGGCATGTCAGTGCCGCATTCACTGGATCCTCAGATGTGGGGTGATCTGCCCAGTGTCTTGCCCTGCACATCAGCAATGACTGTCAACTTCTGTAGGGGTGAGTGTGAGGGTGAGAGGGTTATCATAGGCGAGGTTAAGGGTGTAGGTGCTCAGGTTCTCCTTTTTTATTTCAGAGAAGAGAGGGAGGCTTGTTGTATGGTCAGTGAGCCTGGAAACTCACTCCAGCATCTCTGTCTCATTGATTTATCCTGGGCACTAGGTTGGGGTGTGTTCTTGAAGTGCAGTGAAAGTAGGGTTCCTGGGAGATGAGAACCGAGAGTCCTGATTCCAGAGGTCTGGGAAATGTGTAGCTTTGGAGATTCATGGTGGGTAGGCATGGTAAGGGGACAGGCAGCTGCTGGGTCTGGCGTGGGGCCTGGTTGGGAAGGGGGATTAGTAGTCAATGGGGGTTTGAGTGGCAGATGCGGATGGCAAGTCAAGGGAACTGAGCCGAGGGCTGCAGCATTCAATACCCCCAGCCTCACCTCCCAACTCCACACCCTGTCTCACACCTCTCAGCTAGGCTGACGAAGTCCACCACCCACAGGGCCCAGATGACCTTCTCAAACTTAAAAAAATACATTCACGAGATGAAGAAGTATGTGTATTGGCACAGTTCGAGCATTTAGGCGAGTTGGGACATCATTCTGGGTGGGTGATGTCCCTGCAACATATGCACAGTTGTTGTGGCTGTCGGCATACCGAACTGACATGCCCAAACTTATTGCACTTAAAGCAATGGGTCGGGTCTGGAATGTATGGGCAGACCGAGTATTCGCATGATGTGAAGTCTCCCATGCCCCACACAACACAACCAGGAAGGACTAGGGTGTTGAATGTGAGGAGGAAGTGTGGGGTGGGGGAGGAGGTACCTCCTTGATGAGACATGAATCGATGAACCTTAATGACACCCTGAGGTGTGACGTCTTCTAATAACTTGTTCTTGGGTATTGTCAATAAACAAGTAGCGAAGATAGTGTCCTGACTCTGGTTCAGGCGAGGGTAAGGGGAAACAGTCACTGAGCATCCAAGGACTTCTGTGAGGGAGAGGAGGGCATTTGTTTCTGCCGCTGTTCGCAATTTTATAAGGAAAGAACCGTCCTTCTGTGGTCGGACATCATAATGGCTAAAGTTGCTGCACATGCGGATCACCTGAAATGTCCTTTCCGAATTGGATGGTAGGGACCCATAAGTAGGGCAGATAACTAAAAATTTGTGAATACTGGGTAAGGATAGGGAAGCTGTTAGTTCAAGGTGGACTGGGACATCTAGTGGTTAATAGGATGGACATGGGCACCAACTTTCCTGTCCGTCACAGGGCTCTCTCCATGGAGAGGCAGGTTGATGGTGGACCTGAGAGGGGCATACAGAGAGAACGAGAGGCCTGGTTTCAAGTCTTTCGTGGACCCTGTTAGCTTGCCCATAACTGGCTGAGGGGAGCTGGAATGGGACCCCTGCTCTAGAGGAGGCATGTCCAAAGGCTTGTTCAAGGTACTGGCTGCAGTTGATAATGAGGGAGGAGAGTGCAAGTGTTCTGTAGCCATGGGAGGGCCGACCCTCTCACATTGTGGTCTTTCAGTGGTAGAGGACTCGGGGGGGGCCTGGTCACCCACCACCCGAGTTCTAGGACAAGAAGTAAAAGTTTCCATACATTAAGAGTTAGGTTATGTACATACATATACATACTGTACAATATATACTTTAGTACAAGACTGTACAGCCTTAAATTTTAGTCTGTTTAGGAGTATACACATTGCATTTTTGACAATTTTTTAATTTTCTTAGTTTTTTTGGAATTAAAAAATGAATTTTTTTTGTACATTAACAAATTTGTACATATCAGAGGATTGCTATATTGTAATATAATTATTTGTGAATTAACTGAACAAAGTGTGTACTTGTTGCTAAAAAATAAATTCCCTGTTTATCTAGCTACTTTTTAACATACATAATGCATTCATATGCGAGTATTTATTTACTAAAAATTAGCTTTAAGCATCTAGTCTAGAGATGTTGCGATTGGGCTTCCTCAAGGCAAGGTGTGTGAATTCCTTGCTTGACAAAATATCCCCATTATTTCACCAAGCTTGCAAAATTCATTTGCATTTTCTTCATAGTCAAATCATGCACTGAAGTCACTGGGAAAACCGCTATATTTTGATAAACATCAAAAAATATCTAACAAATTTCAGAACTTTGACATAATTTGGACCCTTCAGGTATTTCAACAAAGGTAGAGCCCCAAATGTGTCGAATTAGCAGGGTCTGAGTGTAAAATCAATAATATTCTAGCCAGACATGGGGCTGAAGCCAACTTTTGTTGGCTTTAGCTTCAGCTTTTACAATTTGAAAATGGCTGGCTTCAACTTTGAGACTTGGTTATTTGGATAGTTTGAGGGGTTTTATTTTTTTTAACTATTTTAATATTTTTTATTATTATTAACACTAATAACCAAAATAGTTAACTTATACTAATTTTGAGTAGGTTAACTACAGAACTCATCTTCTGGTCCTGGTTCTATAAAATTCGGCTTCCTGACTTTCTAAATGTCCGGGTTTGATTTTGTGATTTTCTAAAGGCTTCAGCTTTGGCTTCAAAGCCGAAGGCCCAGCTTCAGCCCCATGTCCGATTCTAGCACAACATTAATGAAATAACTTGAATGATGACTAAACTGAATGACAAACAAAAATTACCAAGTTAAAGAAATTTAAATGCTTTACTTTGAAAACAAATACTACAAATTGGAGTAGAATAAAATCAGATATAGCAGCTATAAAGTGGAAACCATTTTCAATGACAAATCATGGGAAAAAATGCTGCACTTAGAAGCAAAACTGACAGAAATACAAGAGGAAAGAGGAACAAATCTGAGAAAAAATAAAACATACTCTCTTTCACAAGAGAAATAAATTACAAGGCTAAAGGGCAAAGACAACAATATTAATAATGTGAGAAGGGAATGAATGAAATGAAGATATCAGTAGCTACATGAAAATACTAAGAGAAAAAATTCTGAGGAATAACAAGATACTGAAGTAGTGATTAAAGAATAATCATCATTATTTCTATAATTTTGCATGAATGAAAAAAGATCATAAATACTACATAGACTCTAAAGGAAGGTAATATACTAACTAGCAACACATAAGGCATGTATAAATGTATGAGTACAATGCAAATTAATTTTCATAACATAAATACCAGTGTGACAGCAACTCCTTCAAAGAAAAATTACATAGAAATTATTACAAACACAGGATTATAAGCTCATGCTGTAAAACTAAAATATTGACAAATGGCCGAGGTGATCATGTT
Organism: Bathynomus jamesi; assembly: GCA_023014485.1. NCBI lineage: Eukaryota > Metazoa > Arthropoda > Malacostraca > Isopoda > Cirolanidae > Bathynomus > Bathynomus jamesi. The sequence goes on along the minus strand of JAJOZX010000016.1, from coordinate 2,056,397 downwards.
TTACATTATGATTAAATGCTTACATCAAATGTAGAAATTAGAATGATATATTATTCTGATGTACTTTACCCTTCACTACCCCATAAATAAAAATTACTATACCTACAGTACTGAACTGAAATAAATAATAATTTGAGGCAAAACTGATAGAAATTAAAATATAAATTAAATACATAAAATAAAAATTGAGTTAAAATAAAGAATAAAAAAATAACTTCAATCTAAAGTTCAGAAATACATTTGCAGAGACAAGTCCACAACTGCAAGATGAAAGTTAAATATTGAATGTATGTGTCATCCTTTTATTTTCATATTTGTGCCTAAGTTTTGCAGTAATAATATTTTTAAGCACCAATACTTAAAAAGAAGAAGTCCCAAAATTAGAGATGATAAAGCTTAAATTTTAAGAAAATTTTCATCTTTGATTTTTTAAGCAAGTTACACAGTTACTGCATAATCTTTCTAGAAATGCAAGAAATAAGGTGAAAGATCAAGTATTTAATACTCATACTTAGTAAGAGTTTATGACAAACAACAACAACAACAACAACAACAACATAAAACCTAACAAAATTTCACCTTGACCTTTGGTTGGTTCACAACAATTGAAACTTGTCCAACAGAACAGCAGTCTGGACAAATGGAACACTAAAAATGAAATAACTATGCTTCTGTAGTGTACATTTCACTCCTTGACCCTATTTCCCATGTATTAAAATGAAACTCACTCAATGCAAAGGTAATAAAAACATTTAAAAACTTCAGACATTTAAATTTGAAGTGACAAAGTTAAACAAGTTCACATATGTAAGACAATAAATACTTAAGCAGTAAAAAATGCATCACCTTTGATTTTTTTTTAATTTTTGCACAATTTGATGTGCTACATCAATAATAGTGACTAATACATTCATTAAGTATAAAAATTAGAATGCAGTAGGCCCTTCTTATTCACGGGGGATACATTTTTGAAAACTACCACCATGAATCATGAAACCTTGGGCCGATGTGGGCCACTCCCACAACACACTACTACAGCAAACAGCTATTGGCAATTGGCATGAACATAAATAGGCAAAACTCGATACTGTGAATAGTGAATCAGTATACATTAATTTAACCCATGAATAGCGGGAACCATGAATAATGAGGGTTTACCATACATACTAGGTATCTTTTCAAAATCTTATATTTTACTTGACTAATACTTTAAAAAATAACTAATTTTTAAAATAATACCAGTAGCTATGCATTGCATGATTTTTCAGAAAGGGAAAAATATCAGAGTGAGATGTGAAATATTAGTAAACTATCCTTAAGAAAAGTTTAGAACAATGACAACACAAAATTGTTATCCTAATTTGCCTCAACCCATAAAAAAAAAATTGAATACAGTATATTAACTGTAGTTAATTTGATGTTAAAAATCAATATTGTAATATTAGTATCAGTTACAATTACTTTAACAAAGTATATAGCTTCAATGAACAAGCTATATCCAAAATCCACATTGGCTACACCAAAAAATTTGGAAAGCCATCAAATGGGCCAGTTGACTATGGATGTGCTGACTATTCAGCAACTATCCAGTATTTGGTTATCCAGCACATTTTTCAGATATCCAGTATCCAGCTGGATAACCAGAGAGTATCTGCATAAATGAGGGATGATCAAAAAGGAATACAACTAATCATGAACAGTAGTATGAGAACACATTATTTATTGAATTAACCTTTATTTATTCTTGATTGAAAGCACAATTTTTTAGCTTCATTATGCTCACTTATAGATGCAAATTATTTTAAAGGTTTATATATATATATATATATATATATATATATATATATATATATATATACACACAGGGTGTCCCATAAGTCTGGCATCATAGGAGAAATTCATATTTTTCTATTTCTACAAACCATAATTCATATTTTTCTCTTTCTATAGGCCATAATGTCTGTGAGCAAGGAAGAACGAATCCAGATAATTCTACTCATAGGAAATCAGAGTCAGAGAGAGGCTGCTGCTGAATTTAACAGACTGCATCCAGACTGCGAGCCAATAACACAGAGTTTTGTGTCTGGATGCAGTCTGTTAAATTCAGCAGCGGCCTCTCTTTGACTCCGATTTCCGATGAGTAGAATTATCTGGATTTGTTCTTCCTTGCTCACAGACATTATGGCCTGTAGAGAGAAAAATATGAATTATGGTTTGTAGAAATAGAAAAATATGAATTTCTCCTATTATGCCAGACTTATGGGACACCCTGTATATATTAGGGTGTGACAGTTGCCCCAACTTTGTCCTACAATGCTGTTCAAAATTTTGGTGTTGCATATTGACATAAAAAATACCCACATGCAATTTTTTGAAGATTCATGCATATTCAAGTGAGCACCAGCAATTTGAAAAATAGCGATTTTGCTTATACAGCATACACGCCTATATATGAGATTACACAACCATCATAAGGGATATTAACACAAATCATTTGCCTGTCTTAATTAAAATCTGTTATCACTAACACAAAAAAGTTAATAATTCTTATTCTCTCATGGTACATTAAGGGGTTTTATCATATATTCACAAGGTATTATTTCTCTAGAGCAAGAAACCATGATTTCTGTTCGGAAACAGATGATCGTTTGCACTGATTAGGAACGCGGAGTCTGTCATTTTCAACTACTTGAAGGACTTCTTGAAAGCGCTCCTCATCCCTGGCAACATTAAGAAAGTCATGGCAAAGTTTTACACCACACACTGCAGCCTCATTGATGACCTGAAGCTTGTCCACAACCCGTTTCATGTTCAGGTAGTCGTCATGATCCGCCCATTCACTGGCTGGACTGTGGAGAAACTGATAGGGCATGCCTAAAATGGTGAAGAACCGGCTTGAGTCAGGCCCAATTAGGTCCACCAGGGCAGTGCCACTTTCTGGGACAGGGGGAAGATATGGCTTTCCATAGCCCCCATGATTGAGCCCCACTCTCTTAGTAACTTCAGTGCCTTCATGGCAAAGAAGGGCCTTCCTCATCTCCTCTTTTGTCCTTTCTTGTACTTGGGACGAGAACAAAGCCAGGGGGCCAACAATTGCACTCAGCTGGGTCGGCGAGATGTTGTTTCGAACACTGCATGAAACAAGTTCTGCCGACTTCAGAATATCATGGGGCACAAAAATTGAAACTCCCTCTTTCACTGTTCTCCGATGTTTTCTCTTTGGTTCAGCAGTGCTGGCCTCATCAATGTCATCATCCTCATCAGAGCTAATAGGTGAATCAATATCAGCCTGTACATTCTCAGCATGATCACATTGCTCTCTCTCTTGTCGCTTCTCTTCTCGCATCTGCCTTTTCTGTCGCTTCTGAACCTTTTCTGTGAGTACTTTGTTTACCCCAGAGTAGGTAGCTACTCTGTCACTTAGCATGCTTTTCATAAAGAGTATGTCAGTATCAATGGCATCTTGTTCGGCCTGAGTTTTCCCCTTTTTCGCAGCTGCCATGTCTTTCAACACTGTGTTCTTATAAAATTTCATTGTCAGGCTCAATTCTGATTTAAACGTCATAATTCCAGGATCATCAGCCAGTCTTCTATCCTCATTCTTTTTCATAAGCATCATGTAGTCTTTGTCATAGTAAGTTTTAATCACTCAGCCAATATTGTTCCTGCCTGTAATGGTTGGGACATTCGCCTTCTGGTAATGCAAAAGCACATTGTCAATGGTGGCAGATAAAGCCTGGTCCCAATGCATATCCCGAAGGTTTGCTAACAGACATAGTAAGACCTGCCTATTAGTTGGCAGTTTGCAGCCCTTTATTTCCTTTTCTTCTTCTCGGGGTACAGTGCCCAATAACATTCTGACATACTCATCATCTTGCCGTGTATCCATGATTAAATTCTCTATTCACAACATCAAATCACTGTCAAGGGAAAAGAAAAGAGCATCATTAAAATTAAATGCAATAAAATAATACGTGGAAAATTTGTGGGTCAGCGTTCCAAACCCGGAAATGAAAATCTGATAAAATGTGCTATTTTCACACTTATTTATGAAGTTCATAAGCTGAAATAGCAATACTTGCTGGTACGACGGTGCTAGCTCAAACATGCACCGATCTCCAAGAAAATTTACAGGGGTGTTTCCTAGATAAATACACAACACTAAAACTTTGAACAGCATTGTAGGACCATTTTTTGATTTTTGGAGGGCAACAGTCACACCCTAGTATATATGTATATATATATTTTGGGGTGTAGTAATAAATTGGAGGGGTGTAGTAAAAATTGGCAGGATGTAGTAATAAATTTGAAAGAAGAGTGGTTGCAAGGTAGGAAACAGAGGGTGGTCATTGATGGAGCAGAGTCATCTTTGGCTAATGTAGCGAGTGGCGTTCTTCAGGGTTCTGTATTGGGACCCTTGCTTTTTCTTATAGGTATATATTAACAATTTAGATGTCAGCCTAGTCAGTACAGTTTCAAAGTTTGTGGATGACATGAAGTTGGGTGGTAGGGCAATTAATGATGAGGATAGAGGTAAAATCCAGGAAGATCATGAACAAAATCATTGATTAGTCAGTCACATGGCAAATGAGATTTAACGTCAATAAGTTCAAAATTTTACATATAGGTTTGCATAATGGTAATTTTGCATATAATATGTCAGGGAAGGAGTTGGCAAGTGTAGAACAGGAAAAAGATTCAGGAGTTATCATCACTGGTGATCTAAAAGTGGTGAAACAAAGTACAGCAATGGTCAATACGGCGAACAAGGTATTAGGTTTTATAGCTACAAATTTTGAGTACAAATCGCGTGATATTATTGTTTCTCTCCTTATAAATCATTAGTTAGACCCCATTTGGAGTACACCATCCAATTTTGAAATCCACATATGTGCAAAGATATAAATAAAATTGAAAGATTTCAAACATGAGCAACTAAGATGATTCCGTCACTTAGGTCGAAGTCGTACGAGGATAGGCTTAAGGAGTTAAGATTGACTACACTCAAGACTAGGGGTATAAGGGGTGATCTAATCCAGGTTTTTAAAATTATGAATGGGTTTGATAACGTAAATAGAGATAGCTTTTTGAACTATCACAATATAATAGAAATAATGGGTGTAAGTTGACAAGTAGAAGGTTTGAGACAGCAGTTGCCAAAAACTTTTTTACACATAGAATAGTAAATAGCTGGAATAGTTTGCCAGTAGAAGTAATTAGTAGCATGTCTATAAACATGTTTAAAAATCAATTAGATGCATATGTTGATAGATTGGGTACAGTTTAAGGTAGTAAAGTTAAGGCTTTTGTGGTTTGGAACCCACATAAAATTGTAGGTCCCCTCTGCCATCAAGGAGGACATGCGCAATACACAACTACAACCACAGTTAGATAGACCAGCCATGAGTGGATTCTAGGGTCTTTTGTTGGTCTGAAACATTATAATATATATATATATATTAAGGTGGTCCACAAAATCAAAGTTGTTTATTTTTTTGGTGCTCTGTGTTTATTTGGTTTCTTTCCCCAAGAAAACACTGCATACGGTACTAAGTTTTAGGTCATTATGACTTTGTTTACAGTATGCACAAGCTGACTAAGAAAAGCTCACATTTGCTTGATCTCTTTCCCTAGAGAATGATTTGTATTAGGAAAATGATACTGAAGTATTACATATATATATATAATATAATATATATATGCTGCAAACCCACAAGGAAAAAGAAAAACGATTCCAAGGCCTTTCGTGTATTCAAAGCTACACCTCGTCAGGGAATGAAGATAAAGGCGAGATGCCCATAAATATATACAACGTACAGGAAAAAACAAAACAATTAGCACATACTTAACAAGGGTTAATGAGAGGCAAAAGAAATTTTAACATGATATCGTCAATTTTATACGTCCCCGCACTGTTATTGAAAGTGTTTTTAAAATGAATAAATGCACATTCTAGAATATTTCTTTCTATTATATCTCTGTTTTTAACAAGCGCTTTAGAACTATCCACTTGATGCTATGGTTACATCTATACATATGATTAAATAAAGCATTGGAAGTATTAGCTGTTCTACACGCATATTTATGCTGTTTTACCCTAATATCTAACGTTTTACCGGTTTGGCCTATATACTGAGTTACATTGTGTACATCCAATCGAATACACACAACCAACAACATTATCAGGGCTATTCTTTATTAGGCGTGATTTAACAGTATTATTGTACTTAAAGATTACATTAATGCCAATTGCTTTAAGTACAGTTGGAAGGTATTGAAAATTAACATGGTAAGGTAGGCTAAGGATATTTTTATGCTGAAATTCCTTTACAATTACATTATTATAATACCTATTCTTGGCTTTCTTAAGACAGTTATCTAAAAATGGAATAGGATAACATAATTTAGTACCAATATTCATGATATTGCATAACTCGGAATCTAAAAATTCAGGACTGACAACTCTCAATGCTCGAAGAAACATAGCAGAGAAAATAGAGGATTTAATCGAAGGATGATGGTCAGAATAAAAATGCACATAAGAGTTATTATTAGTAGGCTTATGGTAGACTTCATATTTGAACTGATTAGAGCATCTCCAAATTTTTAGATCAAGAAAAGATAGGCTTCCAACATTTTCTTTTTCAACTGTAAACTTAATAGATGGGACTAAATTGTTGAGCCTACCAAGAAATAAGTCCACATCCAAATTATTAGGCCAAAGGCATAAAATATCATCTATATACCTGTACCAAACCAGGTTAAAATTAACAATCGTAGGGAAAATTCTACTTTCAAAAAATTCCATATATAAATTAGCTAGTACAGGTGAAAGGGGATTTCCCATAGCCAATCCAAACGACATAGCATAAAACTTATTTTCAAACTGAAATTTACAATCTTTGACACAAAGCTTAATTAACTCAATAAGAGTGTTGTGTTGAACAGGGAAAGAATATTCAGCGATCTTATCTTTTAAAAAATCAAGTAGGTCATCAACAGGGACTTTTGTGAATAGCGAGCATACATCGAAGCTTACCAATTTGAAATTAGGGTCATTAGGGAATTTCAGTTTGTCAATAAGATCTATGCTATTTACAATATGTGACTCAGAAATAGAGCCAACTAACGGCGTTAATAAACTAACTAACCATTTTGCCTCTCATTAACCCTTGTTAAGTATGTGCTAATTGTTTTGTTTTTTCCTGTACGTTGTATATATTTATGGGCATCTCGCCTTTATCTTCATTCCCTGACGAGGTGTAGCTTTGAATACACGAAAGGCCTTGGAATCATTTTTCTTTTTCCTTGTGGGTTTGCAGCATTCATTCATTTCACGTGTTTTATTGTGAAATTCATCCCACATATATATATATATATATATATATATATATATATATATATATATATAGGTAAATTATTATTTAAGTGATTAATTTATTAATTAGAGACAAACCAAACACAAACAATGTTGATTGAAACAGGAAAACAACTCTCCCATCCTCACAATCACAAGTTAGCCTTGCTTGCACTTGGAAACTGGCATCAATGTGTAGTGACCACCTGCAGCAGGTAGGTACCATTTCTGTTCTTCGTAATGGAAGAGTTAAAATCTTGAATTAGCTTCACTCCTCTTTCAGCCACATCATTCACTACCAGCATATCTTAGAGGACTTCCTTGGCCTGGAGGAACTGCGGATCATCCTTCCATTGGGATGGATCTTTAGAGATGAATCCAGAGCCTAGTAGCGTGATCTGGAAGCAGCAGTTGGTGTTCTTGGATGCTAGCTTCTTCAGCATCGGTGATGGAATGTCCTCTTCCAGCACTTTAATTCTCTTCTGTGGATCTTTCTCTCCTTCCCTTACCCTCATCAACTCCAGGATTCCTCTCTTCTCCATATTGGAAACTGCATCACTGAATAGAGCCAGAGCTACCAACTCCTTGCTCAAATACCACAGATGTCATTGGAATGCCTTTGTAGCTGCCACTCCAACTGCTCCATCCACTTTATTCCTGTATTCTTGAATTTTCTTAAAGAAGGAGATATCATTGCTCAGGGCTTCAAAGATTATGGGAGCCTTGAACCATGCTGGTCCATAGACAAGAACAACAAAGAGGGCCATGGTTCGAATGGACTTCTCTTCCTTGGGAAACACCTTAAACTGAGGTTGAAACATATTTGGAGACAGTATATTCCCTTTGACATGACATCCAATGAGCATAGTGTATGGAGCTAGGCTGTCCAAATCGAATCCTTTGGGGAGGTATCCCACCTAGGAAGACTATGCTAAGCTCCAGGAGTCGGCGGTAGTCGTTGCAGGGTTGTGTACACTCAAGAGCTTTTATGTAGTAGTTGAGAGCTTCTTGTACCCATGGTTGTCCATCATTCCAGTCTTGAAGTTTGCTTGATTGACCCACTGCCAATTCTTTTGGAACCATTAAAATAGAACCTCCAGGCCACTGGATGATCCATGAACTGTCTTGAAGACATCTCTGAGAATGACCTCCAAGATATGGTATCCATGAGCAAGGTGGAGTAAATTTCTTCCCAGTCACTGTTCAATCAGAGTGCAAGCTCCACCAATATGACCCATATTGCTTGGAGTCATATCAAAGCTCATGGCGATGCCTCAGTCTTCGACCTTCCAATCCTTCAAGGCTTCAACCATGGTGTCTGCTTGTGCCATTCTTCCACATGCGAGCTTCAGAACACCCAGGAGTTGGATGTTCTCCTCTGACGATGATGAAACATCCTTCCCAGAGATCAGTACTGGAAGAAGATTGACAAAGTCATTTTCTGTGAGGAATGGAAGGAGTTTCCCCATCCCAATGAACAATAATTCCAGTATTGGCGCCAGAAGATGAGACGCTTGTTTCACAGAAGTGATGTGGTCACTGCAATGTCACATATGGGTTCTCCTGAATGTGGAGCAATTGATGGCCAGTTCATCACTGTTCCCTCCAAGGCTTTTCACAGTAGCTGCCACAATGTGAACTGCCTCATGATTGCTGGTGTTGGTTCTATCCAGGGTGGCAGCGAGACCAGGGGACATGAAGTTCTTAGGCCTCATTTGAGGTGCAGGATGAGCAGCTGCATTTGACAGGCCAGGGACCTGAAAATCCAGATCCATTCCAACTCGAGGCAGCTTCGGAAATGAATGAGGGCCTTCATCATCAGAAGAGGTGCTGGTTGACTCCAGCTGAACAGTATCTTGCTCTTCATGCATCTGCTTCTCTGCTACTTCCTTTTGCTCTCTGGCCTTCTTCTTAAGATACTTCCGTTTCATTTCTTTCTTAGCCAGGGCTTCATCAACTTGCCCCACGTGAAACTTGCATTCCCTCTCTTGGTCTTTCAAGAAGACTCAGTCTTCCTCTATCTAGAGCAGTCTTTCCACATCATGATGTGTTGAAGAGCTTTTCAAGATTGTTTGAGAACTCTCATTTCTTCTGTATTTGTGGGCTTACTTCTCCTGTTGGAACCCTTTTTCAACTTCTCCCAAATGGAAAGGATTCCATTCAGGGTTAATTTGATATTCCACTCCCCTTGACTAGGGATGTGGGCCATTCCCCAGATATCCATAGATTCCTTCACCACCATATTGATGCACTCATTTTTCGTAGGAGTTGGCTCACTCATTTTCAGATGAAAATAATGTTGGAGAACTTGCCTAAGAGTAGGCAGATAGAACTTGGGAATCACTTTGATGGTGCTGTCAACCAAGTAGATAGTTGTTTTCTTACGCAATGCAGTTGCCATCATCACAACCTAGAAAGAGAAACCAAAAATTGGAATTTTTTATTACTATGGAAATGATACAGCAACTTCAAACATACAGACTTTTAAAGTCACACTTTAACATTAAACATGCACTAATGTACATGAATTTCCAGCAAAAATTATTATTCAACATAAACCAAAAACAATAACGCAACAGTAATAGAGCAACTTTAAGCATCATAGCAATTTATAATGCAATAGAAAATATAGCAATTTTAAGCATACACAATTTTAATGTTACTCTTTAGGACTAAACTTGCACTAATGTACATCTCTTTGCAGAAAATAATTATTATTCAACATAAACCAAAAATAATAATGTAATAATAATATAGCAACTTTAAGCATCATAGCAATTTATAACACTATAGAATATATATTCATTTTAATTAAATATTAATATTAATTAATTAATTATTAATTAAATATTCACCTGAGTCATTAAAAAGCAAGCTAAGATAAATGATTCCCAGTGATGCATGAATACTTAATACACCCTATCCAATTCTTGCTGGGAGAGTAACTGAGGAAAACTGTTAGTATTTGAAATACGATGCCAAATTGTAGTATGTTCAAAAATAGGAGTTGCCAACTATAAACTTAATTAGTTAATTGGGAACATAATTTGGAATTAGAAACTAGGCATATTGTGCAAATTTTTTTTTTTTTTTACATTCTGAGTTATGCCTGCTATATAGGCCACATCAGAGGCGAGCATTACAGGGCATTAAAAATGGCAGCCATGTGCATACCCTAAGTATTCATTAATTTAAAAAAAAAAAATTCATGTGCACTAGTTTCTCATCTAGTGGGTACATTTGGGCTATAAGCACACAAAAACTTCAATTTCACCCCCCTTCTGTGGACCACCCACCCTAATATATATATATTATATATATTATATATATATATATATATATATATATATATATATATTATATATATATAATGGGATGAGTTTCACAATTAGACATGTGAAATGAATGAATGATGCAAACCCACAAGGAAAGAGAAAAATGATTCCAAGGCCTTTCATGTATTCAGAAGTACACCTCATCAGGGAATGAAGGGTGGAGGCACGATAACCAAAAATATATAAAATGGGACAGAAAAACAAAAAGATTAACACAAGATTAACAAGAGTTGATTAGAGGCAAAAGGTATTTATTTTAACAAGATATTGTCAATTTTACACATTCCCATACTGTTACTGAAATTATTTTAAAAATGGATAAATGCACATTCTAGAATATTCCTTTTGATTATATCTGTGTTTTTAACGAGAGCTTTAGAACTATCCCACTTAATAGTATGATTACATCTATACATATGGTTAAACAATGCTTTAGAATTATTTGCTGTTCTACACACATTTATGCTGTTTTACCCTAATATCTAATGTTTTACCTGTTTGGCCTACCTATATATACTAAGTCACATTGTGTACATCCAATCAAATACACACAACCAACCAGATTATCCGGGCTATTCTTTATTAAGCGTGATTTTACAGTATTACTATACTTAAAGACTACATTGATACCAATTGCTTTTAGTAAAGTCGGAAGATATTGAAAATTTACATGGTAAGGTAAGCTAAGGATATTTTTACGCTCAAATTCCTTTACAGTTACACTATTATAATACCTATTCTTGGCTTTCCTTAGGCAGTTATCTAAAAATTAAATAGGGTAAGATAATTTAGTACCAATATTCATGATATTGCATAACTCAAAATCTAAAAATTCAGGACTGACAACTCTGAATGCTCTAAGAAACATAGCAGAGAAAATAGAAGATTTAATTGCAGGATGATGGTCAGAATAAAAATGCACACAAGAGTTATTATTAGTAGGCTTTTGATGAACTTCAAACTTGAACTGATTAAAACATCTCCAAATTTTTAGATCCAGAAAAGATAAGCTACCATCATTTTCTTTTTCAACCATGAACTTAACCCTTTAAGCCCTGAATTTTTTGTAGGGTTAAGTTATGAATGCTTGTATTTGAAATGTTAGCAATTTGTACCTTCAGTCCTTAAAAGGTTAATAGATGGGACTAAACTATTGAGCCTACCAAGAAATAAGTTAACATCCAAATTATTAGGTCAAAGGCATAAAATATCATCCATATACCTGTACCAAACAAGGTTAAAATTAACAATAGTAGGCAAAATTCTGCTTTAAAAAAATTCTATATATAAGTTCAAATACTGGTGAAAGGGGATTTCCCATCGCTAATCCAAACGACATAGTATAAAACTCATTTTCAAACTGAAATTTACAATCTTTGATGCAAAGCTTAATTAACTCAATAAGAATGTTGTGTTGCACAGGGAAAGAATATTCAGAGATCTTATCTTTTAAAAAATCAAGTAGGTCATCAACCGGGACTTTTGTGAATAACGAGCATACCCTATTTCATTTTTAGATAACTGCCTAAGGAAAGCCAAGAATAGCTATTATAATAGTGTAACTGTAAAGGAATTTGAGCGTAAAAATATCCTTAGCCTACCTTACCGTGTAAATTTTCAATATCTTCTGACTTTACTTTACTGAAAGCAATTGGTATCAATGTAGTCTTTAAGTATAATAATACTGTAAAATCACGCTTAATAAAGAATAGCCTGGATAATCTGGTTGGTTGTGTGTATTCGATCAGATGTACACAATGTGACTTAGTGTATATATAGGCCAAACAGGTAAAACATTAGATATTAGGGTAAAACAGCATAAATATGTGTGTAGAACAGCAAATAATTCTAATGCATTGTTCAACCATATGTATAGATGTAATCATAGTATCAAGTGGGAGAGTTCTAAAGCTCTCGTTATAAACACAGATATAATCAAAAGGAATATTCTAGAATGTGCATCTATCCATTTTAAAAATAATTTCAATAACAGTATGGGAATGTATAAAATTGACAATATCTTGTTAAAATACTTTTTGCCTCTAATCAGCTCTTATTAATCTTGTTTTACTCTTTTTGTCCATTGTATATATTTTTGGTTATCATGCCTCCACATTCCCTGATGAGGTGTACTTCTGAATACATGAAAGTGCTTGGAATCATTTTTTTTTCCTTGTGGGTTTGCATATATATATACAGTGCCCGCGAAAAGTATCCGATCACTCAAGAAAATACAATATTTTCCCTTGATATTCAGAGACACGTAATTCACTTTCTATTTGTTCTAGCGACATCTGGTAACTTTGAGGTTGCTCGCTGATATGAGAGCTATCCAACGCATTCTCAAATTAGTGTTCTGGTAGCCTTCGTTGCGGGTGGCTGTGTCTCAAATTTGTCAGATTTCACTGTTTGTGTAAATTTCTTGATTTTTTTTTTTTTTACAGAAAGTGGTGTAAATAAAATTTATATATAATGTGTGCTAAAAAACAACTTAAGAGTGATTGTCGAGGTGCTATTGTTGCTTTGCATGCATGTGGGAAATCACAGAGACAGATAGCTAAGGAATTAAACATATCCCAAAGTACCGTTAATTTATGGGTTTCACGGGCTAAGAACAATGGTGGCCTAACCACGCCAGTCCCTAAAAAACGATCTGGCAGACCGAGAAAAACAAATTCGCGAACAGACAAACTTATGAAACGTTTAGTATTGAAAAACCCAACAATAACTGCAAGAAATAAAATTTAATATGAATAATTTGTTATCTGGTGTTTCTGAACGAACTATCCAGGAGCGGCTCCAAAAAGAACTCGGATTACCATCTCGCCATGCTGCTAAGAAACCGTTCATTAATGAAAAAATGCGTAAAAAACGTGTCGCATTTTGTAAAAAATACATTCATTGGACTGTTGATGACTGGAAGAAGGTTTTATTTAGCGATGAGTTGACATTTTTGACATTCAGAAGTTGTCCAAAAAAGGTTCGCCGGCCTATTGACTCAAATAGGATGGACCCTAAATACACCCTAAAGACAATGAAACACCCTCCAAGTGTGATGGTTTGGGGTTGTTTCGGTTACTATGGGCGTGGAAACTTCTATTTTCTTCCGAAGAACACAACTATGAATGGTGCACGGTATTTAGCAATGCTACAGGATAAACTTCCAATGGCAATGGCAATCCAAAGGACAAAAACATACATGCATGATGGTGCACCATGTCACAGGGCCAAAATAGTGACAAAATGGATTACTGACAATAAATTTGATATTTTGGATTGGCCTGGTAATAGTCCAGATCTCAATCCGATAGAAAATCTGTGGCTAATAATAAAAAATAAGGTTGAATGCCACGACACTGGCTCAGTCGAAAAATTACAAGAGGCCATCAAAAAGGTATGGTGCAAGGAAATATCAGTGGAAGTTTGTCAAAACTTGATTAAATCCATGCCAAAACGTCTAGAACAAGTCATCCAAACCAAAGGACAGATGACAAAATACTAATATAAGGTTAGTATACATTTAAACATTGTTTTTTATGTAAAAAATACAAATTTCAAGGGTGATCGGATACTTTTCGCGGGCACTGTATATATATATATAAGGCTTGCCTCAGACTGCGCAAATTTATATGACAGTTTAACCCTAAAAAAAAAAATAAACCTAAAAATTTGCAAACTTATAAAGGCAGGTCCTAAATACTGGTTTCCTGAAAATTTATATATTACAAAATATCTGAAAACATTATTCAGTAGTTCAGTACTATTTATGGGTTGCTAAGCCTATTTTTAAAAGTTAAAATCTCAATTATGAAAATTAAGAAGTTTGAGATCATTCATTTGGGAAGGTAGCCTCTCAGCATTACAAATACTGTATCTGTATAAATTCTTCCTGCAGCACTGAATAAACATTCTAAACAGACTGAGCTAAGCATTTTAAATTTTGTGGCCACCATTCCAAACATCTCTGATCTCTTGGTGGCAAGGCCAACTTCAGAAACATCTCTAACTCTGCTTTACATATGGATGTTTTGCATTTACTAATGTTTTGTCACACAATAAATTCTTCTGCATTTTTGCCCAATGCACTCATTTTAAAGTATTTCTATAGTTTTTATTCCTGTGCCATTATGAAATTTCTAAAATGTGCATTACAAATAACTTTGTATAATTATTAAGAAATGTATTGGGTTAATGATCATATAAAGCTGAACATTATAGTAATGAATCAAATTTTGGGGTAGGGGCCTACATTAGGGGTAATTTTTGGTAAATAGCACCTTCAGAATAAATTCCTATAGAAAATTTTACTAGTGATTTTTTAAGAAGTTTTTTCATCAATTTCTGAGGAGAAAAGTAGAAAATTTCCCTCAACTTACGAATATCCTAGTATCTGGTATCCAGCAACTTCAAATCACCAGATATATATCTAGTATCCAGTTATCAAACAAATTCACTATCAATATATCCCTTAAGCTGACCCAGTTTGAGTAAACATTTCATAAAGTATAGAAACTAGAATGATAAATTAGTATTCTGGCATACCTTACTCTTCACCAACCCTACATCATAACATTCTTACACTACAGGAAAATAGCACTGATAAAATGGTATCTCATCATCATCATAAAAGTTCATAGTATGCTTGATGATCCAAGTGCTGGAATTATTCAAAGTTCAGAAATCTGAGATAAAAATGCTTAAAGCAGTGGTTCCCAACCTTTTTTGTATGGTTGCCCAAAACCCAATTCCAATCCAGCTCCATTACCCCAATCATTAGATATTTTTTATAACTTCTGGATCACATGTCATTATCATGTCATGAAGCTATGAATACTTTGAATGCATTAAAAGGGTATGAATTATTAAGGCACATTTCTTTACTATTGATAGAGTTATAATTCCAGGTCAATTATAATGTAAAAACAGATGAAGTGGCCCAAGAAGAAAGAAGCCAGATACAGCACTGCTTCTCTCAATGGTTTCAACTTTTTATTGCCAAAAGCAAGTTTTTCACCTATTCTTGGGCCTTCATTGGGTGTAAATAGAAAGTAAAAGAAGTCAGTCAACTTATAAGATAATGGGACTGGAAATGAGAGAGAGAGAGAGATTATGAAAAGGGTGAGAAAAAGATTAAGGAAGAGAAGGGATATGGTACAAAATGGAATAAATACGAGATGCATTCCACTGGAAATTAACAAAAAAAAATTATTAAAATTAAATAACAGAAATAAAAATAACATTAATAACTAGAAAATAACAACCTGGTAGTACTATTTTATAAAAACAGAAGCCTAATATAGTAATGTGCCAGAGGATGCCCATGCTTAACAAGGTGTAATAATCTGTATGGCAAGTGATTTTATCACTAAGTTTTTAAAAGTAACTAATCCTCATCTTGTACCTACTACCCTGGGCAAATTTTTCTGTTATCATGAATAAAAGTAATAACTGCCCCTGAGAATTTAGGCTTCAGCTCTAAATAAATGACATGGTAAGACAGGTAACTCCACACACTAAGATTGACTTCAGACATTCATAAACTTTTGTTTTATAAAGAGTACACCAAGCAATAACTAAACCAGTAACTGTAGAAGTGGAACAAGCCATATTTAGGAGGAAATTCAATATCTTAAATCCAGTAGATATAATAAAGCAAGAGATTTGCAAATTTTAAAACTGTCTGAAACATCCCCCTGTTCAGAGCCCTCATTTTGGCCTACTGAATCCACTTGTTTCCCTTTTTTCTCTCTCTCTCTAAGTTTTATAACCATATTGCCATTCTAAAACAGCACTAATGTGGGTAAACTGGTTTTATTTAGTACAATAAGTGAGATTATTCTCAGGGTAATAATAATGAAGTACCTGAACATACAACTCCAACTTAGTTAGGAATATGTAACTGCTGTATAGAGTAGCAAGTTTTAAAGCAACCCTCAATCACTAAAGGCATGGAAAGCACCATTATAAGTTGTAACAGCCTTGAAATTTACAAAAAAAAAGTGAAAAGCTGAAAGCTAAACAGCTTACAACATTGCTAATGAACTATGAGTATACTACTACAATAATGCTACAAGTTACCTGTGTGGCCTCTAATGTGATAAATGAGAGAGTTCTTATGAGTAAAAGTTCTTGGACAGAGTGTACATGCATAGCCTCCCTTTAACGACTTTCCCAACCTAATTTTCTTTTTTGGTGCTCCTCTGCTGTGACTTTCTTCCTTGTGCTCAACTTTCCGATGTGAAACAAGTTTAGCTTTTGATTTGAATACTCTATAACAGTCTTCACAATTAAATTCAGGAGGATTGTCACTATGATCAGACTGAACATGAGCATCTAAAGCCAATTGGGACCTATAACTCTTGGGACAAACAGTACATGTATAAGGTCTTTCTATCGAATCATTTTCTTCTTCCTCCAAGTGGGCTACTTTTATGTGAACTTCTAACATACTTTCTTTTCTAAATGTTTTGTGGCACACATTGCATTTAAAGTGTTCTCTTGAATGCACTAATGAGTGTTCTTGAAGAAGTTCACCACTTCCAAATTCTCCTCTACAAACTTCACATTTGTGTTTTTTGATAGGTTCATAATGGGATTTCAAATGTTCAAAAAATTTCAATTGAGAATCACATCCTTTGGTACAAATTTCACAACTGAACTGCTTGGGTTTGGTGGCAGATGGATTGTGAGTTTGTTTGTGCTGATTAAAATGACTTTGGTTAATAAATTGTTCTCCACATTGACTACATTTATAGCATTTCGTATGTTTCTTGGCATTTTTAAGTTTCTTTGGAATTCTTTTTTTATGAGGTAGAGATTTTTTTCCATCACTGCTATAAGCTCCACTTTGGTCTTCATCATCATCATTTGAAATATCATTTTCTTCATCCTCTGCCATTTCTTCTTCTTCCTCTTCAAAACTGTTAAGAACATTTGTTTCTATCTTAATCACTGGTATATTCCTATTAGCAAGTTGCATTTGTTCATCTTTCATATTTTGATTAACATATTCAATATATTCTGGCCTCCTCCTAATGGGTCTCCCACTCCTTGATACCATTGGCATGTGGTGTATATGTTCACTTTGTGTTTTTGTTGAAGCATTTGTTTTTGAAGTTACTTCATTTTCCATGGGCTGTTGTTTATCAGGAATGACAGAGTTATTCTGCATATTTTTTCCATGATGATTTGGATACTGGACCATCATATTTTGGTGAATCAACTCTTCTTTGATGACATATTCTGTTACATTTATTTGTCTCTGGGGTTGTGTAAACTGTTTGTGAATGAGCTGGTATCTTGGTTGCTGAGATGATTGAAAAGGGGTTTGTTCCTTCATGTTTTGCGATTGAATTTGTTGCTGATTATGCAAAGACTCTTGATGAGACTGAAGAGGTTGTTGATCTAGGATTATTTTTTGATTATGTGAACTATTGTGTTGCTCACCCAAAGCATCACTAGAAAAACTCTGCATTTGTTTCTGTTGCTGCACTTGCATCTGACTGTGTCGTTTTTGAGACTCCATTTTAATTGGTTTTCTGTATTCATTTAGGTTGTGCGAGATCACAGCTTGTTCTAACTGAACAAAGTTAGCCTCCAAAACATCTGGTAAGATAGCTTCAGGATGCTCTGTAGACTGTGTTTGCTCAGTTTGGTGAACATGAACACTGAGCTGTTGCTGGTGAGTTTGTTGCTGTTGTTCATGAGGTTGAATGAAGTCTGAATAGGCTCTCACCAGAAGTTGAGCTTTAGGAGTTTGATGTTCATGTCTTGGAAGATAAGTGGTGGTGGTTTGGGAAACCTGAGTTGAATTGGCACTTGTGGTTGGCATAACATCAAAATATAATTCCAAGGGTGGTCCTGAAGTTCCTTTAATACTTGCATCATTCATTTCTACAAAATCAACATTACTCACAGGCACTAAACCTTCTGTGAACTTATTTTGATGATCCTCTTGTAGTGCAACTACTGGAGATGATACATATTCTAAAGCACTATAGGTATTATGATTAGGTCCAACACTGTGATGCAAAGGTGTGCCATTAGTACCACTAACATGCTGACTGATTCGGGAATTAGTTACCAGTACATTATCCAAATTAAGATTTTCTTGGGAGACTGATGATGAAACACTAACATAGTGCTGTGGTGCACTCTCTATGGTCACTATTGAACTTCCTCCCAATTCTAAATGTTCTACCTGGGATGACTGTCTTTTAGGCAAAGTGACAACTCCCATGGAGAGAGAGGAGCCATCTCCCAATACACCACCTCCATCATTTTCTGACATTACTTCTGTAAATGAAGGGAAAAAAATAGTAAATACAAGTACCAGTACCTACATGTAGTCTATGTCTATGTTTTTTAAGTAAAAATAGGTCCTACTTTTAGAACTTAACCCTTTCATTCACACTAAGTACACTATTGTGGAGCTAAATAATAAACCATAAATAATTATTCTTATGCAACCAAACGTAAAGGCATATTTTTTTATCCTTCATTATAATTTGTGAGTAGAAGACTCAATAGCTAAGAAGCCAAATGAAATATATATGATACAGGACCAGCTTAAATGAACTACAATAAATCTTCCTTATTGGTGATTCCAGGACAAGTGGACCAGTGGGTAACACCAATACCTCTTCAATTTTGCTGAAAATTGGTACATGGGTTGGTTTTAGGTCAAAAATACAATTTCTGGAGTTTCAGATCAGTTGGACCCATAGATCATGAGTTATGGCCAAGGTCATTTTGAGGACATTGGTTGACCTCCCTATATATAGCTATTCAATTGACCATAACTCAGCTTATAATGGTCATAGACCCACAAAACTATATAGCTATATTTGAAATCAGCATGTTCCGAAGATTCCAAAAATGGCATAATTAACACTGGTCAACAAAGTTTTTGTCACAGAGATAATTTTATTTGAACTATATGTAATTTTTTACTTTGATTACGGAAATGAAAACAGAATTTTTCTATCACCCACAGTTTTAGAGTGACACACGAATTTGCATTACTTAGGATTTGAGTCAGAATAAGAAGGGGGCAGGGTCTGCTCCTTGCTCCTCCTCTGCTTATAAGTTGCTGCACATTACTGTTGACTTTCATTTGTCAGTTACCCACTTGATTTCGCTCAGTGAACATCGTGCATTTTATTCGTGGTTTTCCTTGATCATTTTGTGTCAGTGCATTTATATTGTTTCATGACAGAATGCCACGTAAGTGTGTCAACCATCCAAACTGTTTCTGTTATGTGTGCAGAGAGTTAACTTTTAAATCTCAAAGGCAAAATTTCACCCCTCTCATAAAAAAAGCACACACACTTTATTTTGGTTGCAAGGTAGGGGATCAGGACAAGATGTGGGCACCTCATATATGCTGTATTACATGTTTAAGACTTCTGACAGGCTGACTAAATGGGTCTCGTCAAATGCCATTTGCTGTTCCAATGATATGGAGAGCTGAAAGACCATTTAACAAATTGCTATTTCTGCTCAACAAATATGCTAGGCATTACTGCAAAATCTAAACATACGGTACAATACCCAAATTTACTATCAGCCATAAGGCGTTTTATATAATAAACATTTGCCAGTACCATGGTCACCGGAAATGTGGAGTTTAGATGATGAAAATGAAACTGATGTACAATGTAATGACGAAGCTCAACATGGTTTACTGATGGGCGATGTTGATCCAATGTTTGAATCATCTTGTTCATCGACAGAGCATCACTTTCAAGCAGACCTGAGCGAGCTTGTCCATGATATGAATTGTCAAAAGATCAATCTGAACTTTTGGCTTCCAGATTGAAAGGTTGAAATCTTCTAAAAAAAAATTCACTCAGATATCTTTTTATCACAAATGTCAGAGAGACTTTTTACCCTTTTTTTCTCAGGAAGGCAATTAGTATACTGTAATAATGTGGACTCTCATGGAAACCCTTGGCCAACAACATGATTCAAACGAATGATGCCTATTTATTGATTCCTTGAAGCTGAGTTTAAAAGCTGTTACTCCATAATGGAAATAAATATCCTTCAGTTCCAATAGCACATGCCGTTCATATGAAGGAATCGTACGACAATATGCACCGGCTTGTGAAATATATCCAATATCATTCATCAGCCAGACTCTGTACTGAATGGACGCATTTCCTGAGCTCTCTGATATTGCATCTACTTTTGCATATTGCTAAGAATTTTACTTTTGGAAAGTTTTGAATTTTATATACTTGCATTTATATTCACATTGTTATAGTTAAGTAATTGAATATTAGTGGTTTTTAGCGATTTAGAAGTTTTCATAGCATGCCAGCTTAATTTAACTTAAACTTGTTATAGTTTAAACTAATTTTTAACTGCGCGATGCTGTCACAGAAAGCGTCGTGGTGTTAGGTGTAGAGTAAACCAATGGTATTCAGAATTTAAAGATTATAACAGCAGTCCTAAGGCGATTACCGAGAGATAAATTGTTTCTTTTGCGAGTTAATGGAGGAAATAGTTGACATAAAACGCAGTGTACGTGAGATAATGGAAAGACTTGCAATGCTTGATGAGATGAGGGCAGGGGTAGGGCCACGGTTGATGAAAGCCAAACCAATACTAACGTTGAAGACATTAGTAATTTGAAGGGTGAGGTGCATAACCTAGTTTCTAGTTTAGGTAGCTTGTCGAGAAGGTTGGATAGAGTTGAGGAAGGGGTTAAGGTTGGTCCAAGAGTAGTAGATGGGGAGGGATTTAGAGAAGTTAAGGGTGGAGCTAGGCCGCATACGTTAGGTGATTGGAATCCCCCCCCTATCGAGGTTTCGAACCCTTTCGCCCATTTGGAAAGGGATGTGAATGAGAGGGAAACTATTTTAATTGGGGACTCTTCAGTGCACCACATGGACACAAAGTTCGTTGAATGACATCCAACCAAGATGAGGAGGGTCTGTCTCCCAAGGGCCAGGGTTGACAGAGTTCAAGATGAAGTGGATAGGATTGACATTGCCTCCCGTCACTCGATGTTGGTGATGATGGTAGGAGGCAATGACTCATATAGGCCCGATACGAGAGTGCCTGACCTTTTGGAGAGATATAGGAGGTTAATTAGGTCCCTGAAGGCGAGGTCAGATAGGTCTTTAGTTCTAGGTATTACCCCTAGGCACGGGTTGGGTCTTAGGATTAAGTTAAAAACAATATTTTTGAATAATAAATGAGAAGGGATTTGTGCTGAGGAAAATGTACCCTTCGTAAAGCTGTGGTCTGAATTCAGTGATCCTAGCCTTTTCATAAAAGATGGGGTGCATTTTAATGAAATAGGTAATGCTAGGCAAGGTAGGTTAATAGACAAAAACATGCGAAAGCTGTATAGGTCGAAGCCTTCTTTAAACGTTGTGGGTCCAGGGAACGCGGGCCCAACATGAAAAATAGTTTAAAATGCCAGCCCATAGTAAAAAATACCTTAAACGCCTTTTATTGTAATGCGCATAGTATTAGAAATAAATTAAACAAAATTAAGGAGATAATTTATTCCAGCAACTACGATATAGTTGCTATCACTGAAACGTGGTTACATACCGTGACTCAGGACTTGTTGGGAGAACTTGATATACCGGGTTTTAAACTCTTTACTAATGACAGGTTACATAAGGTTTGGTGGTGGCGTTTTGCTGTACATTCATAATTCCCTTAGGGCTATCGAGGTTAAGATAGATTTTCTGGCAGCAATTAATGTGATATGTGTTGAAGTTAGGGCGCGTAGTATTAGTTTTAATTTTGTTGTTGTTTATAGACCTCCTGTTCAACCCTTCAACACCGATACTAGATTTTACTCACTTCTTGGTATAACTTTATTGACAATCAGAATAGTATAATTGTTAGAGACTTTAACTGCCCTAATGTTAATTACGAGACTTTTACTGGTAATGAGGAGGGTTTGAGATTGATTGAGTTCATGGAGGATAATTTTTTATGACAGAAAGTTACCGAACCAACACTCAGTGACAATATTTTAGATTTGGTGATGATGAACAGCAAAAATATAGTCGATAGTTTAGAAGTAAGCAAGAGTTTAGGATGTAGTGATCATCAAATTCTTAGGTTTAAGTTATTGATAGAAAACACTAAGGATAGTAACGTAATAAAAGTCCCTGATTTTCATAGGACTAATTTTGAGTTTTGTGGATAGGATGAGAGTAGTGGACTGGGATAACTTATTTATGGGCAATGACACAAATTTGCATTGGGTGGTGTTTAAAGAAAGTTTTATGAATATCAAAGGGAGTTTACTCCTCGTAGGCCCAAGTGGTGGACTAGGGAAATAGGCGTGTTCATAAACAAGCGTAACAGAGCGTATAGACTTAATAAGGGCAATGGCACGGCAGCTAACTTTAATAGATATATAGATCTTAGACGTCAGGTTAAAAGATCAGTTAGTAATGCTAAGCGTAATTTAGAGATACTTATAGCTGCGAAGAGTAAACATAATCAAAAAAACGTTTTTTGAATACGTCAATAATCGTAAGCCGATAAAAGATAACAGGCCCTCTAGTGGATGTTAATGGCGCTTTGGCTTCTGACGCTCAGGTGATGGCAGGTATTTTCAATAACCTTTTTGCGACAGTTTTTACCGTAGAAGACGTAAATAATGTCCCCGACATGGATGATATTGTTCCATTTAGTAGCGAGACTGTTTTGGACAAAATAACTGTTTATGAGGGTGAGATTGCGCATTATATCGATAGGCTAAAAGTTAGCAAAGCTCCAGGCCCTGATGCTTTTTATCCCAGACATTTGAAAGATTTGAAAGATGTTATCGTAGTGTTATCGTAGGCCCCTTAACGAAGATTTTTAATCAGTCACTCAAAACAGCGATTATTCCTGAAGACTTCAAGTTAGCTAATGTCACGCCCATTTTTAAAAATGGCAACCGCATGGAACCTAGCAATTATACTGTGTAACACCGATTCTGTTTATATTGAATTTTTTATGTTTTTATTTGTATTTGTGGGTGCTGAGTCCAAATCTGGCCTTGGTTTGTGTGTATCATCAATGGTTTCAGAGATAATCCATTTTTCATGTTTTACCAGTATAATGTTATTATGGGTGCAGCAATATCAGAATAATCAGGAATTGTTGAGAACAATCCGGATGTTCGTTGACAGTTTCTTGTTCTAGAAATTGCCCGAAACTTCCACTGTGCTATATAAAGAAGAGCGCAGAGTCTGAGAAGTCAGTAAATGTGAGTACACAAAGAAAGCAGGTTGTTTGTCTGATGGTTACCAGCACTGAGGTACTGTGTTTCTGTGCTTCTCTGTGCTATTTGAGTGTTATCGATCCTTTTTTATTGCGAACATTATTTCAGTGTTGTGAATACATCTTTTTTCTGGAATCTGTAATCTGTTGCAGATTTAATAACTCTTCTCTCTATATCTGCAGGTTATGATTAATGTAGTACAGTTTGGTAAAGAGAATGGCAACTAGAGCTTGTAAACACTCGCCGGATATATTCTGCTATGTTTGTGGGTATTACATAGGCCCCAAGCAAGTATCGCACAAGATTGTGAAAAGCACCAAGTTCTGGATCGTGTATTGGCTCTATTTTGGTATGCCTATGGGTGACCAAGATAAGCCCTGGGCACCCCATGTGATCTGTGGAAGCTGCTGCTCCACACTTGAAGGGTGGCTGCAGGGAGTACGCAAGGCAATGCCCTTTGCGGTACCCAGAATATGGAGAGAACCAAAGAGCCACCACGATGATTGCTACTACTGCATGGTAGATGTTTCTAAGTACAGGAAAGTTAAAGGAAGGGAGACTCTTCAGTATCCAAGCATAGCATCGTCCATAGCTCCTGTACCACATGACGAAGGTCTTCCAATACCACATCCACCAGAACAGGTATCTATCCATTAATTTACCTTCTGTCAATTTTTCTTAGTGCTGATGCTCTTCTACATATATAGCTATGCCTATATTTTGTTTCTTTGCTTTGCAGGTTCAAAATGAGGATGCAGCTGGCTCATGTGAAATGTCGGCTGGTGAGGACAGTCATGATGAAGAATATACAGTAACTTTCAATACAAACCCTCAATTTCCAAATCAGAGGGAATTGGACGACTTAATTAGAGATTTGGGTCTGATGAAATCAGGGTCTGAGCTTCTGACCTCCAGACTCAAAGAGTGGAATTTGCTTGGAGAAGACTGCAAGAGCTCTGTATACTGAAAGTGGCATGAAGAGTTTGCAAGGTTCTACGATGTCAATGGCTCTCTCTGTTATTGCAGCGAGGTTAATGGTCTATTCACAGCTATTGGGTTAACACATATACCCTCAGAGTGGCGCCTGTTTATTGACAGTTCAACTCGGAGTTTAAAAGCTGTTCTACTCCACAATAGGAACAAATATCCATCTATACCAGTTGCACATTCTGTTCAAATGAAAGAGAACTATGAAAATGTCAAACAACTGCTCACTCAAATCAGGTATGAACAATATAACTGGGACATGTGTGGTGATTTCAAAATGATTGGTTTCCTGTTAGGTTTACGAGGAGGGTTTACTAAATATTCATGTTTTCTTTGCCTGTGGGATAGCAGGGCTTCAACTGAGCACTATAAAACAGTTCAGTGGCCTCCACATGAAGGACTGCAACCAGGAAAGTACAATGTACTCAGGGAACCTCTTGTGAAGCCTGACATAGTTCTGCTACCACCTCTCCATATTAAGTTGGGTCTAATTAAGCAGTTTGTAACTGCATTAGATTTTGGAGGGAAAGTTTTCCAACAGATTCGGGTCATGTTCCCTAAATTCTCTGAGGCCAAAGTCAAGGCTGGCATCTTTGTAGGACCACAAATCAAGGCACTGTTGAATTCAAAGAACCTTGAAGCCAAGATGACTCTGATCGAAAAAGAGGCTTGGTGTGCTTTCCGTGATGTGGTTTGTGGGTTTTTAGGCAACCATAAGGCACCAAACTATAAGGAGTTAGTGTCAAACTTGATTAAGTGCTATGGCAAAATGGGGTGTTGTATGTCTTTAAAATTACACTATCTGCATTCACATCTAGACTTTTTTCATGATAACCTGGGTGATATGAGTGAAGAACATGGCAAAAGATTCCATCAAGATATTCAAACAATGGAGAAAAGGTACCAGGGCCATTGGGATACTTCCATGATGGGAGACTACGTATGGTCATTGATCAAAAGCATAAGAATGTTCATACGTGGAAGTCGCGTTCTTTAGCGCATTTTTAAGGAATGCACACTGCATAACGAGGCTTGTTATTCTCTCATCGGTTCTCCTCATGCACCATTTTGGGTTTGTCAAACAATTTTGGCTCAATAAACATTAATTTCCAATAGTGTTTTTATTTTCAGAAAATATTTGTTAGCCTTCTTTATATACTTTGCCATATAACCTACATTTTTGAAACAGTTGATGATAGAGCAAAACCAATATCATTTTTGGAATCAGCATCCTAAAATCATTAAGAAAACAGAAAAATCACAATAAACAGAAAATTTTTCAAGTTTTGTTACCCAGTGTTATAGGCCTATTAGCTTAACGTCAATTGTAGATAAACTTTTGGAATCCGTAGTTAGGGATTGTATCATCGGTCACTTAGAAAGTAGAGATTTGATTAATAGTAGTCAGCATGGGTTTCGACGCCATAGATCTTGTTTAACTAATTTGTTAGAATTTTATAACGAAATAGTGCGCGAATACGATAGGCATAGCGTGGCTGACATTATTTATTTAGATTTTAAAAAGCCATTCGATACAGTTCCGCATAGAAGATTAATTGCGAAGGTTAAAGCGCACAGTATATGTGGTCAGGTAGCTAACTGGTTAGAGAAATGGCTTCATGCTAGGAAACGGAGGGTCGTTGTTAATGGTAGTGAATCGGCGTGGTTGGATGTAGGTAGTGGTGTCCCACAGGGTTCAGTGTTAGGCCCATTGCTATTCGTAATTTACATTAACGACATAGATGTAGGATTGACTAGTAACGTGTCAAAATTCGCGGATGATACTAAAATAGGCGGTAGGGTTGTTAACGAGGATGATAGAAATAGGCTCCAAGATCATGTAAATAGGATTATGGAGTGGATGGTTAAGCGGCAGATGCAATTTAACGTAGACAAATGTAAAGTTTTGCATATAGGTTCTTGTAACAATAATTACACGGACACGATGGATGGTAGAGAGTTAGCAAGCATTGATGAGGAAGTAGATTTAGGCATACGCATATCTAGGGATTTAAAGGTTAGGAACCAGTGCCTGGAGTCTTGTGCAAAAGCTAATATGATGTTAGGCTTCATAGCGCATAATTTTAAATGGGTCATTCCATGTCAACTCAGCCACAAAATGGCACTTTTTGCACTCACCCCTTTCAATTTTGCTCATACTTGGCACAATAGCAGATATACATGCCAAACTTAAATTCCCAAATTATTAGAGCTGACTGACCTTTGGTTACTGAGATACAAGGTCACAAAGTTGTGACATTTTGACCTTTTTTGCGTTAAATGACTCTTTTCAAAACGGTGTAACTAAAAAACTATTAAAGCTAGAGCATTGATTTTGGTCTCATTTTAAAGCTCTTTAGTAGCCCCTTGTTTATTGTCTCTTGTTAAATATCTCCTGTGAAAAAAAAATCCCTTCAAAAGTTGACCTTTGACCTTGAATAAAAAAAAAATACTTTCTCCTAAAAAATTCAATTTTTTTATATTAATACCTTGAGTCATGTACAACAAAATCCCAAGAAGCTGTAAGTGGCTGATAACTAGTTCAATGTATAAAAAATAAATGAAGTTGGCATCATTCTTCAATTTTAGATTTTTTTTGTCAGTTCATTTATTTAAAAGTTCTGTTCTGATATAGTGTCAGTGAAGACTTAGTTCAACTTAACATTATTAGTTCAAAAACCTTTTTGTGACCTGTGCCAAAAGAAGTCTTTTAAAAGACAACCAGGGTTAAACCCCTCGACAGCCCCAAATCTACTGGAGTAGCGCTGATCCAAAGGCCCAACTAGTATATAAGTACTGTCAACTTTACAGAGTTGACTCCTGACTTCAAGTTAAAGTTAATTTATTTTTACTAAATACATGTATAAAAATTTATTTAATAATTCATTAATTGTTCATTGTTTTCTTTTCAGGATTTTCTTTGTGCTTTTGTGATTTCAGAGTACAAACATGGAACATTTAAAACTGAAACAGAAGTGTGCTGATCCTTTGCTGCGTCACAAAGGTCAGTGTCGAAAGAAGAGTTTGAGAATTGTACCACAGGAACTTGTAAATAAGTTTCCCGATCTGCACTTCACACTACATCACAGACTTTGTAAGCAGTGTAGAGAACATCTTGAGTCCTTGCCTGAGAAAGGAATAGGCACTTTGAATTCAGACATAAATGATGATTCTTCTTGTAGTAGTGAACCACCTGAAGATCTTGAGAAAATTGAAAATGTGACAATAGTGATGCATCAACTTCAGAGCAAAACCATGAGATGTGTACTTTGAATGCTTCTTTTGTTTCAATTGGTGAATCACCCATAAAAAAGAGAAAGCTTGTAGAGCAAAAGTCATATGGAGCTAAAAAACTAAGCAAGGTGACAGAGACAGTTAAGAAGAGAATGGAAACAGTTGCAGGAAAAGAGATTTCTGACTCACAATTTAAGGAGCCATCTGGAGATGTAGACTGTTTAGAAATAATAAATCAACTCAAGGAAAAATTCAAAAATGAAAATACTAAAAGAAGTGATAAAATAAAAATCCTCACTGTATTGCCCAAAAGTTGGAGCATTAGGAAAATTGCTTCAGAATTTAACACAACAAGGCATACAGCATCTATTGCTAAAAAAATAGTTGAAGAAAAAGGTGTCCTTTCAGACCCAAATCCAAAGGGTGGGAAAAGAATTAAACAGGATACTGTTGACACTATTAAAGCATTATATCTTTCAGAAGACATCAGTAGAACATTTGCAAAAGCATCTTTTACTTTGCAATTTAAAAGAAGCCTATCATATTTTCAAAGAAAGAAATCCTTTGGTTAAGGTGGGATTCAGTAAATTTGCAGAATTGTGTCCAAAGCAGTGTGTTATTGCTGGAGCAAGAGGAACTCACTCAGTATGTGTCTGTACAATTCATCAGAATGCCAAACTTATGTTTGTAGGAGCTGAATTAGAAAAACTAACTGCAAATGATGACACACCTATTAAAAATGTACGTCATTGTGTTGCCTTTATGGAATGCAATCCTGCCTCACAGAAATGCTGCCTCAGACAATGTGAACAATGTGGAGATCCATCAGATTTAAAGAACAGACTACTGGACATATTTACAAACAACTTCATTGATATCATAAATTTTAAAAAGTGGACCAATACAGATCGGTCAAATCTTGAATCAGTAGAACTGAATACAGATGAATATATTGACCAATTCTGTAACCAACTGAAAGAATACCAGATACATGACTTCAAGACAAAGATGCAAGCAACTTATTACCGTGAAACAAAAATGTCTTTGAAAGATGGTGAGGTCCTTGCTGTGTGTGATTTTGCTGAAAATTATTCCTTTATTCTTCAAGATGAGGTTCAGAGCTTTCACTGGAACAATGAGATGGCTACTCTACATCCATTTGTTATTTACTATAAAAAGGAAGATGATATTGCTCACCTTAGCTTTATTATTATTTCAGAGTGTAACATCCATAACACAGTTGCTGTACATTTGTTTCAAAAGCATCTGATAAAATTCCTAAAAGATAATATCTCATCCATCGGTTCCATCCACAAAATAATTTACTTTTCAGATGGGTGTGCAGGACAGTATAAGAACTGCAAAAACTTTTTGAATCTTTGCCATCACAGAGATGATTTTGGAATTGAGGCAGAATGGAATTTTTTTGCAACAAGTCATGGAAAGGGACCCTGTGATGGTGTTGGAGGCACAGTTAAGAGATTAGCTGCAAAAGCTAGTCTACAACGACCTTATGATGAACAGATCCTTACTGCAGAACAGTTATATACATTTGCAAGTGAAAATATTGTAAATATAAAATGTCATTTTTCAACCAAAAAGAGCATGAAGAGGAAAGCCAACTTCTCCAAGAAAGACACTCAACTGCAAGGACTATTGCTGGTACACAGAAATTACACCATTTACAGCCAGTTTCATTGACTTCTCTTAAGGTTAAACATTATTCATTATCAGATTATTCAAATATTGAGAAAGTTACTGAAAAGGAAGAAGTTGCGACTGAGGAGAAAATACATGGTTTTGTTACTGCTGCATCTGATGGCCATTGGTGGGTGGCATATGTGCTGGAAAAGATACCAGAGAATAGAGAAGTAAAAGTCACATTCCTTCATCCTCATGGCCCAAACCCATCATTTGTGTATCCTGGTCGACCAGATGAATTAATCTTACCATATTCAGATATTCTAACACAAGTTGAGGCATCTACTACTAATGGATGAACATACAGGATTTGCAAAGAAGTTACTTTGAAGGCATCCAAAGCTTTGGCAGATCTACAGCACAGAAAGGTAAGAATTCAAAATTAAAATGGTCATGTAACTATATATACACTGCATACATTTTAAGTTGTGATAAATGGAAATCAATGAGCACTATACCTATACATATTGTATGTACATTTTAATATGTTACTTGTATTTGTTAATTAGGTAGCTATCTAGGTATACATTAAAAATTGTTTTCTCTTCTAGAAATCACAATAAATTGGGTGGCCCACAAGAATCTTGTCAACTACTGAAAACCATCACATACATGCACAACATACAGGTGAGGTGGGTAAAGAACAAATATTTAAAAATAAGCATTTGCTTGTTTGTAGAAGGCTGCAGATAGTATGTAGATATGGGTTGTATTTGTAAGAGATTGAGCTGACCTTAGACAAAAATGGTTACTGACATACAAGGTCACAAAGTCATGACTTTTTGATAATTTTTGTATAAAATGACTTTTTTTTAAATGTTGCTTGAATTCATTATTTTTTATACATTGAACTAGTTATCAGCCACTTACAGCTTCTTGGGATTTTGTTGTACATGACTCAAGGTATTAATGTAAAAAAATTGAATTTTTTAGAAGGTATTTTTTTTTATTCAAGGTCAAAGGTCAACTTTTGAAGGGATTTTTTTATTTTTCACAGTACAGATATTTAACAAGGGACAATACACAAGGGGCTACGAAAGAGCTTTAAAATGAGACCAAAATCAATGCTCTAGCTTTAATAGTTTTTTAGTTACACCGTTTTGAAAATAGTCATTTAACGCAAAAAAGGTCAAAATGTCACAACTTTGTGACCTTGTATCTCAGTAACCAAAGGTCAGTCAGCTCTAATAATTTGGGAATTTAAGTTTGGCATGTATATCTGCTATTGTGCCAAGTATGAGCAAAATTGAAAGGGGTGAGTGTTTTAGGTGGCTGACTTGACATGGAATGACCCAAATTTAAATCGAAGGATATTATACTGCCCCTTTACGAGTCCCTAGTCAGGCCTCATTGAGAATATGCCATTCAATTTTGGTGCCCGTATTTGCGCGAGGATATTGATAGGTTAGAAAGGGTTCAGCATTGTGCCACGAAACTGATTCCATCACTGCGCAACAAGCCTTATGAAGATAGGATTAAAGTGTTAGACTTGCATTCACTCGAAACTAGGAGATTAAGGGGGGAGCTTATTGAAGTTTTCAAAATTGTTAATAACATTGATAATGTAAATTTTGACAAACTGTTCACTTTCAATAATAGCAATACTCGTAATAACGGATTTAAGTTGCATGGCAGACGTTTCATTACTAATATCGCTAAAAATTTCTTTATGTTTAAAGTAATTGATAAATGGAATAATCTTCCCATGTCAGTCATTCACTCTACCAGCGTTAATATGTTTAAGAACCGTTTAGATAGGCATTTTAAAAATATTAACGTTGTTTAAAATAAAAAACAATTAGTAACAGGAGCTCTGGGGGTGGTGGTCGAAGATGAGTCTGTTGACGATTAATGCCAGCTTGTGACATGCCAGCATGTGATGCCAGCAATAAAATTTAAAAAAAAAAAAATTAGTGTAACATGAACATAGATGTAGCTCGTAGAGTAAACTAACCCACTTTTTGTTTAACTTTACCTACTTTTTTTTTTTCTTATCTTCTCCTTACTTGCATGTCTGTAGTTTGCATGGTATGACTGAGTTAAGACTGTGTTTGCATGGTTTGTAAGCGTTCTTATTTTACTTCTTTTCATCTTTCACCCCTTTCCTATTCTCTCCGACTATTTTTCTGACTTTTCAGCAGTGGCCGGCGGATGATGATGGCGAGTCTTTTTTTCTCTTTTTCTGAATGAATGTTAACCCATGAGTGATAAGGTGTTGCTACTTACTTAACCCCTTATTTTCTTCTCTTAACCCACTACTCTTTCCTTTCTCTCGGGCTAACCCTAGAGTGGACCATAGGGTCTTTGTTAGCCTTAGCTTCTGTAGATCTGTAGATAAATACTCTTGGCATATCTGTGGAGACTTGAAAGGGATTGCACTTCTCTTTGGTTTACAACTGGGTTATATGAAATTCTGTTGTTTCCTCTGTGAATGGGACAGCCGTGCA
The DNA here is from genome assembly GCA_023014485.1 of Bathynomus jamesi. Classification (NCBI taxonomy): domain Eukaryota; kingdom Metazoa; phylum Arthropoda; class Malacostraca; order Isopoda; family Cirolanidae; genus Bathynomus; species Bathynomus jamesi. The sequence continues at coordinate 2,024,090 of JAJOZX010000016.1, read as the reverse complement.
CAGGAAAGCCATTACTCAAAGAAACAATGGCTACCTCGACAAGCGTTATTCCAGGGCATAAAAATGTCACCAGTCCACCTCTGGTTAATCCAAGAAAGTTTTTTGTCATCACTACGTATTAAACTTGGTTCAATGAAAAATTATGTTAAGGCTATGGATCAAAATAGCAGTGGGTTTCTCTACTTGAAACAGAAATTTCCGAGGATCAGTGTGGTCAAAATCAAAGAAGGGATATTTGTGGGCCCGCAAATTAAAGAAATCATGAGAGACAGCACATTGAATGAAACTTTAAGTGAAGTTGAAGGAGCAGCTTGGAGAGCATTTAAAGCAGTAACCACAAATTTCCTCGGAAACTTCAAGGCCAAAAATTACAAATCACTTGTTGAAGAACTTCTCAAGGCCTACAAAGTCATGGGGTACAACATGTCATTTTTAAAATTCATTTTCTTGACCCACATCTCGACTTCTTCACAACAAACTTAGGCAATGTTAGTGATAAGCATAGGGAATGCTTTCATCAACAAATATCCACGATGGAGAAGCGATACCAGAGCAAGTGGAACACCAGCATGTTGGCTGACTACTGCTGGACATTGTCAAGGGATGGTCCAGAGGTGAAATACAAGCTTAAATCATCAGTAACCATATTTTAGGTGAGTTCAATATGCATTTTCTACTTTGATATTGCTATTACATCTATAAATTAGTCCAAATTTTATTTTTGAGTCACTCAATATTGGTGAGTGATAGACAAATTTTGAGGTGATTTTTGAACTCAGAAGTAAAAAACCTATAAGATCCACCCATTTTTGTTCATGTGACAAAAAAAAAGTTCTTTTTTGTCACCCACCAGCAGTGAATTATTGTTGTAGACAAATAAATAAAAATTTTACCTTGAAAATAAATGTTGAGGTCAGTATTTGACCTCTTGGGCACCAATTTACAAAAAAGTAATATATGAATATTTTGTTCCTTTAACATTTCTCTATCAATAAATTTTAAAAAAATGGTGGTTACAGTGTTATCCAGGGGTCATTCCAGGACAAATCATGCAAAAAAAAATTAAATTTGTAACCACTCCAACTTGGATTTTTCTCAAATTTGGTATATAAGGTTGTTTTTGTGCAAAAACATGAAATCTCAAGTTTTAGTGCAATCAGAGTAATGGTTCAAAAGTTATGGGCCCCCCAATTTTGGGGGTGGGGGCTGGCCCATTAATGTTTAAAAGTCCATAACATGGTCCCGATTTGAGCTAGGAAAAAAATTTAAAAACTATTTGAAAGCTCAAATCCTGAAGAATAATTGACTAAGTAATAAAATGCATTTAATCAAATAGTTAAAAAGTTATATCAGTTTGAATATTTTGGTGGGGGGGGGGGCATCCCTATGATACAGATATTCAAGATTTTTTTTTTTTTATCATTTTGTACCTCAATTACTCTTCTATATGACTTAGTCAATGACATTGTGTATTTTTACCTTTAAGTTGTGTATTTTTTTGCACTTTATTATAAGGTACTTGGCTAGTGAAAAGATGACATATTAGCCCAATTCAGGGCTATTCAAAATGATTCATCCGATTTCAACTGAGAATACTTCCATACCTATCAATCATGCATCAACTGGGCATACACCACATGAAAGAGGAAATCTCTGAGTTTTACAAGATCACCGCAAGAGGGCTCCAAAGTCACGCCGTGGCCTAGCCTAGCCTAGCAACACACAGTCAGTGTGAAAATGGTGTCCGCACAGCAGAAGGCGTTTTGTGTGTTGCAGTTTTCGAGCTGTAAATCGGTAGTCACAGTGCAGCGTGAGTTTCGTCAACATTACAGAACAGATCCACCGGGTGCTCAGAGCATCCGTCGGTGGTATCGGCAGTTCGAGGAAACATTCGCATTGTTACTGCCGTAGAGTCAGTGACAACGGTCATGCTGGAGCGAGTATGGGAGGAATTCAACTATCGTGTCGACATTGCTCGTGTAACTAGGGGAAGTCACAGAGTATTTATGAGGTGAGAGACAAAATTTGGACAGTTTTTCTTTTGGTTGATGTATCACAAATCACACTGTATTTGTAACATTAAAAAATATTCTCATTTGAAATCAGGTGAATCATTTTGAATAGCCCTGTATATTGCACACATACACATACATATTATTAAAATAAGAGAGAGAATTTGTACTGCCTGTTTGTAAGGTTGAGTGGTATCATGCTTGTGTAGTCATGCTACAACTTGTCATAGCAAAATGAGATTGTCTGAGGGCTCCTTCCATTAGCATGAGCATTGGTTATTAAGGGTTGAGTTTGCATTTTGCAACCACATGATAAACACTGCTCATATATGGTACAGTATCTGCTTGCCATATTATTTTAGTGCCTGGGTCATTCATTGTCAGTTCAACAGAATTTTGGGTCGAAAAAAAACGTGACAATCACCATTTTTTTTTTTTTAAATTGGCACACTTATAGATTTCTGAGAGAAAAACAGAATGACGCTTGTTTCAATATTCTAGGTCATATGGTTCCGGAGATATGGCCCTCGAATTTTGTAAAAAAAAGTCAATTTCCAAGGTCATACCATATTTCAACATGAAATATCTCGGCTCCTATTGCACTTACAGAGACCATTTAAACACTATTTTAAAGCTTTTAAGCAGATCTACAACTTTGTTTCTCTTCATATTTTACCTCTGTGGTAAAAAAAAAAGTTGATCTTATTTTTGACCTTTGACATTGTGTAGGTCATTTGATATCACAACCGATTTTTTTCTCCTTTCATCCAATTTTGGGTACACATTTCTACCTTAACCTAAAACAAGATTTTTAGTGTTGATTAAGTTAGTATAGACACTACAGCCATTTCAGTAGACCATACCCACCTCCATTTTGACCAAGTACCTTTTTCCACCAAACTTTGGAGCACCGTATCTTTGGAACTGTTTGAGCTAGTGTTGAGAAAAATACCATCAGATTTTTCTTACTGAGATATATAATGTCTGCTAATTTTCAAAAAAATCAGTAATTATCTAACCTAACCTAACCCAGTTATTTGGTCAAATAAGTATCAGGCCTATTATAAAACTTTTTTTTTTTGTATATTTCAGAGAATTATATAATATAGGTAATTTAAATTACATAATTAATTTATATGGACATTCAAAAGTGTGAAGAACTTCGAACCTGCTATCCTGTTTAAAGGTAAAGCTATGTACGTATATAAGTACCTTATACTAGGCTGTACTACCCTATAGAATAAGTTCAGTTTTAAAAGTTAGACGAGTTTTAATAGAATTACTTAACTTTGTGTATTTATTCATTGTGTACAACAGTATGTACCCATGTGAAAATAAGCTTATTTAAACCTTGGAGCAAGGATTTTTTTGGCATCTGTATTTATTCCATTGATGTTGATCTGTAAATCAAACTGCACATTTTTGCTTGTTGTAGACCTCTGAAACAAGATCAGTAGGTCTACTGATCTTGTTTCAGAGGTCTACAAGAAAAAAATGTGCAGTTTGATTTACAGATTGGAATAAATACAGATGCCAAAAAAATCCTTGCTCCAAGGTTTAAATAAGCTTATTTTCACATGGGTACATACTGTTGTACACAATGAATAAATACACAAAGTTAAGTCTATTAAAACTCATCTAACTCTTAAAACTGAACTTATTCTATAGGGTAGTACCTATAGCCTAGTATAAGGTACATAGGTTTACCTTTAAACAGGATAGCAGGTTCGAAGTTCTTCACACTTTTGAATGTCCAAATAAATTAATTAATTATGTAATTTAAATTACCTATATTATATAATTCTCTGAAATATACACAAAAAAAAAAGTTTTATAATAGGGCTGGATACTTATTCAACCAAATAACTGGGTTAGGTTAGGTTAGATAATTACCAATTTTTTTTTTTAAATTAGCAGACATTATATATCTCGGTAAGAAAGGTATTTTTCTCAACACTCTAGCTCAAACAGTTCCAAAGATACGATGCTCCAAAGTTTGGTGGAAAAAGGTACTTGGTCAAAATTGAGGTGGGTATTACGGTGTCAATTTTGGGGGTGAAATGACGAAATTGAAAATCATGTGATTTGGTAGTAATTTAATGTAATCATTTGGCATACAAAATAATATCCTTGCTTCAAAAACAATAAAAAATAACTCCTACCTACATCAATTTTAATTCAAAAATTCCATTTTTCCGTAAATTCATAACAAAATAACAAATGTGCACAAACATCCTATCAACATTTAAAGTGGCAATAAGATATCATTCAGAATCTTTATTTGAAAGTAACCAATGCAGTTATGTCCTTTTTGCTGCGGTTCCTTGACATCAGCATTCGGCTTGCTACTTGCGCTTTGATGTAGCCTTCTCGCCTCTCGTGACTGTAAACTTGACTAGCTGCTTCTGTGACCATTTTCACACCTCTCTCCACATTCTGAGTGTGAGAAGGCCACTTTGGCACTTGCATTGGGGCCTCTAAGTTGTGTTAAATCTTTGTTTGTTATACATGTTGTCAGTGGTGGCTCCAAAACTTCCAAACTCAAGTTAACTAATTCTGACAATTTCGTGGTATTGACATTTATCGGAGGTACCTTCCTTGTCTGAACAGAGCAGTCTCCCAGCTGGTCATCATCTAGTGATGTTCCTCTAAGCTTTAGAATGATTTCCACAGCCTCAGTTCGCTCTTTGGTACATTGGCTGCAGAGTATTGCTTGCAAAACTGCCTCTGGCCTAGCATACCAAGTGGACCTTCTCACCACAGGTAACACGATGTCCACCACTACTTTCCTTTGGGTTCTCAGTAGCTGTAATTGAAACAAGATGTGGTTGGGCCCCTCCATCCACATTGAATTAAGTTTTACATTGAACCAGTGAGGAAGATAAAACCCAATAATAAATTCAACAATCAAAATCAAATTCTGTAGCATTTTTCCCTTCAGTCCATGTTTGGAAACCCAAATCCTGCAGAAACGAATCGCTGTAGTTAACCGACTATGACTTATGGGTCCAATCTCCAAGAGAGCCAGATTTTGAGGCAACTCTCCTGATCTGATTGCTTGAACAATACGATAAGCATAAGATTGATCCGTGCTGAGGTCTTTGATAACTTCTTCAGACAACACTGGAAGGGGAGGGCCTACTTCGACCTTCGGAAATTTTGTATTTATTTCTAATTCCACTGCTTCATCTAGCATGTTGCTAAGGGGTCCTGACCACTTCTTGTTGATCTTTGTAGGACCATCAAGTTCCTGGATGAGACGACAAAGAGGTAGTTCCCCTGTGTGCAAATCACATAAATCCAAACAAGCCTTCTTCCAAGTTTTTTCTCTAAATGCGTCATAACACCGCCCTGCCATCCAGTGTTCACCGCAGTTGAGTCTCCACCAACGGCCTGCAGTGAACTGTCAAGTCTTCTTTCTTGAAGCCAACATATTATTTGATCAGCAATTGCCTCTGCATGTTTCTTGCCTTCTACTTCTGCTTCAGGAACAAAGTGAAACAAATAGCGGCCACCAGGTTCGGAACATACAGAGTACCTAGTGTTCTTCTTTGATGGGACCGGGAAACTTTCTGTCCATCCCATCTACCTCTAGGAGAACTTTTGTGTCATCTCTTCTTCCATCAAACAAAAGGCAAGAGAGACCTTCCTCCTCCAAATCTTTTTCATGCTGATCAGATATTTCCTTCATTATTTTTTCTTGTGCTCTTCTTATCTTATTATGATCTATCACTAAGGATGTATCCTCTCGGTTGATGGAGGCTTGCATCTATCCAAGCGGCAGTGGCAATCTCTGCAGTCTCTCGTAACCCCATATGGTGGCAAATACTGGCAAGGGCAATGTTTGAGATGTCTTTAGTGTTGTATTTCATTCTCTTCGGCGAAGGTTCAGATGTCATTTTGGAGCTATCATCTGATGTTGCTTCTTTCTGTTCATCTGAAGAGCTTTCAAAGAAGTGAGAAACCTCTTGATAGAGCTCTTCATCTCTTTGGGTGGCTTCTTCACTCTTCTTTTTCTTCCTTTCTTCCCTCTCTCAGATTTTCTCTTTTTTCTTAGCAATAACAATGTTTTTTGATTTCTGAATAATCTGCCAATCCAATCTGCATATTTCCTTGGCCTCGTGCCTTTGTTCTCTGCGCCTTTATGAAAGCCAGCTCCAAAACAGGGATCTTCTTCTCACGAGGACAGCGATAATCAATGTGAGGGTGAGGTTCTCTTTTGCATGTGGGAGAACAATTGGCTTCAGAACACAACTCTATGGGACACTGGCAGTTAAAAAGGTCAAGAGTATAAAGTGTGTGCAGAAATTTATTTTTCTTTGCTAGTTTTCCTTTACCAAGTGATGTCTCAACTGCTTTGTGCCACAGCTTTGTTAATTTTAGCTCAATAGTTCTATCTGATTGAGTACAGGTGGTTTGAATAACACATTAGCTTTTTTCCACTGATGCAGAAGAGGGGGAATCATGTCCCTTATGAGCTCTTTCTCTGTGTAGTTCCTTCTATCCTTTGTATTTTGTTCACGGAGTAACCCTAGTCTCAGCATGTCTCGCACTGTTGGTAGTTCTGATACGGGATTTATAGGCTGGGCTGAAACTCAAGATAGAATTAATCAGAGTCATTAACAGTTGGCTTTTGATATAAAAATAAGATTCCTGAAAAAAATAATTGGTGGCCACCAACGTGTGTCCGGCCACCCCCATTTTTGTAAAAACATCTAATGCCGCACTAGCAAAATCAGGAAAATGGCAATATCTCTTCTTCTGAACATGCTAGAGAGATGGTTTGCATACCAAAAGATGCAGAATTTGATTTAGAACAAATTATTAAGAGTGGTATTTTTTCATAAAACCTTTAGTTTTTGAGTTATTTTAGAAAAACTAATTTTTGGGGCCCATAGACCCCCTTTCGACGGACCTTAGTGACAAAAGAAATTCTAAAATAAGCATGATTTGGCTTTTTGATTACTAACATTGCCCTAAAAGGATGTTGACATGGACATAGTGATCACATGATATGACTTTTCCTTGTTATCTTGCATCCATTATGCTTGATTAAAGAATAGAGGGTGGGGCTGCTTCATGAACTTTTTTTAAACGTAATAAATTGAAAACTTGTTTTTTTTTCAGGTGCCTTTGTTATAAGTTTCCAACTGCAATTTGTCATTGAATTCAACATTTGCAATATAAAGTATGACTTCTACAAGGAAAACAGTTGCTAAAGTACTTGGTGATGTACGTTTTATGCCAGCAGAACAGTTTCCTTTAGGGAAATTGCCTACGTTGAAGCAAGTTATTGAAAGGTGTTTGTGTTTCGGAGACTATAAAACAGATGCTGTACTGAGAGCTACTTCTGAGGAATTGCATAAATTGTGGGTCACATATAATGTTTATCCAATATCAGTAAATGCCATACAGAGCCGACTGAAAACCCAAATAAAGGAATTCAACCGCCTTCTGAAGTATGACAAAAAGAAAAGGGGACCTAAATATCATCAAGATCTGGATGATTTTCTGAAAACTGTAAACGTTTTATTTGACATATATCAACATGATCACAAACTGTTGGCAGATACAGAGAAAAAGCACTTACTAAAAATGACTGAATCTGATTACCAGTTTTATGAGGTAGGTCTGTTGATTGAATTTCAAGTTGTAAATTATTAATTAATATTAATTAATTATCAATTATTAATATTATCAATTATTAATTTGCTACAATTTTTAAAGTGCATTTAATAAGTTAGTAATATCAATAATACACTATTAATGATGTTAATGATAAGTAATATTTTAGTATTTTCTCATTTTTGTAAGAATTTCAATTTACATATAGAGACCCATAGATAAAAGATACATTATAGTGTAATGAAATATAATCACTTTGTAGGACCAGAAAACAACTAGGCATGGTTACTGTACCCTGAAAGAAGTCCCAGAAACAGCCACTGACTTAAAATTCAAATCACGGGTTATTCAATCTCAAAAAGCAAAAGAATCAGTTCCTCCTCCTCATCCTCCTGAACCTATGGACATTCCTGAGTTGACAGATAGCGACAGTTGTAATGATTCATTTGATGCAGACTATGTTCCAGAAGTCTCAACATTACAGAACAGAACTAGATTACGCTCATTAGCTGAAGCATGTGACAGGTATAGTACTGAAAGATAAATCTTTTAATACAGCTTAAAGTGAAATCATTGTGACTAAGAGATTAAGATTACCAATAAATTATTCATTGACAATAGATATGTAAATCTACTTTAAATATCCTAACAGATATCAAGTAAGTGATAGAGCAGGAGCGGCTATTGGTTCTGCTACATTGGTGGACTTTGGAGTAATCACCCCAGATAACATACAAAATGTTATTGATAAGTATGTTTTTAATCACTCTAGATATTACATTTCTTAGCTTCTGCTATAAGTTCTAAATCACCAGATTTACTATTATTTTTAATTAGCGTCAAAATTTCTATTTTGTATTTATATTAATTAGTTTCAAACAGGACACTGACATTTGTATTTTGTATATTTGTATAATGCTAATGCAGTAATGCATGGCCAATATTTTTGAAATACTTTTCAGAAACAAGTTGAGAAGGGAGAGAGCTAAATTGAGAGCTGAAAGGAAGAAGTGATATTTGAAAAAGTGACTGGCATTGGCTTTGACGGTAGAAAGGATGCTACACTTGCTGTTAACAAAGTAAATGAAAAGTATTATACATCCACAATCCTAGAGGAACATTATGTCATTACTGGAGAGCCAGGTAAATGGAAATGATTGTCATACAGTTATAGGCGTTATGCTGTTATATTACTGTACTATAAAGTAATATTTCAATTACTTAAAAAATTTTCTTTTTAAGTGACAACTGTCCAGTTAACTTTATTCCTTCCTTTTTCATTTTTATTTAATTGTAAAATTAATTACATTTATTTTCAGATGATTTCTACCTCGACCATTTTACCCCGGAGAGTGGCAAAGGCATTGACATTGCTCATGGCATTTATAAGATCATTAAAGGGACAGAACTTGAGGCCAAATTAAACTTAGTTAAAGCAGATGGGACAAATACTAACACAGGACATATGCATGGGTCAATCAGATATTTGGAAATGTTTTTAGGGCAACCTCTTCAGTGGGATATTTGTCTTCTGCATCTAAATGAATTGCCACTTAGACACATCTTCATAACTTTAGATGGGACAACAAAAAGTCCAGACAAATTTTCTGGCCCTATTGGTTCTCAGCTCAATGGGGATGTGTCAGAATGGAATGTTGTGGACTTCAAATCTATACCTTATCCTGCATTTGTGCTTCTACCAAATGAGGTGGTCAATAATTTATCAACAGACCAATACTATGGATACTGCATCTGCTGGGCAATTATTACTGGTGAAGTGGATGAAGACCTTGCACTCTTAGAAGTTGGCCTGCTAAATCACTCTCGATGGCTCACCTTAGCCTGTAGAATTCTTCGCTTTTATGTTTCACAAAAAAGACCCAGTAAGAACCTCAAAATCATAGTAGAATTCATCATCAAAGTATACTTTCACAGTTGGTTCAATATCAAGGCTAATAAGAGGCTAAGTGATGGGTCAAGAAACCTATTCAATATGATCCAAAGAGTAAATAAATTCCCTGACAGGAAAATTAGAGAAATTTGTTATGACGTATTAAACAATAACAGCTATTTTGCTCATGGTGAAAATATTTTAGTTGGAATGCTGGCTGATGAAGATGAAGAGGTGAGGTGAGGTGTGCTGTCAATAAAGTTCTGTGTCTGAGGGGAGTTATAGAGGATTTTGATGATGAATCTGGTAGTAGCAATGATTTTGCAGGTGGAATAATTGAAAGTGATGATGAGAATGAAGAGGATCATGAAGGTGGTACTGATGAATATCCTGCTATAGATGAGAATGTTAGGGTCTTTAGAAAGCCAATCATCAATTTCAAAGCTTCTGCATACCACAAGCTGTCTGCTATGTCCCAATGGGAAACTGTTCCACCTGTATTAAAAGAATTCAGTAATGATGAACTGCGTGATATCATTAATACCGCATTGAAACTGGATCACGAGTGCCACAGTCAGAATGTTGAAAGGCACATCAAGCTTGTCACTGAAGCATCCTTGGCTGTTGTAGGTCATGAGCGTAGAGATGGTCTTATTAGAAACAAAATTAGATCACGTAAATTAATGAAAGATTTTGTGTCTAAAAAATATTTTAAGTTCTAGATTATTATTTATCATGCTAAAATATGACAAAATGACAATTTGTTAATTGTATAATTTAATGTTTGGCATTTTGGAATGTCAAAAAGCATTTTCAATGAATTTAAAATGGCTGATTTTGATTGATTTTGATTGCTGATTGAAAACCACTAATACATGTCAATTTGCAGCTTGAGAATGTTTTATTGTGTTGACATTCAGTTGAAAGGGGGTCTATGGGCCCAAAAAATTAGTTTTTCTAAAATAACTCAAAAACTAAAGGTTTTATGAAAAAATACCACTCTTAATAATTTGTTCTAAATCAAATTCTGCATCTTTTGGTATGCAAACCATCTCTCTAGCATGTTCAGAAGAAGAGATATTGCCATTTTCCTGATTTTGCTAGTGCGGCATTAGATGTTTTTACAAAAATGGGGGTGGCCGGACACACGTTGGTGGCCACCAATTATTTTTTTCAGGAATCTTATTTTTATATCAAAAGCCAACTGTTAGTCACTCTGATAAATTAAAATCAAACAAAAATTATAGTTTCAGCCCGGCCTAAAATTTACGGGAAGCTCCTTGCCTGTACCGACTAACAGGCTCAAGTGGCATGATGACTGACCTCTTGTCTTCAATTTTGGCATCTTAGGAATATCTGAAAAGAAAGAAAAACATTTAAGTATTTTATATCAATTACAATATTTCAAAGTTTAGTCATTCGATGTTCTAAAATTCAATAAAAAAATATTTCATGGGATTACAACATAATTAGACAGAAGAATATGATAATAATAAATAATTGTAATAATCAATAATCCATACTTACAGTTAAACTGTAGTATTTGTCTAATAGAATAACTATGAAGTAGGTACAAGAGCAATAACAGCAAACCACCATCTATGACATCTAAGAGGCAACTGAGGACTGAGAGTGAGGGACAGTTTTATTCATGTTGCAACTTGTACTTAGGGTGCATCAAAAATGGCAACTTTCAAAAATTTATTTGGCCCTACATTATTATGGTTACATTCCCTAAAAAAAATTCACATGCAAAATTTCAGGTCAATTGATTAATATCTACTGGGTCCACCTAGCTCCTAAACTTTTACAAAAATGACAATTTTTGAGATAAATTGCCTTAAATTATTTTTTTCACATATACCTTTATTTTATTGAATTGAATGATCCTTAAGGTACTATAGGCCTAGTATGTTTAGTTTGCTTGTGTTTAAGCCATAGCTACTATTAATAAACATCATTTGCCATCATGAAATACCTATAGCTATTTTTTCTTATTTTCAAGCATGTAGACTACTTTAATATTAATCTATGTTTCTATTACATGTCAATTTTTGATATATGTTGGTGATAATAGTTGATATATGATATAATGGATAATAGTGGTAAAGAAGCCAGTGAAGCCACTTCTAGTGGTAAAACTTGTTCAAGTGGTGCAGATAAAGTTGATGTAAAAACACGAAAAAAAACCTATATATTTGGATTAGGTCCTGGCATCACAAATAATGATGCAAAGATTGTAGGATGTCGCTTGCCAACAAGTGGACAACAGGGTCTAAAAGAGAGAAGAACTAAGCGAGATATAGCTAAAATTGTTTTAACAGAAATTCAACCATTCTACAATAAAGCCAACATACCAATGATTACGGTACTGAGAAAAAAGCATGAGAGAAAATAATTTCGTTGTCAGAAAAGAATGCGAAACTGAGAGAAATTCCATTGAAAAGAAGAGAGCTACAAAGTACAAAGACAAGACTAGAAGATAAAATTATGGAAATGCAACTTAAAATGACTTTTCCACTGTGGATTAAAAATGCGAAAAAATTATGAGTAATCCAGAAGATATACAATTTCTTCAATCTATGCAAGGGGATAGAATTGCTTCTTTTGGAGCTCATGATCAAACTTTAGCATCCAAAATGAAGCGCATTAATTTTCGAAAATGTGAAGAAAATGCTAGAAAAGAAAAGGAATTGAGAGACACTGAAGCTTCTTGCAGTTATGTTGAATTAGAAAGCAGTAGCACAAGCGATACAACTACCATTGAGAGTGAGTCAGAGGCTAATGATGGAGCTGAAAAAGATGGAAAATCCACACAGTCAACAGTCTGTTTAGGTACTCAAGCTATCATTCCTCATGACATTCTGAAAAGACCGAAACTTGTTTCTTTGGCATCAAGAATGAAAATGACTCCGGCACAACAGGCTGCATTCACAAAAGCTTTTGTTGAAGAATGTGGTGGTAACACTAAGGCAGTGGGAACTTCATATGCTACAGCTGATAGAGCAAGATGCGAAGTAGCCCAAAAAATTTCAAGTTCCATTAAAAAATCCTGGAATCCTCCTAAATTGGCCTCTCTTCATTGGGATTCGAAAATAATTTCTACTCTGCAGGATAAATATGTTACAGAAGAACGATTAGCCGTATCAGTTGGAAATTCAATGGATCTCAAACTACTTGGTATTCCATCATATCATCCTAGTGCTGGTGGCAGTGGCCAATCTGGGAAAAACTTGACTGAAGAAGTTATGAAGCTACTGAAATTGTGGAACTGCTCTGATTCAATAGTGAACTTGGTTTTTGACACTACAGCAACCAACACGGGAGATGTGAGTGCTGCATGCATAACTATCCAACAAGAGATTGGATGGCCTTTATTATGGTCTGCATGCAGGCATCATGTTGGTGAAGTTATTATGAGTCATGTGTTTCAGGACATGAAAGTAGAAACTTCGAGTGGACCAGAAATTAATGTCTTTAACAGATTTCGAGAAAAGTTTCAGTGGATTTCCAAGGATGAAAAATTGAAAAAAATTGACTTCAATCAGTACTCCAAAGCTGTCTAGGAGATTCTTCAGGAATGGACTGATTATGCAATTCAAATAAGTAATATAGAAAAGCAACATACACGATATGACTACAAACAATTTTCTGACTTAGTTGTGTTATGCTTAAATGCAGGACCTAGTGATAAGGATATAACCCTTCAGCGACCTGGTGCTATACATAGAGCCACATGGATGAGTAAAGCAATATATGCTCTAAAAATTGCATTACTAGAAGATAATATCTCAAAACTACCTTCAGTAACAATCACAAACAAGCAACAAATTCTGAAACTAAGAGACTTTGCAACCTTCATTTCACTGATTTACTACCCATGGTGGATGACCTGCTCTTCAGTTTTTGATGCACCATGGCACGATTTGCAGCTTTACAAAAAGCTTCTTAGATACGAGGAAGTAAACAAGCAAATAGCAAAAAGTGCTCTAACATCTTTGAAACATCATCTCTGGTACCTTTCATCAGAGATGATTCCTCTTGTATTATTCAGCGATTTGGTTCCAAAAAATGAACTTCATGCTATAACAAACCATCTACTTTCCTATAAACCACACAAGATTGAGACAGTGGTTCCAGAAGGTAGACATGGATCTAGTTTTGGAAAGCCTAATTTCCCTACCAATCTACGATCGGAAACCACACTAGCTGACTTGGTTGACAAAAACTCATGGTTCATATTCTCTTCACTACAGTTAGACTATGATTTTTTAATGGTTGAGATTGTTGAATGGAAAACAACAGCATCATTTATACTTCCAAAGAAAACTTTTGGCTATAAATGTCATAAATGATGGCTCTGAGAGGGCAGTAAAACTATGCAGTGACTTTATGAGGCTGCAAGGACTGAAGAACATCTTCAAAATGTTCTCCAAGTTGTAGAAGCTGACAGAAAAGCCACTCCTAATCTGAGAAAGAGACAAGCTTCTTTATCATCTGTTTTAAAAGAAAAAAGGACAAAGGAGAAGAATTAAGATATCAATAAGCAATAAATCAATTTTTACAAGTATTTTATCATGAAATAGCTACCATTTTTAATAGGTGGAGGTGGTCAGTGGGATGCTTGGCAAGTTGGGTCCTCGTCCCGCATCCTGGTAACTCACTTCATGATTCTCAGAATAATACAAAAAAAAGTCTAAAAAGACAGATAATTTCATGAATTGAGGCTAAAACTTGCCTGAACCTAACTATATTTACAATTTTTTTTTCAAACAAAATCTACAACGCTTACACATAAGATTTTCTAGTAAAACCATAAAATTCCACAATTGTCAAATTTTCATCTTCGAGGTGGACCCACTAAATATTGTCAGAACAGCTTGAAACGTGGACACTGAAGGTTTGTTGGGGATTATAACCATAATATCATAGGGCCGAATCAATATCCGAAGTTCGAAATTTCACCCCTTATAGGCTGATGCACCCTATAATGTACATTGTACAACAACTATATGACCTTGAAAACACTCCATATGCGATCAGTGGGATAATTCTGTGAGAGATGAATAGTTAATCAATTTATGTCCTATTATTTAGTGAGAGAGTCAATTTCTGAAACTTTAAGGTAAAATTGATGTAGGTAAGGGTTATTTTATTTCATTTTGGTTGGCCAATTTCAAGTTTTGACATGAAAAGACACTATATTTTCACTACCAAAATTGATTTGAAAAAAGTTGACAAAATTGACACACCCTAGTAACCACTGTATGCTGATTTTTAATTTTAATTGCTATTTGGAATATCAAAATGAATTTAAAATTAGACTTTTATATGAAAAAGGCGATTATTGTAAAATGAAAGAAGATTTGAGTATAAATTGGGAGGAAGAATTTCAGTTATGCTTGAACAACCCTGACGTTAAGTGGAAGATTTTTCATAAAAAAATTTAAAAATCAGTGTGTGAAAGATTACCTCATAAATTAGTATCACATTGTACAGTGTGGAAGGACAAGCACACATTACCTTTAGATAATAAATCTCTCTTAAGAAAAAGGATGAAAACCAGATGGTGACCTGACAACATTTTGTTATAATGTTATAATGTTTCAGACCAACAAAGACCCTAGGATCCACTCATGGCTGGTCTACCTAACTGTGTTCGTAATCGTGTATTTTGTATGTCCTCCGTGGTGGCGGAGGGGACCTACAATTTTACGTGGGTTCCGAACCACAAGAACATAAGAAACTTATTTAAAAACTGCCGGTAAATTGGCAACGACCAATTTTTACGAAACTAAATAATTATCAATTTTAAAATATTTAATTATCGGTTTAAAACTAAAGATAGAATCTCTCGGTCCAGAGGAGCAAGTCATAATAGACTACTATCCACAAATATGTTACATTCTATATCTATTTATAACGGACATGCAAATATATCAGATCCAAAGAATCCAGTCAATTTCATTACGGTATCCATCAAGTCACGGTCCATATCGATTGCGGACCAAGTCAAAATTTACAACCATATACATTATCAATTTAAAAATAATTAATTATCGATTTAAAACTAAAGATAGAATCTATCGATCCAGAGGAGCAAGTCATAATAGACTACTATCCACAAATATGTTACATTCTATATCTATTTATAACGGACATGCAAATATATCAGATCCAAAGAATCCAGTCAATTTCATTACGGTATCCATCAAGTCACGGTTCATATCGATTGCGGACCAAGTCAAATTTACAACCATATACATTACAATATATACACATTTTATTGAGACTAGAAACAGTGCTATCAAAGAAATCAAGTTCATGCTGTGACTCAAAAACATAAGAGAGACTATGAAAAAAAAATTGCAATGCACGCAAAGCATAATCCCAAAAAGTTTTGGAACTATGTAAAATCAAAAAACAAAACTAAAGATGGTGTTTCACAGCTCATGATGACCGGATCAGAAATAAATGGTCAAGAAACAATGACAAAAAATGATAAAAACAAAGCTGAAGTACTTGTGGAGTATTTCTCTAGTGTTTTTACTGAAGAACCACCTGGAGACTTTCCCAAGTTACCACCTAAAGAAGTAATCGAATATTTAGAAAGTTTTAGTGTAACCGAAGAGGAGATGACAAAAAAACTGGATAAACTAAATATATCAAAATCACCTGGACCAGATGGCATTCACCCCACAGTTTTGAAAGAGGGGCATTCCAGGAGAGATCACCCAATGCATGTCACCACTCCAACTCGGATTTTGCTGAAAATTGACATATGGGGTTCTTCCGGGTGCTGATTTCACTGGTCAAAATAAAAAAGTTCTATGACCCATAGCTTTTGAGATTTTACCACCTAACTTTAATGGGCAATAACTCCCAAACATCTTACTGTAGACCTATAAAACTATACATTTTTAGAATCAGCATGAAGAGATCTATTAAATGATACCACATTCAAATGTATAGAACAATAATGAAAATCCCCCCCTTTCTTATTTTTATTTTTGACCCCCAACCCCCCTAGGCAGTGAAATCAAAAAAAAATTTTAATTTATTAAACTTCCATTAATTGTTAAAAGATACAAACAATAAAAAATGTGGGTATCAAGTTGCAAGATATTTTAAAAATTATTGAAAAAATATGTATATTGTGAAATTTTGACATTTTTACGCCTGCAGACTAAATAGAGAACTGCAAATGATATATTCACATGGATGAAAATAAACAGCAAAAATACAAATTGAAAACACATATTACATCAAGTTGATTCATAATTACACAAGTTTTTTCGACTCATTTTCTAGGAAAACATATTGAATATGCATTGTTCCTGGCTTTAAAGTTGGTGTGCTTAATAAACCTAAAATTTTATCTCTTGATATGTGGCATGTATCTCTAATTTGTGGAAAGTAATAGTAAACACTATAACCTGATGGGTGCAAAAAGCTAACCTCAAAGTCATCAAATTCCTCATTATAGGAATGTACAAATCCCAACCATTTCTGATCATTGTAAGTACAAACTATGTAGGCTTACTCTCCTATTTTCAGATTAACTTCAACATTATCTTCACCCAAAAAAGCTTTGCTTATAATCCTCACCTCACCAACTTCATCAGAAGATAATTCAAATGTTCTTATGTTATTTGCATTAATAGATACAAATCTATGGAATTTTTGTGTTCCTGTTAGCCGCATACTTTTTCATATCTGTCACTTAAAAATTTTTCCATAGCTTCAATTTCTTCAAAATTTATTAAAAAAAAAATTTATGCTGTCACTTATATTGTTTGAACAAAATTCAAACATGTCTTCTGGTGTTAATATTTGATTTGCAAATGTTCTCTGCATACTCACTCTGGCTACAGATTTTCTCACTGTACCCCCAATCCCATCACAAGCGCTCTTACCATGGCTTGTGGCAAAGAAATGCCACTCACATTCCAGCCCAAAATCTTCTTCATGTTTACAAATGTTAACAAAGTTGAAATGATTTTTATATTGTCCTGAACATCCGTCAGTAAAATAATGTAATTTTTTGATATGAAGGTAGGATTTTCTAATAATAGGTATGAGTGTACAGGCAATCTCCAGGTTACGAACATCCAACTTACGACATTCCATACATACGAACAGACCACCGTAAAGTCTATTATTTTAAAAATCTGAGTTACCTACAGTGGCTCATAGTAACGAATCGGCGCACTACTTACTGCACACTACATCATCCATGTAAAGTCTGCCTTTCTTCCTTCAATAATGCCCCTTCTGGTATGCAAGACATCATTAGGACACAGAGTAAGTGTTAAACTTTAATTACTGTTACAAATTATTACCATATCTTTTTTTATGTTTTCTATGTTTTAGTAGCTTTTATAAATTGGGAGTGTGTTTAAAGTGTTTAAGTATATTTGGAAGTGTGTTTTTAATGTCTCTTATACATGCATATGTTAAGTGTATATATATACTATTAGACAAACAGACGTTAAGTACAAACCATTCGGATGGGTTCTGACTTACATACAAATTCAACTTAAAGACCGTCGTGAGAACGGAACTCGTTCGTAAGCCGGGGACTGCCTGTATTTAAAAAAGTGTAAACCATTGTAGTGCTATGTTTTGTATTTGGAGATAAAAAACAATAACTTGAATGTTTTGTTTCATTACTTTCTGGTTCCTTATAATATAACACAAAGGGATGCACTGTGCATTGGGTATTTTCCCAATGAAAACCTTGGACTGCATCCTGTACTACAAATGAGTAGTTTTCTGAAAAGTCACCAAGAACTACAGCTGTATGGCTATTTAAATTATTCTTCAAGTTTTTCAGAAATGCACTCTAATTCTTTGCTATAAAGTGATGATGTGTCAATTTGACAATTTTTATGCTTAATGAATTTATAAAATCATCTACAGATTCTGTTTTTTCAACCATATTGTATCAATCTATAGTAACCCATTGTTTATATTTTATTTCCTCACATTCAGGATCATTAACACTGAAAAGTGAGCAAAAAATTCTTAATACCTTGTTCTTTTGGACAGAGATTACATATTTGCATCATGCAATTCCTGTTGTTGACATCACAACACTGCTTTCTCCATAAGAGTTGTGTATTCCAACCCTTTGACACCCAAAGCTGAGAATTGTATTTTGGCATTCTGGTGGTACCAGTCTTTTCTGCAGATTCTTTATACCCACTTTCATTTCTGATACTCAGGCAGTCTTTTGTACCTGGGCACAAATGACTAATTTCATCTGATTCAAAAAATTTCTGAACAGAATCTTTAGTACTTTTAGTTATTACTAAAAAGTTTCCTTTTGACATGGGTTCAATTTCAGGAATAATTCCAAGTCTTTGTTTTATATTTCTGCTTTTCTTTAAATATTCAGTTGTCTGAAATAGATTTATAGTTTTTGATATGGTAAATGGAGATAATGTCAATATTTTGAGTTTCCTCTCATAACTGTCAGTACAATGGAAAGCTTCAACCAGTTCATTCATGAGATGAATCATTGACCTGAAACAAATTCATCAATGTATAACAGCTATAAACAAAACATTACATGTGCATATTAAATTTTTTGGATTATAATACTGATTTCAAGCGTAACAAAATGAGCATTCTTTGAGATAGAGTCAAATTAAACCAAAAATTATTTTGTGACCAAATGAATTCCAAATGATTTAATGGGCCCATTGATCTCCAATCTTTAGGGAGTTGTGCTTCGAGTTTCTACTATCAAAGGTGAATACCTACATTTTGTTTTTATGCTTCAGTTTTAGTTTAGGTATATTCCTACTTAATAATAGTGTATCATTTTAAAATTCATACCTTTGAGTTTCATGATCCAACTTTGTAGCTTTTGATGGATTTGGGATCTCAATTTCTGAACTTGTTTCTAGCTTTCATTTTAAAGAACAACATGCTTTTTCTATTGTTTGAATAGCTTTTGCTTCTTTTCTTGAGGAACCCAAACCATCTGAAATTTTTGAATTAATAAATATTTGACTCTATTTGATATATATGGACAATAATAATCAATATGTCAACATATAAGTTTAATAAGTTTAATAAATTTATATGTCAACATATTAATTTCATTAAGTTTTTCAGCAACTGCTGAAAAACTGTTTGAAAGTAAATGCATTATAAATAAATAATATAAAATAAATAAAAAAATTATAAATATAAAAAGTACCTATCATTAAATACTTACGCTTCTTCACTGGAGTCACAGCAAGACTTTCTAGAACTTGAGAAACCTCTTCTTTGGCATTACTTGATATATCATACTTGGATTATATTCATCGCTTTCTGAAATAACATTCTCAGAAGACTGATTGTGATCAGACTCTTCACTTTGTGATGTGTTGATAGCAACTCTGGTCTCTGGGTCAATAACTTTCTACAGTTGCTACATAGGGTCATTCCATGTCAAGTCAGCCACCTAAAACACTCACCCCTTTCAATTTTGCTCATACTTGGCACAATAGCAGATATACATGCCAAACTTAAATTCCCAAATTATTAGAGCTGATTGACCTTTGGTTACTGAGATACAAGGTCACAAAGTTGTGACATTTTGACCTTTTTTGCGTTAAATGACTATTTTCAAACGGTGTAACTAAAAAACTATTAAAGCTAGAGCATTGATTTTGGTCTCATTTTAAAGCTCTTTAGTAGCCCCTTGTTTATTGTCTCTTGTTAAATATCTCTACTGTGAAAAATAAAAAAATCCCTTCAAAAGTTGACCTTTGACCTTGAATAAAAAAAAAATACCTTCTCCTAAAAAATTCAATTTTTTTACATTAATACCTTGAGTCATGTACAACAAAATCCCAAGAAGCTGTAAGTGGCTGATAACTAGTTCAATGTATAAAAAATAATGAATTCAAGCAACATTTTGAAAAAAGTCATTTTATACAAAAATTGTCAAAAAGTCATGACTTTGTGACCTTGTATGTCAGTAACCATTTTTGTCTAAGGTCAGCTCAATCTCTTACAAATACAACCCATATCTACATACTATCTGCAGCCTTCTACAAACAAGCAAATGCTTATTTTTAAATATTTGTTCTTTACCCACCTCACCTGTATGTTGTGCATGTATGTGATGGTTTTCAGTAGTTGACAAGATTCTTGTGGGCCACCCAATTTATTGTGATTTCTAGAAGAGAAAACAATTTTTAATGTATACCTAGATAGCTACCTAATTAACAAATACAAGTAACATATTAAAATGTACATACAATATGTATAGGTATAGTGCTCATTGATTTCCATTTATCACAACTTAAAATGTATGCAGTGTATATATAGTTACATGACCATTTTAATTTTGAATTCTTACCTTTCTGTGCTGTAGATCTGCCAAAGCTTTGGATGCCTTCAAAGTAACTTCTTTGCAAATCCTGTATGTTCGTCCATTAGTAGTAGATGCCTCAACTTGTGTTAGAATATCTGAATATGGTAAGATTAATTCATCTGGTCGACCAGGATACACAAATGATGGGTTTGGGCCATGAGGATGAAGGAATGTGACTTTTACTTCTCTATTCTCTGGTATCTTTTCCAGCACATATGCCACCCACCAATGGCCATCATATGCAGCAGTAACAAAACCATGTATTTTCTCCTCAGTCACAACTTCTTCCTTTTCAGTAACTTTCTCAATATTTGAATAATCTGATAATGAATAATGTTTAACCTTAAGAGAAGTCAATGAAACTGGCTGTAAATGGTGTAATTTCTGTGTACCAGCAATAGTCCTTGCAGTTGAGTGTCTTTCTTGGAGAAGTTGGCTTTCCTCTTCATGCTCTTTATTGGTTGAAAAATGACATTTTATATTTACAATATTTTCACTTGCAAATGTATATAACTGTTCTGCAGTAAGGATCTGTTCATCATAAGGTCGTTGTAGACTAGCTTTTGCAGCTAATCTCTTAACTGTGCCTCCAACACCATCACAGGGTCCCTTTCCATGACTTGTTGCAAAAAAATTCCATTCTGCCTCAATTCCAAAATCATCTCTGTGATGGCAAAGATTCAAAAAGTTTTTGCAGTTCTTATACTGTCCTGCACACCCATCTGAAAAGTAAATTATTTTGTGGATGGAACCGATGGATGAGATATTATCTTTTAGGAATTTTATCAGATGCTTTTGAAACAAATGTACAGCAACTGTGTTATGGATGTTACACTCTGAAATAATAACAAAGCTAAGGTGAGCAATCTCATCTTCCTTTTTATAGTAAATAACAAATGGATGTAGAGTAGCCATCTCATTGTTCCAGTGAAAGCTCTGAACCTCATCTTGAAGAATAAAGGAATAATTTTCAGCAAAATCACACACAGCAAGGACCTCACCATCTTTCAAAGACATTTTTGTTTCACGGTAATAAGTTGCTTGCATCTTTGTCTTGAAGTCATGTATCTGGTATTCTTTCAGTTGGTTACAGAATTGGTCAATATATTCATCTGTATTCAGTTCTACTGATTCAAGATTTGACCGATCTGTATTGGTCCACTTTTTAAAATTTATGATATCAATGAAGTTGTTTGTAAATATGTCCAGTAGTCTGTTTTTTAAATCTGATGGATCTCCACATTGTTCACATTGTCTGAGGCAGCATTTCTGTGAGGCAGGATTGCATTCCATAAAGGCAACACAATGACGTACATTCTTAATAGGTGTGTCATCATTTGCAGTTAGTTTTTCTAATTCAGCTCCTACAAACATAAGTTTGGCATTCTGATGAATTGTACAGACACATACTGAGTGAGTTCCTGTTGCTCCAGCAATAACACACTGCTTTGGACGCAATTCTGCAAATTTACTGAATCCCACCTTAACCAAAGGATTTCTTTCTTTGAAAATATGATAGGCTTCTTTTAAATTGCAAAGTAAAAGATGCTTTTGCAAATGTATCCTTCCTCTTTCATTGTCAATGATACTACAATAGTCTTTCTTTCCTGGCATTGTTCTACTGATGTCTTCTGAAAGATAAAATGCTTTAATAGCGTCAACAGTATCCTGTTTAATTCTTTTCCCACCCTTTGGATTTGGGTCTGAAAGGACACCTTTTTCTTCAACTATTTTTTTAGCAATAGATGCTGTATGCCTTGTTGTGTTAAATTCTGAAGCAATTTTCCTAATGCTCCAACTTTTGGGCAATACAGTGAGGATTTTTATTTTATCACTTCTTTTAGTATTTTCATTTTTGAATTTTTCCTTGAGTTGATTTATTATTTCTAAACAGTCTACATCTCCAGATGGCTCCTTAAATTGTGAGTCAGAAATCTCTTTTCCTGCAACTGTTTCCATTCTCTTCTTAACTGTCTCTGTCACCTTGCTTAGTTTTTTAGCTCCATATGACTTTTGCTCTACAAGCTTTCTCTTTTTTATGGGTGATTCACCAATTGAAACAAAAGAAGCATTCAAAGTACACATCTCATGGTTTTGCTCTGAAGTTGATGCATCACTATTGTCAACATTTTCAATTTTCTCAAGATCTTCAGGTGGTTCACTACTACAAGAAGAATCATCATTTATGTCTGAATTCAAAGTGCCTATTCCTTTCTCAGGCAAGGACTCAAGATGTTCTCTACACTGCTTACAAAGTCTGTGATGTAGTGTTAAGTGCAGATCGGGAAACTTATTTACAAGTTCCTGTGGTACAATTCTCAAACTCTTCTTTCGACACTGACCTTTGTGACGCAGCAAAGGATCAGCACACTTCTGTTTCAGTTTTAAATGTTCCATGTTTGTACTCTGAAATCACAAAAGCACAAAGAAAATCCTGAAAAGAAAACAATGAACAATTAATGAATTATTAAATAAATTTTTATACATGTATTTAGTAAAAATAAATTAACTTTAACTTGAAGTCAGGAGTCAACTCTGTAAAGTTGACAGTACTTATATACTAGTTGGGCCTTTGGATCAGCGCTACTCCAGTAGATTTGGGGCTGTCGAGGGGTTTAACCCTGGTTGTCTTTTAAAAGACTTCTTTTGGCACAGGTCACAAAAAGGTTTTTGAACTAATAATGTTAAGTTGAACTAAGTCTTCACTGACACTATATCAGAACAGAACTTTTAAATAAATGAACTGACAAAAAAAATCTAAAATTGAAGAATGATGCCAACTTCATTTATTTTTTATACATTGAACTAGTTATCAGCCACTTACAGCTTCTTGGGATTTTGTTGTACATGACTCAAGGTATTAATGTAAAAAAATTGAATTTTTTAGAAGGTATTTTTTTTTTATTCAAGGTCAAAGGTCAACTTTTGAAGGGATTTTTTTATTTTTCACAGTAGAGATATTTAACAAGAGACAATAAACAAGGGGCTACTAAAGAGCTTTAAAATGAGACCAAAATCAATGCTCTAGCTTTAATAGTTTTTTAGTTACACCATTTTGAAAATAGTCATTTAACGCAAAAAAGGTCAAAATGTCACAACTTTGTGACCTTGTATCTCAGTAACCAAAGGTCAGTCAGCTCTAATAATTTGGGAATTTAAGTTTGGCATGTATATCTGCTATTGTGCCAAGTATGAGCAAAATTGAAAGGGGTGAGTGCAAAAAGTGCCATTTTGTGGCTGAGTTGACATGGAATGACCCCATAGTAGAGTATTCCTTTGTAGTTTCCATTTACATCGATCATAAAGTGACTGGCTAATGGTTCTTATATCCTTGTGTATCTTTTTCTTATGTTTTTGTAAAGGATCATCAGAGTATCTAACCATTTTTCATTACTAAAAATACACAATTGTAAATCTCAAAAATAAGATATGATCTGATTCAAAATAAGCACATCGGTAATAAAAATAAGCATAATTAACAAACATTTGAGAGAGAGACTGCGTGAATATGAGTTATACATAGGATGTAACTACAGTCAACCCTCGTTATAATGGACTAATAGGGGGGAAAAGGTGTCCGTTATAGCCGATTGTCCGATATAACCGATGGTACTGGTAACCTATGGTATACGTATACGATACGGTAATGGAGATACTATATACAGTACAGTACTGTGCACTGTCTGCTGAACATGATACATGATAAATGATACAGAAAATAATGAAATATAATAAAAATATAAAAGTTAGCTTGTCCTTGGCCTTACGAATGTCGGAAACAGTTTGCTTTTCATGCCATACTCCGCGCACACCTTGGCCACCGAAGCACCCGCCTCTAACTTCTTGATTAATTCCAGCTTCTGGGTCACTGACAGGGTCACACGCTTCTTCTTTTCCTGGTTAACATCGCCAGATGTTCTTTAATTTTAAGGGTCCCCTCAAACCATGTGTTACTATTGCTGAACGGCTACTCTCTACCTTATACTAATTGTAGCATATTTCTTTTCAGGTTATGGATACAAGAAAGCAGGAGACTGTGTGGTTGGTGGGGGTGTCGCGAAATGAACCCTTGGAAACGCTGTGTCAACTCCCGACAGTGGGAGATGTTCTTCGACGTCTGTTGTTCTTCACTCGGAAGAAAAAAATGTCCATGGCGGAAGCTGCCAATGTGGTAGCTGATGAGTTTATGGCGGTGTGGGCTCAGGCATCTATTCCGACCTCCCACAAGCTCAAGTGCGTCGAGAGGATCAAGGCCCTCTCCACGGACTACGAGAAGGTTGCCAGAAGCCGAAACCGTGGGGGAGAGAAGCAACTGGAGCGGGAAAAGGGATTCCAAGCCAACCTGAATACACTGTTCGAAACAGCTCATGCCAATGCCATGAAACTCATCAAAGTCCCCGAAGATCGAGACTTTCTGAATGACCAGCGAACCGTGCGGAAGATGTACATCGGAGGAGAGGACCTGGAGTTTGCTCGCAGGCAGCGGAGTGGAGAAACGCCAAGCAGCTGAAGAGAAGAGGAAGAGAAAAGCCGCGAGGAGATGGACTTACTGCAAGCAAAAGGAACGGTGAAAAGTGGGTCTTCTTCTCTTCTGAGTCCATGGCCGAAGCATCCAATGATGATGTCCAATATTCCTCTCCTGGTCCTTCGGCTCCTCGATCCGCTCCCAAGGACGGCCAAGTGTCGGCAAGGAGGATCATCCAATATCCCAATTTTGCTGCAGCCCTGGATCGAACTGGAACCTCAGTACGCCAAGCGATGCACATTGTGGCTCCAGCACTCGCTGCCACGGGAGTTGTTATCCTTGGTCACCTTGTCCAAATCAAGTCTTCACCATTCACAGCAGAAGTCCAGGAAGAACTTGGCAGCCGGAATCAAGACTGAGTTCAATCCTGATACGCCGCTTGTCATCCACTTTGATGGTAAACTCCTCCCTGATTCGGATGGAGGGAAATCGGATCGCATACCAGTGCTGGTCAGCAGGAAGAATCTTGAGAAGTTGTTGGCGATCCCAAAAATCCCTGACAGCACGGGACAGCGGATGGCTGGAGCTGTTCTGAAGGTGCTGGATGATTGGCCGCAAGTTCAACCATGGATTGCCGGTCTCTGCTTCGATACAACAGCGGCGAATACCAGTATTCACAGCGGCGCTTGTACGATTATCCAGGACCAAATGGACCGCCGCGTTCTTTTCATGGCTTGCAGACACCACATGATGGAATTGGTAATCACCTCAGTCTTTGACCTGTTCTTCAGGTCTTCTGGCCCCGAAATTGCGCTGTTCGCTCGCTTCAAATCCCAATGGGAGTTCATCGACCAGAAGCAGGCTTCTCCATTCAATGGCGATGGCCCAAGCGACATCCTTTTGGAATGGGTGGCGTTGAAAAAAGAGCAGATTGTCCACTTTATTGAAGACCAGTTTGAAGTTGGCCACCCAAGAGACAATTACCGGGAGTTCCTGATCCTCGCTCTGGTCTTCCTCGATGGTCATGGCAAACGAGATCTCCGGTACAATCGTCCTGGAGCATACCACCGGGCCAGGTGGATGGCCAAAGGCATTTACTGTCTTAAGATGTTCATCTTCCGAAGCCAATTCCACCTGACCACTCACGAGGTCCGGTCACTACGCAGGATAAACGTCTTTGCCATCACCACCTCCAGAGGTGGTTCGAGGCTCCATTGATGGCGGACGCGCCCGTCAATGACCTGGAGCTGTTGGAGGACCTAGAGCGGTACAAGGCGGTGGATCATGATGTAGGTACCGCCGCATTGACAAAATTCCGGGGCCACCTCTGGTACCTAAGCGAAGATTTAGCCGGACTCGCTATGTTCTCCTCCAAAACCACCAATGCAGAGAAGATGGCCATGCTCCAAAACCTGCACAAGAAGACCGAAAACCCAAAAGATCTGCATCGGCTGGAGGGAAATAGTGTCTTGACCGTGAGACGGTCGGATTTGAGCACCTTGGTCACGAAAAGGACTCATAACCTTTTTCATTGCCTGAAGCTGCCAGTTCCAAAAACCCCCAAAGATCTCGAAGGATGTGCACCATCGTTGAAGTCTGTGAACGACGCGGCAGAATGGGCGGTGAAACTGGCGTAAGATTTCAACGAGGGCCTGACAAAAAATGAGGAGGAACGGCAGCTCGTGTACCAAGTCATCAAATACCACCGCCAGCAGTTCCCCTCAGCAGACAAAAAGATCCTCTGTCCCCCAAAATGAAATGTGCCATTAGGAAGAATTTCCATTTCCTTTAATTTAGTCATTAGAAATAATTTACATTTCATTCTTCCATTCTAGAATGATTAATGCTGAGCATTTACGTTTGTTCATATAGGGTTGAATAAACAAGGTCAATGAGGGGACCCTTCCCCTCCTAATAGGCCAATGAAATTTCGCCCATTTTTTCCTTTCTTCAAGTGTAATTAATTAAAGGGGTGTGCAATTTCACTCTTGCAAATTTTTATTTTCACATGTGAGGCTGGGACACCCTACTGTATATTGTTTGTAGTTCTCTATTTTAGTCTGCGTAAAAATGTCAATGTACATATTTTTTCAATAATTTTTAAAATATCTTGCAACTTGATACCCACATTTTTTGTTGTTTGTATCTTTTAACAATTAATGGAAGTTTAATAAATTCAAAAAAAAATTTTGGATTTCACTGTCTAGGGGGGTGGGGGCCAAAAAGAAAAAGAAAAAAGTGGGAAAATTTTTCATTATTGTTCTACACATTTGAATGTGATATCATTTAATAGATCTCTTCATGCTGATTCTAAAAATGTATAGTTTTATAGGTCTACAGTAAGATGTTTGGGAGTTATTGCCCATTAAAGTTAGGTGGTAAAAATGAAAAAAAAAATTCACTTTTTCTACGTGAAAGTAACAATATGATAATAAAAACCCACTCTAATAGACAGAGTTTATTTCCACAACAGTTTCGATGCCCACTGGCATCCTCTTCGGGTGGATATAGAAAAAATGAAGAGGATGCCAGTGGGCATCAAAACTGTTGTGGAAATAAACTCTGTCTATTAGAGTGGGTTTTTATTATCATATTAGGTGGTAAAGTTGGGCCCCCATATCTCAAAAACTATGGATCATAGAACTTTTTTATTTGAACCAGTGAAATCAGCACCCAGAACAACCCCATATGTCAATTTTCATTAAAATCCAGGTCGGAGTGGTGACAAATTTTTTAATGATTTGTCCTGGAATGCCCCAAGAGTTATCTAAAGCCATTGCAAAGCCGCTGGCTATTATCTACAATACATCTTTGCATACTAGTAAATTACCCAAGGATTGGAAGAAGGCCCAGGTTTTAGTGATGGGACGATACCAAAATTTTTAACGATTCTGATTCCAATTCCGATACCACTAAAAAGTCTTGATTCTGATACGATTCTCGATTCCGATTCCGATTCTCAATATTTTTAAATATAATTCTATACTTGTTTTTCTGGAAATTGTCATATTTTACTCTGGTAAGATTAACTATTTACATTGTGAGTATGGTAATATAAATTATAAAT
This sequence comes from Bathynomus jamesi, assembly GCA_023014485.1. NCBI lineage: Eukaryota > Metazoa > Arthropoda > Malacostraca > Isopoda > Cirolanidae > Bathynomus > Bathynomus jamesi. The sequence goes on along the minus strand of JAJOZX010000016.1, from coordinate 1,995,653 downwards.
TATAATAGATTGGTTTAAAAATAAAAATCAACTGTAAGTTGTAACAATTCATTTTAATCTTCTTGATTACACTTCATGGATATACATGTTTTAATGTATAGCTACAATACAATAAAAATGAAATTTGTTATCCTCTTTCATTTAAATTTTAAAGTTTACATTGCAAAACTGGTTCAATTAAAAGTTAAAGAATCGTTTTAAGAATCGGAAATCATGGTACAATTCTCTCAATTCCGATTCCGATTCCTGAAAAATGCTCAATTCTTTCGATTCTCGATTCCGATTCTGATTAATCGTCCCATCACTACCAGGTTTCTGCAATTTTCAAGAAAGGTAGTCGCAAATTGCCAAAAAACTATTGACCCATTAGTTTGACAAATGTGATATGTAAAGTACTTGAATCATTGGTAAAGGACAAAATCATAAACTTTATGAAAGACAATAATCTATTTAAGTCCTGAACAGTTTGGCTTTATCACTGGTAGGTCCACAACACTTCAATTATTAAAAACTCTTGATAAATGGACTGAACTATTAGACTATGGTGGACATGTCAATGTGGTGTATATGGATTTTATGAAAGCCTTTGATCAAGTGCCTCATAGAGACTTGTTGAGAAGTTGGACAGCTATGGACTACTTAAAAGACAGAACACATAGTGTCAGTAAATGGAAGCCTGTCATCCTGGGCTTAAGTAACCAGTGGCATACCTCAAGGGAGTGTCTTGGGACCAATTCTTTTTGTAATATACATTAACGATCTACCTGATTTAACTCAAAGTGAGTCATACCTTTTTGCTGAGAACACAAAAATCTTTAGGGAAATTAAAACATATTTAGGACCAGGTAATACTACAAGATGATCTCATAAACTTGAAAACTGGTCAAAAAAATGGCAATAAATATTTGATTTTACTCCCAATCTGGTTTTATAATGAGAGCAAACTTTTCTGGTCAATTTTGAGGTGCTTTGCACGAATCTGCCATTGGTTTCCTGTGCAAATGCGTAGTTTTGAGATATTGTAACAAACATATAGGATGTTCATGTTACGAGATCTCATAAATGATGCATTACCACAGGAAACATGCAAAACACCTCAAAATTAACCAGAAAAGTTTGCTCTCATCATTTTCATTTAAACTAAGAAAAATATCACGACAACCTAACCAATCATCAAGGGCGTACAGTTGACCTAACTGGACATTCATGAGCAACCAGTACACTCATGAAGCGTACCTAACCGGGCATTCAGTTGACCTAACCAGGCATTCAGTTGACCTAACCAGGTATTCAATTGACCTAACCGGGTATTCAATTGACCTAACCGGGTATTCAATTGACCTAACCGGGTATTCAATTGACCTAACCGGGTATTCACTTGACCTAACCGGGTATTCAATTGACCTAACCGGGTATTCAATTGACCTAACTGGGTATTCAATTGACCTAACTGGGTATTCAATTGACCTAACTGGGTATTCAATTGACCTAACTGGGTATTCAATTGACCTAACTGGGTATTCAATTGACCTAACTGGGTATTCAATTGACCTAACTGGGTATTCAATTGACCTAACTGGGTATTCAATTGACCTAACTGGGTATTCAATTGACCTAACTGGGTATTCAATTGACCTAACAGGTTAATATTGGTTAGTTCACCTAAATATCTTCTGATCTTTTCATATTAGGCACTCACTGTCACATTTCAGGCAAGTTAAGGATGAGAGAATAACACTGTAATTGCTAAAAACATCCAATGATTTGTCTTCATCTAGGGCACATGATGAATCAAGTTCTCAAAGTTGAAATCACATGAATGGCACATCATAATTCTATCACAAACACCACCAAACTGAATCCAATTAGAAAAAAAAATAGCCAGAACAGAAAACAACAAACTAATTAAGTTGCAGAGTAGCAAAAAAATAACCCAATTTAGAAAAATATTTTATGAAAAAAAGTAGAGTACATTATAGCCAAAACAGGAAATATATTTTATTAAAAAAAGTACATATGAACAAATTTGCGCAAATTTGCACAACATAAGATATATATTTTTTTAGTTAGTTTTTAATGGCAATTCGATATATAATACTTGTTCAACTGCTTGTGACTGGGAGTAAAATCAAATATTAACCAAAATGGCTTTTAAACTTTCATGGAGACAAGTGCAAGGTCCTTTCTATTGGACAGTATGCCACACAGGAATTTGTATATACTCTTAAATGTGAGGGTGTTTCCCATGAATTGGAACAAGTGGAGTCTATAAAAGATCCAGGAGTTATAATAGATAGAGCCTTAAATTTTGAAGAACATATAAATGGTAAGATATTAAAAGCTAACTCAATGGTTGGTATAATAAGAACCACCTTCACCTTCTAAAGAAGGGCAACAAAATTGGTTCCTTCTCTCTGAAACCTTAGTTATGAGGAAAAACTCAAAAAGTTGATCTACCTACGTTGATATACCACCAGGCATGGGGTGATATGATAAACTTCTCAAATGTTCAAAACATATGATAGAATGCCTTGCCTGCAAATGTTGTGTTATCCCTATCATTAACATCTTTTAAGAGTGCCTTGTCTAATTATTTGGATGATAGACTTTTTTTTACCAATTGTGATTCTCTCAAGCTATTATATTATCAGCTCACAACATACTTTCCAGTCCTTCTTTTAAATTAACTTTGATTGTACAGTATGGTCTCGGACTGGTGTGTTGGCTGCTATTGGGTTCTCCTGGTGTAATCCATAGGAACCCAACCAGGTAAGAATACCTTGGATCTTCCCTTAAATACACTACCAACTAGAGGCCATCAGTTAAAATTGGAAAAGATTACAGCAAGAAAAGAAACTAGAAAACAATTTTACAAACTTCAGATCCTAAATATGTGGAATAGTCTTCCTCAAACAGTGATCCACTCCAACTCAGTTTTGAAATTTGAAAAAAAGACCTGACAATGCATTCAGTACTTACGCATTAACACAGGGCCATCACATCACAGGGCCATGATTGGTTAGGTTAAGTTGTAATATTTTTGTTAGTTGAAAATTTCTAATACATCATATTTTTTAAATAGCAATATTTTTTTATACAATTTTCTGAAAAACTAATTTTTTTAGGCTTATTCATGAAGAAAATTTGGGATCTACCAAAAAGTGAAGATGCGGTCTCTTTTTTGCATTAATCATTGTAAATATTTGAAATATAAATCATTGTAAATATTTTTAAAAATATTGCTATTTAAAAAATATGATGTAGCTATTAGAAATTACAAAAATACAGTATTACAACTTAACCTAACCAATCATTAATATGTGGTGGCCCCTCTGTTAATACGTAAGTACCATGCATTCTTACCTGGTTGGGTTCCCATAGATTACACCCGAGAACCCCAGAGCAGCCAACACACCAGTCCAAGACCATACCATACAATCAAAGTAAACTTAAAAGAAGGACTGGAAAGTGTATTGTGAGCTGATAATATTATAGCTTAAGAGAATCACAATTGGTAAAAAAAAATTAAGAGTCTATCACCCAAATAATATAATTAGCCAAGGCACTCTTAAAAGATGTTAATGATAGGGACAACACAACATTTGCAGGCAAGGCATTCCATTTCCTTATAACTCTGAGAAAAATCTATAGACATCACTAAAGACCGGAACTTCAGGCAAAATGCCATAAATGCCTTATTTTGCCTATTTCACTAATTTATTGTGGAAAATGCCTTTTTCGATTTATAGAGCCTTATTTGCCTATCTCACTAATAAATAAGTTTTGTTTTACAAACTATCACATTTAAAAAAGTTAAATGAGTCATTTTAAATGTAGAGTTGCCAGTTAGTGAAATGACTCATTTCACTAACTGGCAACTCTACTTTTCCACATGCAGTAGGTTACCTCTGATAACACTGTATATTTGTTTTTAGTCACTGTGTATTTGATGTGAAAGATCATGCCTAAAGTTAAAGCATTTTCTTCTAAGAAACTAAGTGATTATGTTCAGGAATTTGGAGGTAGTGTGTTCAGCACTGATGGCTCTATATTATTTTTCAAAGCGTGTGAAAAGGTTGTAAATTCAGAGAAGAGATACTTTGTGATGCAACATATAGACACAGGTAAACATAAGAGTGCCGTTTCCAGACAGAAGCTCAGAGGAGAGCATTCTTGTTTACTTACTAATTTTGTTACTGCCTCCAGTTGTAAGTCACAATTCTCAATGGATTTGTGCAAAACATTCATTGAAGCCGGTATTCCCTTGGGGAAACTAGAAAGTCCATGTCTGAGAAAATTCTTAGAGAAATACACAAATGAACATATTCCTAGCGAGTCATCATTAAGAAAGACATATGTAGAAGAAATATATCAAACTGTTATACAAAATATTAGAACTGAAGTTAACAACAAAAATATTTGGATATCAATAGATGAGACGACCGATTCTGTTGGTAGGTATGTCGCTAATGTAATTATTGGGACTATGGAGAGTGAACAACCTTCCAAAATTTATTTGCTAGCAGTAGAGCAACTTGCTAAAACAAACCACTCAACTATTGCTCAAACTTTTACAAAATCACTTGCTTTACTATGGCCTGAAGGAATAAAGCACAACAATGTTCTTCTGTTCATAACTGATGCCGCTCCATACATGAAAAAAGCAGCAGGGGGTTTAAAAATTATTTTCCCCAGAATGCTACGTCACATGCTAAGCTCATGCGCTGCACAGAGTTTGTGAAGAGGTACGAAGTTTATTCCCTGATGTTGACCTGATGATTTCAAATGGAAAGAAGATATTTCTCAAAGCCCCTTCGTGTATCCAGGTTTTCAAAGAACAGGCACCAGAATTAGCACTGCCACCTAAGCCAGTACTGACAAGATGGGGAACATGGATAAATGCAGCAGTTTACTACGCTAAAAATTACAACAGAATACAGAGCATTGTCGAAAGTTTTGATGAAGAAGATGCAGCTTCTATTAAGATTTTGAAATCTCTCATGAAAAATTCATTGAAAAATGATCTTGCATTCATTGAAGCCCATTTATCAAATTTGCCAATTGCAATTACTTCTTTGGAAGAACGAAATCAACCCTTGTTAAATGCGTTGAAGATTTTTAACACTGTAGTTGAGGAAATAAATCAGGTGCCGGGTGCAAAAGGTAAACTAATCCAGCAGAAGTCTGAGAAAGTAATTTCAGGTAATACTGACTTAGCTGAAATAAAGAAGATAGCAAACGTCCTTGAAGGAGATGGTGCTGAAGACACTTCAATCTAAACCCGGAGAACATAGCAAGTTACAAATATGCTCCAGTCACATCAGTAGATGTTGAAAGAACATTTTCAGTTCTTAAACATATGCTAACTGATCGTAGACATAACCTAACATTTGAGAATTTGGAAAAAATGCTTGTTATAATGTGTAACCAAAGAAATGCATAAATATATTTGAAAATGTAAGGTATTGATTTGTGTTATCTATGTTTTTTGGCTGTTTTTCAATATATTTCAATGTAAAAATAAATGCCTTTTTTTTGTCTATTTTGATGTTTTATTGTGCCTTTTTGCCTGCCTATTTTCCTATTTTTTAGTGCCTGAAGTTCCAGTCTTTAGACATCACAATTGGTGTGAGGAAAGTGGATTTTAAATGGATGACCTCTAGTAGTATAGTATGGGTTCAATATTTGGAAAACATCATCAGGCGCTATTGGAGACTGGTTATGGAATATTTTCCAGCACTGAATCATATCTGCACGGAGGAGTCTACCTTGTATTGAGTATAACTGAAGATATTTCAGTCTATCTATATAAGAATAATCTCTTAGTCCCTCAACCTGCTTGGTCCATCTTCAAGCTTTTTTAAATCACCCAAATAGCCAGTATTCCATACACAGGACAAAAAGTCCAATAAAGGTCTTATATTTGAAATAAACAAGGATTTCATAAATCCAGCCTCCCTGCACAAGGTAGATTTTAGCAGATTTGAAGCCAAGCCACTTGCTTTGTTAACAATAGAGTTGATATGAAAGTGAAATTTTAAGGAAGTATCGACTATAATTCCAAGATCGGAAGAGGAGTCAGTTAATATGTTTTAAATGACATGGGCTGGACCTGTAAATCAAAATAACTTTTTATGAGGTAGTTTTAGTCTCTTTATTCAAATTTGTCACTCATTTTTTGTGTAAACTATTATAGAAAATAATAATAATAATAATAATATATATATATTTTGTATATTTGTAGTCAGGGGTGGTATGACATCATGTTACTCTGTGACTAAATTAGTTTGTTAGTTTCTGTTCTGACTATTTTTTATTTTTTTTCTAATTGGATTCAGTTTGGTGGTGGTTTGTGATAGAATTATGATGTACCATTCGTGTGGTAAAGACTTTGAGAACTTGATTCGTCATATGCCCTAAATGATTAATTGAATGCCCAGTTAGGTCAACTGAATGCCCAGTTAGGTCAACTGAATGCCCAGTTAGGTCAACTGAATGCCCAGTTAGGTCAACTGAATGCCCAGTTAGGTCAACTGAATGCCCAGTTAGGTCAACCGAATGCCCAGTTAGGTCAACCGAATGCCCAGTTAGGTCAACCGAATGCCCAGTTAGGTTAATTGAATGCCCAGTTAGGTTAATTGAATGCCCAGTTAGGTCAACTGTACACCCTTGATGACTGGTTAGGTTAAGTCATGATATTTTCATTAGTTTAAACAAAAATGACAAGAGCAAACTTCTCTGGTTAATTTTGAGGTGTTTTGCACGTTTCCTGTGCTAATGCGTCATTTACGAGATGCTTTATTGTATAAAATGTAGTCAAAAATACATTTTTCAAGTGTATTTTGGTGTGGTGTTCAAATATGACCTTCATTTCTTGTGCAAGTGAACAGAAATACAGTTGTCATTGCATGGCCCAAACATGTATTTCTGTTTATTTGCACAAGAAATGGAGGTTATATTTGAACAAAGCACACCAAAATACACTAGAAAAATATATTTTTTATTTCAACGTCAGGCCATGTTATTTGCAACATAATTACCAAGGAGTCAACAAATGTAACAGGGTGGCCATCTATACGGTACTGTGAGCAAGCACCCAGTGCCTGCCCAGCAACTGAGGAGCTATGAAATCACAAAATGCAACATTTCTCAATGTTCAGACTTAAACCCCATGACTTCGCTGTCAAAAGAAGAATGTCAATGTCCCCTTGGGTCTGGCTCATACCATGCAGCACAGAGGTTGCAGTTGATGGCCAATAACAAATATAGTTTTAAGTCATCTGCAAAGATCTTATATGGGCATTTCAAGTTTATAGCTATATTATAAAGATCAAGAATAGCACAGGTCCCAAAACAGATTCCTAGGGCACCCCGCTGGACAAAGCAACAGTCACTAGTACAGCCCCAGTGCACCACTGACATTGAAACTGTCAGTTAGAAAATCCCTGATCCAACCCAGCAGTATGCTACCTGACACCAATGGCCTCAAGTTTCTGGAGCAAGATAGAGTGGTTTACAGTATCAAATGCCTTAGCAAAATCAAATGGTATTTCTTTACTATTACACCAGTCTCTGGTAGAAAGTTTTAAAAGCTGGTTTTCATTGTTTTTCAATGTGCTGAATAAAAATGATACTCATTTCCACCGCAAATGATTTTGGATAACGTTAGGGGTTAGGTTAGGTTTGCTTAGGTTATTTTAGGTTCTGCCAATTTTGAAGGTGAAATTTATGTTTTTCCTATGGTTTTTGATGTGTTTTGTATTAATCTGACTTTCAAAATCTTCGGAAACCACTGGTTTTTATGATTCTCCCCACCCAAAAACTCCCAGTTCCCACTGGGGGTCCCCCAGGTAAAAAAAAGGTAGAAAGTTTTAAAAGCTTTAAGCTTCAATACATTAACTCTTTAATAAATCATTTGCAGTGGAAATGAGTATCATTTTTTAATTCAGCACATTGAAAACCAGCTTTTAAAACTTTCTACTGGAGACCGGTGTAATAGTAAATTTTTTTTTTTTGTTTCAAAGTATGACCACTCATGGCCACCAAAAGAAAGGTGGATAGCAGAGCGAACACAGGACGAAGATTAAGGAACAGCTAATGGAAATGAACAATAGATGGGGGAGGAGGAGGAGGGAGGAGGAGGAGGGGGGGAGCAGAAAGATCATAGCGGAGTCACAGCCAGTAAAGAAGTCAGGAGTGAAAGAGGAAGAACAACCCAGTTATCGAAAAGTAGGGACCTTCAGATAGAATAGCACCAAGCCTATCAGAAGGCCCGACGCTCTCCAAAAAGGGAAAATACTCTGCGCGCGCAGAGTAAAGCGGACACTCCACCAGGAGGTGGACAACTGTAAGGAAAACGTTACAATTGAGACATCGGCACACCCAATCCCCAGCCATCAAATAGCCATGGGTCAGGTGGGTGTGGCCAATATAGAGGCGGGCCAGAGCCAGCTCCTTATGGCGCGACTGATGGAAGGAAGAGGCCCAACATCCCAATTGGGTTTAATCTTGCAAAGTTTGTTATCTGTAGTGCCATCCCAGCGACTCTGCCACTGGGTGCGCAAAAACCTATGGAAGCCAGGGATATAATCGGAAAAGGGGAGGGACATGGGTGAAACCTGTAGTCGGCATGCGGAATGGGCAGCTCGATCGGCAGCCTCATTACCAGCCACGTTAACATGTGCTGGGACCCAGCAAAATGCCACCGAAAGCGACAAGGGTATGGCACAGTAGCTGGATTCATCGGACCAGTGGGTGGACAGGGTCAAAACACTCCAGGCCATCCAGGGCACTGCGGGAATCCGAATAGATGACAAACGACCTATCCGGATGCTCCCGCACCACCTCCAGAGCGCTCAGAATGGCATAGAGCTCCGCCGTGAAAACGGAAGCCTCATCAGGGAGACGGGTACATCGGGGAGCAAGGGCAGACGACTGGAGAACAGCCGCGGCCCCAACGCCCCACGACGACCTCGAGCCATCCGTGAAGACCACAACACATGCTGAAGGAACAGAGACCGAAGCAAGGCAGAGTCAGAATCGGCCCTGCGAACGGGGCGCAACGCCCTACAGCACGCAACAGGGGTGCTCTCCCAAGGTGCAACACCCCTGAAAGAGACCGGTATAACGGATGGAGGAGGAGTGCCCATACCATCAAGGAGGGAGGTCACTGTGTCGGTGAAATACCAACCCCCATCCCGGCAGAATGCCCTCTCCACCACCTGGAACAGAGGAGAGTTGGGAAGATGGAGGATCCGGAGATAGTGCTTAGCGATGAGGAACGACCTCCGATCCCCCAAGGGAGGGATGTCGCACTCAACCTGCAGACTATCAACAGGAGAGGAGCGGAAGGCGCCAGATGACATGCGCAGTCCTCTAGAGAGGACCGGATCCAGTATCCGAAGGGCCGTACGGGAGGCGGAGTCATACACCACACTCCCATAATCTAATTTTGATTGTACCAGGGACACATACAAACGGAGGAGTGTCCGCCTATCCGCGCCCCATGTAGTATGCGACAGATGTCCCAGCAAATCCAGGGTATGACTTGCAGACTTGCGCAGCCGGCGAAGGTGGGGAACCCAGCTCAAACGGCTGTCAAAAAACACACCCAGGAAACGCACTGACTGAACGAGGGCCAGAGGCTGACCCCCGAATGTAAGATCAAAGGTCGGGATGGCGCCAGATCCCCGTCTCCTCAGCGGAAGGAAGGCCACACACGAAGTCTTCAGAGAAGACAGCGCAAGGCCCACCGACGATGCCCAGCATTCAACCTGATTGACCGCGAGTTGGACCTGCCTCTCCACGAGGGGGGGACTCATCCCCGCGGCATAGACAGCCAGATCGTCGGCATAGATGGAACATCGCACCGAGGGCGGAAGGGCTCCCGGTAGCGCAGACATGACCAGATTGAAGCAGGAGACGCTTAAGACACACCCCTGGGGCACCCCCTCCTCCTGAACATACAGGTCAGATAGGGCCACCCCATTACGGATGGGGAAAGTGCGACGGCAGAGGAAGTTACGAAGAAATGTGGGTAAAAAGCCCACAAAACCAAGAGACTTCAAACGGTCCATGACAACTCCCCGACGGGGCGTGTCATAACTCATAGGCCTTTTGGACATCAAAAAAGATGGCCAGAACAAGATTCCGGCAGGAAAAGGCCTCCCATACATCATGACCAAGGAGGAGAAGGGGGTCCAGAGTACCCCAAAATCGACGAAAGCCATACTGGGTCGGGGGGCATAACCCAAGCAACTCCAGTGTAAAGGAAAGTCGGACGGCCACCATCTTTTCAAGGAGCTTGCATAAGCAGCTCGTCAAGGCAATAGGCCGATAGCCCACCACCTCCGCCGGATCCTTCCCCGGCTTAGGTATCGGGACCACAATCGCCTCCCTCCAACGGGAGGGGAATGACCCCTCAACCCACACCCGGTTGAAAAGATCCAGCAAGTGTAGGGCCATCGGGTGCAGATTCCAAAGAAAGTCATACGGAATGTCATCAGGGCCAGGGGCGGAAGAACGACGGGTTGCCAAGGCAGCCCAAAGTTCCCGCATCGTAAAGAGATGGTTATAGGGCTCATTCCCAGGCGGCGGGAACGTAACATTTGACAAAGGACGATCCGCAGCTGAAGGCGAATGGGAAACCGCAGCAAAAGCCCCAGCCAGCCAATCAGCCACAGCAGCAGGATCCAAAAGGAAGCTGTCCCCATCCCGAAGGACAGGGCGACTAGCAGGGACCGGCTTCCCCTCGATACTACGTACCTTCCACCACACAGTAGCAGAAGGGGTAGACGAGGAAATGCCGGACACAAAAGCACGCCAAGAGGCCCGACGGGCCAACTTGAGAGTCCGGCAGGCGAAAGCCTTCGCCACCGCATCTCAATCAAGTGGTCCGCGAGCCAGGTGCGGTGGAAGCGGCGCGTTGCCCTCTTCCTCTCGCACACCGCCCGGTGACATGCTGGAGTCCACCATGGGACGCTACGCGTCTGCGGGTTACCGGAAGATCGAGGGATACAGTCCTCCGCGATGCCCATCAACACCCGCTCGAAGAACTCCAAGCTTTCATCCACAGAGCCAAAGCTCAACACCGAACGGTAATGACGGAACGAGCTCTGAAGGATGGCCAGTCAGCCCGCGGAAGGCACCACCTCGGTCGAGACGAGACACCCGGCTGCGGTCCGACCAGCTCAAGACAGACTGGGTAATAGTGTGGACCAAAATGGGGGGTAAATTATAAAGTTGAAGAAATCCTTGTTCCACATTAATGCCCTTGTTCCTTTGGACCAGATAGACATGTCAGCAAAATTTTGGTCAAATATGAGAATATTTAGGGGTCCCGAGATTTAATGACTTATATAAAAATTTCCAATGAATAGGCGCGCTTAGAACATCAATGATCAACTCAACTCTTGAGTTGCAACTTATGAAAAAATTTCTTCTTATTTAAGAAATTTTTGGTGTTAATAGAGTACAAAAACAATCTTAGATCATTATTTCAGAGAAAATTATTAATAAGGAAAACAAAAATTTTGGATAAAATATATTATCCTTAATTGGTCAACTCTAAATTAAAGGCTTTGCCTAATTGGCTTGAACCTTTTAGTATCCTTTTTATCTCCTAATTTAACTGTTTTTTTACTATTTCAGAAATTTTATTTTTTAAACTAAAAATGGCTACTCGTTCTAAACTAAAGTTTGCTCATTGGCCATTTATATAAAGATATACTTTTTGCCGCTTACCTACAAAACTGCAAGTTTTGCAAAAATATTTCTTCCATCAAAAGGAAAAATTGGGACGAAGAAGATCCATTAATCTTTGCTTAGATGAAGTGATGACCTACTGGGAGAAAGCCAGGATTCACAAATGCGTAGAGACAGTGCCATCCGAAAGATTGACTCTTTAATAAGCTGTTATGATAAATTGATGAAAAACAGAAAAGGCCCGAGGAAAAATGCTATATTGAAGATGCTATGTTAAAGATGAAATTAAGGCTGAAATCTTGATATTGTCACTCTAATGCCCTTTTGATGATGTCAAAATGAAGAAGACAAGCTTTTCTACTTAAGCCAGCAGAAGATCCTACACAAAGTAGCATGGGTACAGTAGACCAAATTCTTGCAAAAAGAGAGAAAGAAGGCTTCATCGGAGAATTAGAGTGTGAAAGAGCCTCAAAGAGCAGAAGCGATCTAAAAGATCATTCTTGCCTGCCAATAGAGATGATTTCACATCGTCATCAACTAATGACAACAACCTTGAAATGAATTTTCAAGGTCCCTCTGAAGAGCAATTTAAAAAGAAAATGTTGGCTCCTAAAAAGTCAAAGCCTATTGACAAAAATGTTGTAGCAGCCTATGATAGAATGAATCTTTCCAATCGAGATGCAGCTATGTCTTATGCTGTTGTTGTTCAGTCTTTGGGCCATAATTTGGAAAACATTACAGTGTCAAAATCTACTATGCTTCGAACTCGTCAAAAGTTACGCAAAGAAATAGCAACAGAATATCAAGAGCAAGCATTTTGTCCTGGAGAGCCTTTAGTTCTTCATTGGGATGGAAAAATGCTCCCAGAGATATCAGGTTAGTTTTTTTGTCTGATTAATTTAGCATATTTATATTTTATCTCTCAGGTGAAAAACTTAGTTGTGGGTCTGGTTTCACACCTAGGCAATGTGTTATTATCTGGTTGGTTTTAATTAAACATTTTGATAGCTAAATTTCTATTTAATTAGGTTACATTTCACTGTCTGAAGCTAGTTTTCACAATCTACACCATTTTACCTTCAAATTAAAATAAATCAAGTTTAATTTAAAATAAATCAAGTTTAATTTAAATAAATCAAGTTTAATTTAAAATAAATCAAGTTTAATTTAAAATAAATCAAGTTTAATTTAAAATAAATCAAGTTTAATTTAAAATAAATCAAGTTTAATTTAAAATAACTCGTTTAATTTAAAATTATATATTATATATAAATAAATTATAATATATATAAATATATTAAATATAAAATAAAATATTAAATATATAATATAATATATATAAAATAAAATATTAAAAATAAATATATATAAATTATATATTTTAACTTTTTCTTGCAGGCGAAGGAAGAACGGAAAGGATTGCAGTGTTAGTTAGTGGGAATGGTGAAGAGAAATTGCTGGGAATTCCTAAAGTCACTGCTGGCACGGGTACGGAGATGGCTCGTGTTTGCATTTCTCTCCTGCAAGAACATGATATGACCCAGAGAATTTTGGGCTGTCATTTGACACAACAGCATCCAATACCGGAATCCATGCTGGAGCTTGCACTAAAATTGAACAAGAACTCGGAAAAGAGCTTTTATATTTAGCCTGCAGACACCATATTTATGAGATTGTCCTATCTCAAGTCTTCCGGACTTCTATGGGCCATTCCTCTGAACCTGATATTCCAATCTTCAAAAGATTCAAAACTCAATAGGATTTTATGGATCATTCTCAAATCATAACTGCTGTTGATTCCCAAAGCTGCAGAATAATTGAAAGAGTTCAAGATTTAAAAAATCAAAGTCTTAATCATGAAGGAGGCACTCAACTCTAAACAGCCAAGAGATGATTATAAAGAAATTTTTCAACTTGTTCTCTTGTTTTTTGGAGAAGAAAGCATTTCTAATACTCCCTTGAAGAGACCTGGAGCGTACCATCATGCAAGATGGATGGCAAAAGGAATTTATGCATTTAAGCTTTTTCTTCTCCAAAATCAATTTAAGATGACTAAAAAAGAACTTGATGCAATAACAGAAATTTGTTTATTTGTTGCATTGGTATACGCAAAATCTTGGGGGCAAAAGCTTCTCAACCAGAGGAAGCCCCAAATGTTGATCTTAAATTTTTGCAAGATCTTGCAATAATGGGGGAAAATTCTTTGATATCAAGTGTTATCAAGCAAGCCCAAAATGCCATTAAACGACATCTGTGGTACCTCTCAGAAACACTTGTTGGATTAAGCTTCTTTGACAAAAGCATATCCCTTGAAGAAAAGGAGCAAATGCGAAATAATATCAAAATGCCTCCAAGAAATAAGGGACTGAAACGTTTAGAAGCAAAGGTAACCCTAGCTTCTTTTAAAGAAAAAAGGATTTCTGATTTTGTTACTTCAAGGACTAAATCTCTTTTTGATGCTCTACATCTCAATTCTCTCTTCACTAAAAATTCTGCATCAACATGGGGAATAGATCCTGAGTACCAAAGAGGCTGTGCTAGAGTTTGTGCCCTTAGAGTGACAAATGACACAGCTGAGCGGGGTGTTGCATTGATTGAAAAATTTAATCAAGCAGTGACAACTAAAGAGGACAAACAATACCTGCTCAAAACAGTTTTCAAGAATCGTAAAGAATTTCCAACAAAAAATAAAGCAGAACTTATGAAAATGAGGAAAAACTAATTTTTTCAGCATTAAAAGGAAAAGTGCAATTTTCTCGGGACCCCTAAAACTTGACGTAGAGGTTTCAAATTTTGTAATTTGATTAAGGTAAGCAAAAGGAATAACATTACTCATGTGGAACAAAGATTTTTAAACCTTCATTTTTTTGGTCCACACTACCAGTGGGTAATGACCACTACCATAAGAGTCTCCCAACACCTTCCATGAAAAATCGAGTAAGGCATCGAGGGACACCAAGGAGAGATCAATACAGGTAAATGAACCCGTGGGTTCGTGGAAGTAAGTAGGTTCACCGGAATTGAGGCACGCAAAGGAAAGTTCCTCCATTAAGGAGAGCAACATACCGGACATCTTCCCAAGCTGGGTCATGACTGTTAAAGTCCCCGAGGAGGAGAAACGGTCGAGGCAGTTGCAACACCAACTCATGAACTGCGTCGCGAGAAGGAGGGTCATGAGGAGAAATATAAATCGAGCAGGCAGTGTACTGGCAATCTAAAAATAGCCACACAGCCACAGCCTGCAAGGAAGTGCGAAGAGGCACACCTCGCGATGGTAACGAATGATGCACATAAATCGCCGCACCCCGCCGGCGTGTGTGCTCATCCGGGGTGCAAGGGAAACCAACATAGCCAGAGAGATGAGGGAGTCCCCGCGCAGCCAGGATAGTCTCCTGGAGACAAACACAGGAAGGCCGCTCGCTCTTCAGCAGGGAGGCAAGGTTCTCCCAGTTAGCTAAAAGCCCCCTACAGTTCCAATGCAAAGTGGAACTGTAAGGGGAAGTGGCATTATAAGAGGCAGAGAAAACAGAGAAATAGCCACAGACCAAGCTGAGCAGCAAACTCAACGGTCCGCAACCAGGGATGGAATCAGCTTCCCCAACTCACCCTGAATGAGGGGGGTAGGGGCCACCGACCCCGCAGCTGCTTCACCCATAGTAGAAGGAGAGGTGGAGAGTGGAACAGGGAGTTCAGAGGGGGGCTCCCCTGGGGGGGGGGGGGGGGACGACGAGATGGGCCCAACCAAAACCCCCGACTCCCCACCAGAGGGGGGCCAGGGAGAACCAGATATTCGAGGGCTCATCAAACCAGACAAGCACTGATGGGGGGGAGGGGGGGGGGGTCCACCACCGGTGGGAGAGGTAGATCCAGGAGAGACCTGACCACTCTCAGCAGGAGCCGAAGGGAAAGAGACTCCATGAAGAAGGGCCAGGCTCCTCTCGACTGGGTCCACCATGGGAACAGCGTCAGTAATCGAGGGTGTCATGGGGCGGTGTACCTCAACCGACACCCGGACATTGGTCGGGGCACCGGGAGGTGACGCCTCACCAGCCCTCCGTATAGGGGGGAGTCCCGAGCGGATCAGGAGCGGCGCGCCGCTTCCCCTCCGGTGAAGAAGGGCGAGCAGCGGTCATGATCGGGTCTGGAGGACTCTGACTCCAACCACGGGATGCTTCCTCCTCCCCTCCGGGGCATCACCTTCCCCACCCGAGAGATGAGTAGGCAAGGATCCAGACCCCAAGGCTGGAGAGGGAGAAGGGGCACTTGTAGGCAGGGAATCAGATGGGATGTCTGAAAGTGAGGCAGAGGAACAAGAAGGGCCCGCGGCACCAGGAGGACCACCAACCCCCGGAACTTCCAGGGGGGCCACCACTCCGGTAGATGCCGGGGTAGCACAGGGGGGGCCCGAGGACCCACCAGGGCCAAGAGCTGCAGCATAGGACAACTCCTGCCGCGGCTCCCGGTCACGGACCCTATCGCGCGCCTCCCGCGCACTAAGGAATTCGGTAGTCCTTAAGGACCGCACCTCGAATTCAAATTTGAAAACGGGGCAGTCCCAAGAGGAGGAAGGGTGGGCCCCCGAGCAGTTTGAGCACCGTGGGGGCTTCGTGCATGGGGTAGGGTGCGCAGGCCCACTGCAGCGGACACATAGCTTACCCTCACGGCGGCACGCAGAGCTAACATGGCCAAACTGGTTGCAGCCAAAGCAACGAACCGGGTCAGGCACATATGGTCGCACTGAAAACTCACACGACCGGCAATCACCCACGCCCCAGAACACCTGGGCCGGAGGCACAAGGGAGTCAAAGGTCAGGAGCAGACGAGCGGACTGGGTAAGAGCATTATCCCGGCGCGATGAAAAGCGGAAGACCTTCGTTACCCCCTGGGGGGCAAGATCCTCCTGCAACTCACCAACAGGGATTGACAGCAGACGGGAAGCGAAAATGGTGCGGATGGGGAGTCACAGAAACTCTGCAACCCAAAACATTCTGCAACTGTAGAAGGGACTCAGTCACCACCGAAGAACGGGACTTCAAAAGAAGAGACCCATCCTTCAGAGGGCGGATATCATAATGACAGGGAACTCCCACCGTCTTAAGACGCTGAAACACCCGTTCCGAGTTGCCCGGAAGGGAGCCAGCGGAAGGGCGGAGAACAAGGAACCTGTCCACTGGGCAGAAATTGACAGCAGGGACAGGTCCATGTGTAACGGTAACCGAGAGTGGGTGAGAGAACGAGGGCCGCGAAGACCCCGTCCTACGGCCACCACGAGTCCGGCCATGAGAGCCAGATGCCGCAGAGGATGAGAGGGGGCCATACGGCTTGAAGGTCAATCCAGCGGAGGCAGAGGCCGCTGAACGACCAGAAGTAGAAGTCTTATCCAAATCCAAGGGCGGGCCAGAGTCGTCAACAAGAGGGGATTTAAGTTTTGAAATTGAACCATAAACAATAGCTTTACAAAAAACAAAAAAGACAGCCTCAGACCCAAGGCAATGCACCATCCGCCGCTGCAGCCTTCAAGGCGCAGGCCCAACGTCCCGGGTAGCCCGCCCCCCAACCTGACTGTCGTTTTAAAAACAGCAGATTGGCACTACGGAGATTTGTCCATTAAGGGCCCAGCAAACACCCAATCCAGACGCAGCAGCGGTCCTGGCGCCCAAACCGTCCCCGGAGCACGGCTCAGCCATGGAGCGATGCCCCCCGGCGGGTGCACCTGATGACCCCAAGACTGCAAAATACAAATGGGGGGGGGGGGGGGATACTACAATTGACAGAGGCACAAGACCGAGTCAAGATAAAAAAAAATTCCAGTTAAAACAGAAAAAAAGGGGGAGCTAAAAGAAAAGTTAGGGAAAAAAAAAAACGCAACTAGGTAACTCTTCGCCCACACCCCGCGAGGAGTTGAGGAAACCCCAACAACACACAAGGTGTACGAGCCCCCTCAGCCCAGCAAGCCGGAGTACCTAATGAAGGGGGTGTAATAGTAAATATTTACCAATCAAACAGTATAAGATCAACCACAGAACTGTTATTAATACTAGATATGATGTAATTATAAGTGAGCAGCAATTGGTCTGAAACTGATCTTGTCACTCTGAAACCAAACTGATCATCAACCATTAGAGAATTCACATCAAGATAAGCATAAAGTTTTTTCACAATTAATCATTCTAAGACTGCAACTTTGCATGGAGGGAGATGGAGTGTAAATATGGTTTAAGAGCCACTCTCCCTGGCCATGCACGTGAAATGAGAAAAAAAGAAATAGAAAAAAGGAAATAGAAACTTAGCAAAAAACTACAGACCCATCAACCTCACCTCCATTATTTGCAAATTACTTGAAAGTATCATTAGAGGTAAAGTTACTGAGTTCCTTGAAGAGTGCAACCTTATAAATGATAGCCAGCATGGCCTTTCAAAATGGAAGGTCCTGTCTAACCAACTTGATTGAATTTTATGGAGTCCTATTGCATTTGGACAATAAAGAGCCAGTAGATATAGTATACTTAGATTTTGCAAAAGCATTTGATACTGTTCCTCATGCAAGATTGTTGGTAAAAGTTAGAGCCCATGGTATAAGAGGTAATATAGCTGACTGGATAGAAGAATGGCTGAGAAACAGAAAACAGAGAGTTCATCTAAATAAAATAAGTCTACTTGGAAACCCATATTGAGCGGAGTCCCACAGGGGTCTATGCTGGGACCTCTGCTTTTTGTTGTCTATATAAATGATCTAGAGAAGGGCCTATCATGTAAAACCTCAAAATTTGATGATGATACAAAATTAGGCCATAATGTTAAGTCAGTAGCAGGAGCAATGACAATACAAAAAGATTTAGACAGAGTAACAGCCTGGGCAGATAAGTGGGAGATGAAATTTAATGTTGATAAGTGCAAGGTTATGCATATTGGGCCAAAAAATCTAGAATTTGAATACAATATAATTGGAATTTGGATTAAAAATTATGATAAAGAGAAAGACTTGGGTGTCACTGTGACTAATGAACTTAAACCCTCAAATCACTGTATGGTAATCAGAAATAAAGCGAATGCTAGACTCAATCTCATGCAGACACACAATGACTACAAATCACCCAATATTATAAAGCAACTATACGTTTCATATGCGAGACCCCTCCTCGAATACTGTATTCAATTTAATAGTCCCTATTTGATACAAGATATTGAAAAACTGGAAAAAATAGAGAGACTAGTAACAAGAATGATCCCATCTCTAAGACAATTGACATATAAGGAAAGACTGGCGTATCTAAACATGTTCTTATTAAAAAGGTGGTGGTTAAAGGGTGATATGATATAGGTGTATAAAATGATAAAAGGGTTGGATAAGATAGACTTTGAGTCCCTTTTCATTAAAGATCACAATAACCAGACTAGAGGTCATAGTATGAAATTATTTAAGCCAAGATATAGAACAAATTTAAGAAAATATAGTTTTACAAACAGAGTAATTAAGTTTTGGAACAGTCTGACAGAAGTGGTGCCTTCAGATACACTTGATTCTTTCAAAAGAAGGTTGGATAGTCTGATGTCTGCAAGGGACATCTGCTGATAGTGTTTAAGCCCATTTTTATTGCATGAATAGTACTAGTTTATTTCATATATATTATGTGCATTTAGGTGATAGATAGATCCCACAGCTCAACACAAGCGTTGTGGGATATAGGGAGGCAGCATCTTGGGTTAGAGCAGAGGTCGGGAAACGGGGGTAAATTAAAAAATTTTTGGGGTAATGCGTATGGTATGAGAGACACTTCCCTCAGAGTCTCAGTCGTGTGTATGGTATCATGAAACGAAGAGGTGCTTTTAGTGCTTGACACTTTGTGCTGATATTTTTTTCATATATTTTTATTTTATTTTGTTACATAAATATGGCGTTATTCTAAATTTTAGAATATTACGAATTTATGTCCTGATTTTGATGATGATGTATCAAAAATAAAACATCATTTTTCCAAAACCTGAAGTGGAGATGTTTTGAATGAAATTCTTCAGTTCTTCAATCCTTTTTACTAATTTTATTTGTGTGCTATTCTTACGCCAGCATGTGTGACTTTTTTTTATTTCTCCATAATAATGGATCCAATAAACATTTTTTAAATTTGAATTTTTTGTATACCATATGCAACAATTTTTAGAGCAAATTGGCTTGTTTTTATTTACTTTGAAGTCTGGGGATAATTTCATTTTACTCAAATAACTTTTTGGGTAATACCCAAAAAAGTTCCCCGACCCATGGGTTAGAGGATACTCTCTGTCCCTACACACCCTATTTAAAGAGATTCCTCTGCCGAGTGGTGCCCCCCATAGTACTGTGAGGTATTGAAAAACTCATGATCTTCACTTGCCCCACAAACACCTTTAAATAGGAGACCCAAAATGGGTACACACACATTTCTACATTACTGTACAATCTTTACAGCCACACCTACACTTTTCCTCCTAAGTGTATATATTGTAATGTATATGGTTATAAATTATGACTTGGTCCACAATTGATATGGACCATGACTTATTTTTGGTGACAAGGTACTGGTATTGATGGGTACCGTAAAGAAATTGACTGGATTCTTTGGATCTGATATATTTGCATGTCAGTTATAAATAGATATAGAGTGTAACATATTTGTGAATAGTAGCCTATTTGACTTTGATCCTCTGGATCCAGAGATTCTATCTTTAGTTTTAAATTGATCATTAATTAGTTTTGTAAAAATTGGTTGTTGCCAATGTACAGGCAGTTTTTACATTGTGGAGCCACCTCGATGGGCCGAAGTGGCACCTAGTTTGCCCACTATAAAAATTTCTTGTTCTTATCAAGATCTGAACATAGAGGCGAATTGACACGCGTCCAGAGGCCATAAGTAAGCAAGTACATCCCTATGGACTGTCTCTGAATAGTGTCTGGATAGTCAAATTTTACCGGTGGGCTAACGGCCTGTTAACCTAAATTAGTTAACAATTATAACAAGATGGATCCTCATAAGTGTTATTCAATGAGTATGCTATATGCCTACTTAAACCTACTATTAACCTTCATTAATGATATAATGTAGACCCTACGAAGGCCGTTCTCATATAACTGTATTGGGGCCCACTTACAATTTTATCATGAGACCCAGGAGTACAGCATAAATGTAGTAGATTTGACAACAATGGAGGTGTTCTTGTAAACAATAGTGATGCCATTCAAGTGGTTATGGAGAAGGTGGCTCCAAAATTCCTCAGATATATTAAACAAAACCTAAATATATCTAGTCGGTCCACGCTCGCATTAACATGCAAATAATTTTAAAAATTTAAGTCAGTGAGATTTTAACATTTATTTTAAGCTCACGAGCAGCTAAGATTTTCAATGCAGGTTCACAGCTTTTGACTTAACTTTGAATGCGAAGCTTAAAATTTTGATGTCTGTGGTAATTTTGTAGATTTATGAAATGATTGGCTTTTCTTCTGTAAACTCTGTAAACTGAATATACTGCTAGAGAAGCTGGACTCTTCGTGTGTTACGGTGGTTGGTGAGTTTAACAGCAATATCAATAAACCTGGTTCAGATTTTGCTAACCGTCAGTACTGTGAGGCATGTGACTACAAACTTACCAGTAAATTGTTACTCGCTAATGACTCATTTACATATGTTAGTGATGCTTCGGGAATTCACTCGTGGCTAGACCACTGTATAGCCTCCCATGATGGTTAGAGTATAATCAATAGCATGTCAATACTTTATGATGTATTTGAATCTGATCACATCCCATTTGTCGTGGGGCTTGATTGTATGGGAGCACCTGACTTAGATAATGACTGTGATAATGCTGATTACTATAAGGGTAATTGCAAGGGTGTAAAAAGTAGTAAAATATGTTAATCAAGTTCAAGTACAAGTACTTTATAAAAAAGTTACTCAAGTACAAGTAAAAATATCCATCCTGAAATTTACTTAAGTTAGAGTAAAAAGTACTCACCTGCAGTTCTCCCAAACCATACCAGTACATTTATATTGTCACGTTGTGGGCCACGAAGACTTTAAACAAAACGCTGTATGTAAAAGATTTGCCAAATTACGTAAATTACCAGTGATGTAAGAGGTGTCTTTTTAGGTATCTACAACACATTTGTTGTATATAATTGATTACCAGCCTGCTGATCCACGTGATTGGCTGATTAAAATAGCGCACAATTTGTGTTTTGACTGGCTGGCGGCTGCCACAAATTTGAGTTTTAAGAATAGTAACGAAATGGAAAAAATTAATTGTACTTGAGTAAAAGTACCAGTAATTCTCCCAAAAATAGTAAAAGTACTTGAAAATATAAATACTTTTTAAAAAGTAGATACTAGAAAACGTTACTTAAGTAAAATTACTTCGTTACCTTTACACCCCAAATCTTAGCCACTCTAAGGTAGATTACTATACAATGGAGACTGATGCACTGCTTAGGCTTGTGAGGATTCCTAGGGAAGCTTTGGCTTGTAGGAATCCCTCCTGTGATGATGTAAAAAATATAGATCTCTTAAATAAGTATTACAGTGAGCTTCTACATGCCATTAAGACTGCGAGTTGGGAAAAGTAAATGTCAATCCAGGGTGGTCAGAATAGTGTGCTGATTTGTATGATGTAGCTAAAAATGCATTCGTGGAATGGGTTGCTATGGAGAAACCTAGGCAGGGGGTGTTAGAAAATCTAGAAGAAGAAGAGCCATTGTTGTCCCAAGGTGATATGATGACGAAGCTGATTGATGCAGCATTGCTTGTATATATTAAGTTAAGGTGTATATATATCCATCTCATAATTGTAAGGTTAGTGAAAAATTCACTTAATTTAGAGCTAGCATTTTTGGGCTCTTGTGGCATCATTGTTTGGGCACTCTTGTGACATCATTTTTTGGGGGCGCTGCGCGTCCTTCCTACTCGTTTGTTGAATGCGGCACTTACAGGGTGTGGTCTTATAGAGAGCTCTCTTGTAATTCAGTTTGGTTGTTTAGATACAAGATTGTTGCATCGTGCAATAGTGCAGGTTGTGTTGTTGTTGTATGGAAAACTGATGAGTGGGTAGTTGGGAGGTAACGAAAATGGTTCACTGAGTAGGTAGGTAGTTAATCTAACAATTATTAAATTCCTTTTATGTCAATAACTGGGTGGAAGAAACCAATTGGTTGCTCACCAGAGTTATTCTCCACACTAGTATTTATATACTGTGTGGGAGGAGCGTGCTCGGTAATGGAGATACATTACCGCTCAACCAACCAAGGAATAAACCAGGACAACGCTGGTGCAAGAAGCCCCGCGAAGAGGAGAAGAAGGGAGAGACTCCAATAACTAAAAGTAAGTGACTAATTGAGTTTTTACACCAGACAGTTAATTACATTAAATTAAGCTGGGTCAGACAAGTTAGGCCTACATTGTGGCCTAAGACCAGCATCAACTCATAGCTTAACAAAGGTGAAGGTAGATTGCCCTAACCTAATCTTGTGAGGAATCCTACTGTGGACCTCAATTTATCTGCCCGCTCTGGACCATTTCCGGAATCTCTAGGCTGACCCCTCTAGGCTAGACTTGATCTACTCTATAGTTAGACTGGAGAAATAAGGGGTGGGTTAATTGTGGACCAATTCAAACAGAGCATTTTTCGCATTGGTGGTCCGTGTGTGGGGAATTTACAAACCTTAACCTTACTTAACAAAAATTGCAGAATTAGGCTAAATGGTCTAGCCTAAGCCTAACCTGAGCAAGCCTAATTAGGTCTACAACCTAGGGCCTAACTAGGAAACATTTACATTTAAGGAGTCTCATTCTCTTATAAGCTTAGACCTGAGTGACACACAAGTACTTGGGGGGGATTAAACCAAATTTAAACTTGACTGTTTTGTCTGTTCTCTCTCTTCTCTGGTAATTTCTTCTTGTCCTCTATTTCATTACGATCCCCAGTTAAACAATTTTGACTTAGACATGGACAGTGCAGAATTGAAAAGTTAAAAAAGAAAAGGGGGGCAAAGTTGGGAGCTGTTACAAAGGCTGTGAACACTTTTAACAATATTACACAACCAGGTAAGAAAAATATAGAGTGTGTAATTATTAAATTAGAAATTAAAAAGAAGGAAATAATAGCCATTAATGAGAGTATTTCAGAGTTAGTTGAATCCGAAATGGCTGAAGAACAATTGATAGACCTTTACGCTGATGATGATGATCAGGTAAGCTCAATTGAACAGCAAATAAGGGGACTACGGTCTCGGTTGACTGACTTAACACCAAAAAAACCTAATTCTGATTTTAATCAAAGTAGGGCTAACCTTCAACAAAATTTAAGTGGCATGCAAAATCCTGAGTCACAAGAATTGAGGGCTCAGTTACCCATTTTGCTAGTACCAACATTTGAAGGGGACACGGTACAATTCCCATCTTTCATTGACAAATTTGAGAATTTAATAGGTAATAAACCTTATATTTCAACTGTTGAAAAGTTTAGTTACTTAACTAGTTCCCTTAAAGGCCCAGCCTATAACCTAATAGCCTATTTACCAGCCGTAGGGGATTCATATGAAGTAGCTATTGATCTTTTAAAACGTAATTACATTAATAAAGATATGATTGTATATGAATTATCTCAACAAATTTTTGAATTTGCACCCATAAAAGATAACCATAGTGATATGGAAATTTTTTATACAAAATTAGAAGCTATTATAGGACAACTGGTTAGCAATGAGATAGATATTAAAACTTCATCTTGGCTTATACAAAGCATAGTACTTAGGTGCCTTCCTTCGAGGGTTAAAGATAATTTAATTCTAAAGACGGGAGAAAATTATCCTAATTTAGAACAAATAAGAAAACACTTCCCCAATATCCTAATTAATTACAACTTGAGAGATTTTCCAACACATAAGACCCAGACTATGGATAAACCAAAGACTGTTCCCAGAGACCAACTAGCTACAGCCAAACAGACAAAACTTGATACTGGAGAATCAAATGTGACCAACTATAATACACGAACACCTACATTACAGAACTTTAATGTAACTGCTGCCTCAACTTACACACCACATTGCAAATTTTGTGCAAGTAATGAACACAGTAGTACTGGGTGTGACAAATATTCAGATTTTAACCAAAGGGCTAAAAGATGTGAACAGTTGAACCTGTGTAAAAAGTGTACTGGCCAGGGACATTATAAGAAAGACTGTAAATCTAGGTTAAGATTCAAGTGTAAGTTTTGTAAAAGTTTACGACATGTCTCATCAATGTGTGATTCACCAAAGTGTCCAAACAATAGTACTCAAGAAAATGCCACTTTCATGGGACATTCTGCTTGTTCAAACAATGTAACAAGAAACACTGAGATTCTTTTGCCAACTATTACTTTGGACTTAGTGAATAGTGAGGGTAGTACCACTCCAGTGAGATGTCTTATAGACTGTTGTTCTCAACAAACATTTGTTTCAAAAAATGTAGTTAATAAATTGGGTTTGACACCAAACCCGAATGAACAAAACCTCAATATTGCGTCCTTTGTTAAGGATAACTCGGACAAAAATAGCTATAAGACAATTGACCTGGAACTACATTTAGAAAGTAAATTCAAGAAAATTGAAGCAGTTATTATTTCTAAAGTAGGACAAAACAAACTGGTTATACCCAAACTAGAACAAACCATAAATCATTTGAGAAAACACTACAAAATAGCTGATAGACATATCACTAACAACACAGTAGCTAACATTGAAATGCTAATAGGGGCAGATTATATTAATCTTATTCATAAGGGCATAGTAGAGATAGGTAATGGTATAGCTATTCAGACTCCATCAGGGATAGCCCCTTTGGGTGACCTATCAGAATACAACCTAGACCTAAACCAAAACAGTGCATGACCAACAAATACTATGTGCCTCAACTCAGTCTTACATAACACCTGTAAGAATAGCAACACTTTGAATAATATTATCTCAACTGAGAACATTAATTCATCATTATCAAATGAAACTTTGGATGAGGCAATTCAAACTTTATGGTTGCTAGAATCTGTGGGTATACATGACACAAATCAAACTTCAGAAGATCAGTTAATGGTAGAAAGATTTGAAGACACCATTCAGTGCAAAGACAATAGTTATTTTGTTGAGTTACCTTGGAAAATAAATTGTCCAACTTTAAGAGACAATCTCAAAGTAGCTAAAGGACATTTATATAAAGTAATGAAAAAACTCAAACAAGATAATATATTCTATCATATAATGATGTCTTCAAAGAACAGCTACAGAAAGGCTTCATTGAAGAAGTAACAAATAACCCTTTTAAAAAGATGGTTGTCATTATTTAACCCATAGGGGGTTTATCGACAAGATGCCCCAACAACAAAACTCAGAGTAGTATATAACTGTAGCCTCAAAGACAGTGATAAACACAGTTTGAATGATTGCTTGATTGAGGGTCCTAATCTCATTTCTGACCTTGTGAAGATCTTACTGAGGTTCAGGTTAGACAAATATGCTGTACAAAGTGACATTTCAAAGGCATTTTTGAGAATAAATCTTAAAAATGAATATGATAAGAACCAACTTAGGTTCTTATGGTTCAAGGATCCATTTGATTTGAATAAAGGGTTCATAACCTATAGATTTAATGTTGTGTTGTTTGGAGCCAATTGCTCACCTAGCCTATTAGCATTGACAATTAGACATCATTTAAACCAGTTTAATAACTCTCTAACATTGAATTTCCTTAAGGAACATTTTTACGTAGACAATCTAATAGGCTCAACGACAACAAAATCTGAATTATCTGAAGTCTATGAACACTCTCAAAACATTATGCAACAAGGTAACTTTGAACTTAGAGAGTGGATTTCAAATAATGAGGATTTAAACAAAAAGATTTTAAAGGATAATAATGGTCTTACTGAGCCATCAGACAGAGTTAAAACTTTAGGTATGAACTGGTATTTGGATGCAACTTCTAACAGTCATGATTCAATCTGTACTAAAGGTTTTAAACTTGATGAGGAAGCAAATACTAAAAGACAAATATTATCAGAGGCTTCCAAAATTTTTGATCCTATGGGTCTATTCCTGCCTTCAACAATAAAATCAAAGATAATCCTCCAAGAAATTTGGAGGACAAATGTTGGGTGGGATGATCCAATAACAAATGAAAATCAAAAATCTTGGAAGAAGTTAGCTACTGATTTAACAAAAGTGCAGAACATTAAAATTCAAAGGTGCTGTGGGTTTAGGGATAAGCCCCAGAGGCTTCATGTGTTTGCTGATGCAAGCACACAAGCTTATGGGTGCTGTGCGTATCTTGTAAGCCCTACAGAAAGTCATCTAATTTATGCAAAAGGGAAAGTTGCACCTCTCAAACCTACCCGAACCATACCTCAATTGGAACTATTGGCTGCTACATTAGCCATTAAAACCATTTCATTGCTTAAGGATGCTTACTATGATGTGTTTTTAATTCATATCCACGTCTGGCTTGACAGTCAGATTTGTCTAGCCTGGATACGGAATGATAGCATTAATAGTAAGAATATCTTTGTAAGAAATAGGCTAAAAGAAATAGCTGACGCTAATGAAAGCCTACAAGTAAACTTTCACTATGTTCCAACTAAACAGAATCCAGCAGACTTTCTGACCAGAGGTTTATCCTACTTGGTTTATGGGACCTAAGTGGCTCTGTAATACAGACCAATGGCCTGTGGAACAAGTTAACTTGACATTAAATTTAATCTTTTCAAATGAAAAGGTTGAACCAATCACTAATTATGAAAAGTATTCTGATTTCAACAAACTTGTCAGGGTGACAGCCTACTGTTTGAGGTTTGCTCACAACTGTTTAGCTACAATTAACAAACAGCTAAATAAAAATAATCATAATTATACAGAAGTTGCAACCCAATACTGGATAGGCCAAGCCCAACAAAAAGAGTACAATAAAGAGTTAGAATTCTTAACTAATGGGAAACAAACAAAAGAACCTGTACCATCAGTAGTTGTGGATCTAAACTTGTTCAGAGATGAGGAAGGCCTTCTAAGGTGTAAAGGGAGATTAGACAAATCAAAACTGTCATACAAAAGCAAAATCCAATCCTTTTACCTAGATTTAGCTATTTGACAACATTAATAATCAGAAAAACACACAATGATGTATATCATATGGGGGTACCACAGACACTAACTACATTAAGAAAAACTTATTGGATACCCAAGGGAAGGATCACTGTTAAAACAGTCCTGAGTGAGTGTGTCACATGTAGGCGTATTCATGCTAGGCCCTATAGGAAACCAAATCCTCCTGCTTTGCCAGAGGAGAGAGTTACTCTCAACAGACCCTTTGAGACTGTAGGCATTGACTATACAGGAGCATTGACTGTAGGGGTGGGTGACACTGAACAAAAAATGTACATTGTACTGTTTACATGTGCTGCCTCACGAGCTGTTTATTTGGATGTTGTGGAGGACCTTACAGCAGAATCTTTTGTTGCTGTCTTTAAGAGATTCTGTGCACGACATTCAGTACCAAAGACAGTTTGGACTGACAATGCTACATATTTCAAAGCTGGTGAACAAGTCATCCACGACTTGTTAAGCAATGAAATCACACAATTATATATACAAAATTCAAATATAAAGTGGAAGTATATTCCGGTTGCCTCTCCTTGGTATGGTTCTATCTGGGAGAGGAATATACAAACAGTAAAGAATTGCTTGAAGAAAGCAATTGGCAAAAAACAGATACACTTATTTGGGTTACTCACTCTCCTGGCTGAGATTGAGAACATCATAACAATAGACCACTCACTTATGTGAGTGACAACATTAATGACCCAGAACCATTAACTCCAAATCATTTGATTCGGGGAGAACAAGTTAGTCTCCTGCCGGACTACAATATAGACTCTTCAGAAGACCCAAACTGGACTCAACGACATGATGAGCTCCAGACTAAGTTACAACATTTAACTAGAGTTAAAGCTCATTTCATTAAACAGTGGAAAACTGAGTACTTGATGGGTCTAAGGGAGAGACATAAACAAATGACTAAGAAGGATTGGTCTGACACAATTAAGGTAGGGGACCTTGTTCTCATACATGACAGTACTCCAAGACAATACTGGCCTCTGGCTAGAGTTTCAGAACTCAGACCAGGGCAGACGGGGTAACAAGAGTGGTCAAATTAAGGACTTCAACGGGTGACACAACAAGAGACATTTCTCTTTTGTACCCTTTAGAGTCTGGACCCAAAACAATGGACTTTGGAGAACCTTCTCCACTGACAGTAACAACTGGAGACACTGAACTTCCAGTAACTATTCCTTTGACAGTAGGAGTGGTAACGCATCCTACTACAACATTGACAGACACAAGACCTCAGCGACAAACAGCATTAAAAGCGCGACTATTTTTACAACAAAAAATAGATGCTGGGGAATTGTAATTTTATCTTCTAACTTTCATTTTTCTTTTCTTATGGTAAAGACCATAGACAGTTTCATCCTATGGATGTATATTTTCTCTTCTAATTAAATGCTGCACCTTCTCCATGAGAAGGTGAGGATAGGCACTGTTAATCAGATTAACAGGCATTTACAGTTAAATAGTTAGCTAGTCTACACTCAGACAAAAATTGGTGACAATGACACCAAAATTTTTATCTCCCGGGGCCCCCAGTATATGGAAAACTGATGAGTGGGTAGTTGGGAGGTAACGAAAATGGTTCACTGAGTAGGTAGGTAGTTAATCTAACAATTATTAAATTCCTTTTATGTCAATAACTGGGTGGAAGAAACCAATTGGTTGCTCACCAGAGTTATTCTCCACACTAGTATTTATATACTGTGTGGGAGGAGCGTGCTCGGTAATGGAGATACATTACCGCTCAACCAACCAAGGAATAAACCAGGACAACGCTGGTGCAAGAAGCCCCGCGAAGAGGAGAAGAAGGGAGAGACTCCAATAACTAAAAGTAAGTGACTAATTGAGTTTTTACACCAGACAGTTAATTACATTAAATTAAGCTGGGTCAGACAAGTTAGGCCTACATTGTGGCCTAAGACCCAGCATCAACTCATAGCTTAACAAAGGTGAAGGTAGATTGCCCTAACCTAATCTTGTGAGGAATCCTACTGTGGACCTCAATTTATCTGCCCGCTCTGGACCATTTCCGGAATCTCTAGGCTGACCCCTCTAGACTAGACTTGATCTACTCTATAGTTAGACTGGAGAAATAAGGGGTGGGTTAATTGTGGACCAATTCAAACAGAGCATTTTTCGCAGTTGCAAGGTTTAGAAAGAAGGACCATAAATAGTGCCCCCTTTGTTTTTTATCTTAATTTTATGCAACTGAGGCCTAAAGTAGGCCCACATCGAGTCAGCAACCCTGAGGTAGGACCTAATAGGACCTCCAAGTCCGTAAGTTTTTAGTCTAGCTTAACTTGGGCTGTAGGTTAAACTGGCCCTTCAGAGCTTGGCCGTTCACGGCTCAGCTGGGATTCTGAACCTAATTATGGAAAACTGATGAGTGGGTAGTTGGGAGGTAACGAAAATGGTTCACTGAGTAGGTAGGTAGTTAATCTAACAATTATTAAATTCCTTTTATGTCAATAACTGGGTGGATGAAACCAATTGGTTGCTCACCAGAGTTATTCTCCACACTAGTATTTATATACTGTGTGACAAGAGCGTGCTCGGTAATAGATATACATTACCGATCAACCAACCGAGGAAAAAACCAACAGGACGCTGGTGGAAAAAGCCCCGCGAAAAGGAGAACAAAGGAGAACGAAAACGAGGAACGGGGGAGAGGACGGAACTGGAGAAGGGACGAGAACAGACACCGAAGAAAGATCCCCACCAGCAAGTACGCTCTCGACAATTATACAGGAAGGAGAAAAGAGACTCTCTAATAACTAGCAGTAAGTGACTAATTGTGTTTTTAGCCCAGTTAGATCTTCTAACTTCTAACTTAGAAGACTCATTAAATTAAGCTGGGTCAGACAACTTAGGCCTACATTGTGGCCTAAGACCCAGCATCAACTCATAGCTTAACAAAGGTGAAGGTAGATTGCCCTAACCTAGTTTGGTGAGGAATAATGTGGACCTCAATTTATCTGCCCGCTCTGGACCATTTCCGGAATCTCTTGGCTGACCCCTACAGGGCTAGACTTAATCTACTCTATAGTTAGACTGGAGATATAAGGGGTGGGTTAATTGTGGACCAATTCATACAGAGCATTTTTCACATTGGTGGTCCGTGTGTGGGGAATTTACAAACCTTAACCTTACTTAACAAAAATTGCAGAATTAGGCTAAATGGTCTAGCCTAAGCCTAAGCCTAACCTAATCAACCTAATTAGGTCTACAACCTAGGGCCTAACTAGGAAACATTTACATTTAAGGAGTCTCATTCTCTTATAAGCTTAGACCTGAGTGACACATAAGTACTTGGGGGGGATTAAACCAAATTTAAAACTTGACTGTTTTGTCTGTGATCTCTCTTCTCTGGTAATTTCTTCTTGTCCTATATTTCATTACGATCCCCAGTTAAACAACATTAGTGAACAAGCATTTAAAATGCATACAACTCCAAGCATCCAATTCTTCTTTTAAGGAAGAATCACTCAACAGATTTTTTCAACAGGCACATGCATTCCTTGCAATCTGTGTGTATATACTGTATATGTATATATACACTGTACTCTTTACATGTGCCACAAATACACTCAACCTATCTGAACATAAGCAAGGATTGCATGGGTTACTCAAAAGGGTCTTATGGCCTACTTTGGCCATAGCCCAAACACTGAACCTTGGTCTTATGGCCTACTTTGGCCATAGCCCAAACACTGAACCTTGGTCTTATGGCCTACCTTGGCCATAGCCCAAACACTGAACCTTGGTCTTATGGCCTACTGTGGCCATGAGCCAAACAATAAAGGTCTTATGGCCTACCTTGGCCATGGGCCAAACAATAAGGGTCTTATGGCCTACCTTGGCCATGGGCCAAACAACTGAACCTTGGTCTTATGGCTTACTGTGGCCATGAGCCAAACAATAAAGGTCTTATGGCCTACCTTGGCCATGGGCCAAACCATAAGGGTCTTATGGCCTACCTTGGCCATGGGCCAAACAACTGAACCTTGGTCTTATGGCTTACTGTGGCCATGAGCCAAACAATAAAGGTCTTATGGCCTACCTTGGCCATGGGCCAAACAATAAAGGTCTTATGGCCTACCTTGGCCATGGGCCAAACAATAAAGGTCTTATGGCCTACCTTGGCCATGGGCCAAACAATAAAGGTCTTATGGCCTACCTTGGCCATGGGCCAAACAATAAAGGTCTTATGGCCTACCTTGGCCATGGGCCAAATAACAATTGAACCTTGGTCTTATGGCCTACCTTGGCCATGGGCCAAACAATAAGGGTCTTATGGCCTACCTTGGCCATGGGCCAAACAATAAAGGTCTTATGGCCTACCTTGGCCATGGGCCAAACAATAAAGGTCTTATGGCCTACCTTGGCCATGGGCCAAACAATAAAGGTCTTATGGCCTACCTTGGCCATAGGGAAAACTATTACAAGGGTCTTATGGCCTCCCTTGGCCAGAGACCAAACAATACAAAGTAATACCCAAACTTGAACAAACCATAAATCATTTGGGAAAACAGTATAAAATAGCTGATAGACATATCACAAACAACACAGTAGCTAACATTGAAATGTTAATGGGGGCAGATTATATTAATCTTATTCATAAGGGCATAGTGAAGATAGGTAATGGTATAGCTATTCAGACTCCATCAGGGATAGCCCCTTTGGGTGACCTATCCAAATACAACCTAGACCTAAACCAAAACAGTTCATGACTAACAAATACTATGTGCCTCAACTCAGTCCTACATAACACCTGTAAAAATAGCAACACTTTGAATAATATTATCTCAACTGAGAACATTAATTCATCATTATCAAATGAAACTTTGGATGAGGCAATTCAAACTTTATGGTTGCTAGAATCTGTGGGTATACATGACACAAATCAAACTTCAGAAGATCAGTTAATGGTAGAAAGATTTGAAGACACCATTCAGTGCAAAGACAATAGTTATTTTATTGAGTTACCTTGGAAAATAAATTGTCCAACTTTAAGAGATAACCTCAAAGTAGCTAAAGGACATTTATATAAAGTAATGAAAAAACTCAAACAAGATAATAATATTAAAAAGTACAGTGATGTCTTCAAAGAACAGCTACAGAAAGGCTTCATTGAAGAAGTAACAAATAACCCTTTTAAAAAAGATGGTTGTCATTATTTAACCCACAGGGGGGTTTATCGACAAGATGCCCCAACAACAAAACTCAGAGTAGTATATATAACTGTAGCCTCAAAGACAGTGATAAACACAGTTTGAATGATTGCCTGATTGAGGGTCCTAATCTCATTTCTGACCTTGTGAAGATCTTACTGAGGTTCAGGTTAGATAAATATGCCGTACAAAGTGACATTTCAAAGGCATTTTTGAGAATAAATCTTAAAAATGAATATGATAAGAACCAACTTAGGTTCTTATGGTTCAAGGATCCATTTGATTTGAATAAAGGGTTCATAACCTATAGATTTAATGTTGTGCTGTTTGGAGCCAATTGCTCACCTAGCCTAATAGCATTGACAATTGGACATCATTTGAACCAGTTTAATAACTCTTTAACATTGAACTTCCTTAAGGAACATTTTTACGTAGACAATCTAATAGGCTCAACGACAACAAAATCTGAATTATCTGAAGTCTATGAACACTCTCAAAACATTATGCAACAAGGTAACTTTGAACTTAGAGAGTGGATTTCAAATGATGAGGATTTAAACAAAAAGATTTTAAAGGATAATAATGGTCTTACTGAGCCATCAGACAGAGTTAAAACTTTAGGTATGAACTGGTATTTGGATGCAACTTCTAACAGTCATGATTCAATCTGTACTAAAGGTTTTAAACTTGATGAGGAAGCAAATACTAAAAGACAAATATTATCAGAGGCTTCCAAAATTTTTGATCCTATGGGTCTATTCCTGCCTTCAACAATAAAATCAAAGATTCTCCTCCAAGAAATTTGGAGGACAAATGTTGGGTGGGATGATCCAATAACAAATGAAAATCAAAAATCTTGGAAGAAGTTAGCTGCTGATTTAACAAAAGTGCAGAACATTAAAATTCAAAGGTGCTGTGGGTTTAGGGATAAGCCCCAGAGACTTCATGTGTTTGCTGATGCAAGCACACAAGCTTATGGGTGCTGTGCGTATCTTGTAAGTCCTACAGAAAGTCATCTAATTTATGCACAACAAAAAGAGTACAATAAAGAGTTAGAATTCTTGACTAATGGGAAACAAACAAAAGAACCTGTACCATCAGTAGTTGTGGGTCTAAATTTGTTCAGAGATGAGGAAGGCCTTCTAAGGTGTAAAGGGAGATTAGACAAATCAAAACTGTCATACAAAAGCAAACATCCAATCCTTTTACCTAGATTTAGCTATTTGACCACATTAGTCATCAGACAAACACACACTGATGTACATCATATGGGGGTACCACAGACACTAACTACATTAAGAAAAACTTATTGGATACCCAAGGGAAGGATCACTGTTAAAACAGTCCTGAGTGAGTGTGTCACATGTAGGCGTATTCATGCTAGGCCCACTAGGAAACCAAATCCTCCTGCTTTGCCAGAGGAGAGAGTTACTCTCAACAGACCCTTTGAGACTGTAGGCATTGACTATACAGGAGCATTGACTGTAGGGGTGGTTGACACTGAACAAAAAATGTACATTGTACTGTTTACATGTGCTGCCTCACGAGCTGTTTATCTGGATGTTGTGGAGGACCTTACAGCAGAATCTTTTGTTGCTGTCTTTAAGAGATTCTGTGCACGACATTCAGTACCAAAGACAGTTTGGACTGACAATGCTACATATTTCAAGACTGGTGAACAAGTCATCCACGACTTGTTAAGCGATGAACTCACACAATTATATATACAAAATTCAAACATAAAGTGGAAGTATATTCCAGTTGCCTCTCCTTGGTATGGTTCTATCTGGGAGAGGAATATACAAACAGTAAAGAATTGCTTGAAGAAAGCAATTGGTAAAAAACAGATACACTTATTTGAGTTGCTCACTCTCCTGGCTGAGATTGAGAACATCATCAACAATAGACCACTCACTTATGTGAGTGACAACATTAATGACCCGGAACCATTAACTCCAAATCATTTGATTCGGGGAGAACAAGTTAGTCTCCTGCCGGACTACAATATAGACTCTTCAGAAGACCCAAACTGGACTCAACGACATGATGAGCTCCAGACTAAGTTACAACATTTAACTAGAGTTAAAGCTCATTTCATTAAACAGTGGAAAACTGAGTACTTGATGGGTCTAAGGGAGAGACATAAACAAATGACTAAGAAGGATTGGTCTGACACAATTAAGGTAGGGGACCTTGTTCTCATACATGACAGTACTCCAAGACAATACTGGCCTCTGGCTAGAGTTTCAGAACTCAGACCAGGGGCAGACGGGGTAACAAGAGTGGTCAAATTAAGGACTTCAACGGGTGACACAACAAGAGACATTTCTCTTTTGTACCCTTTAGAGTCTGGACCCAAAACAATGGACTTTGGAGAACCTTCTCCACTGACAGTAACAACTGGAGACACAACTTCCAGTAACTATTCCTTTGACAGTAGGAGTGGTAACGCATCCTACTACAACATTGACAGACACAAGACCTCAGCGACAAACAGCATTAAAGGCGCGACTATTTTTACAACAAAAAATAGATGCTGGGGAATTGTAATTTTATCTTCTAACTTTCACTTTTTCTTTTCTTATGGTAAAGACCATAGATAGTTTCATCCTATGGATGTATATTTTCTCTTCTAATTAAATGCTACACCTTCTCCATGAGAAGGTGAGGATAGGCACTGTTAATCAGATTAACAGGCATTTACAGTCAAATAGTTAGCTAGTCTACACTCAGACATAAAAATTGGTGACAATGACACCAAAATTTTTATCTCCCGGGGTCCCCAGTATATGGAAAACTGATGAGTGGGTAGTTGGGAGGTAACGAAAATGGTTCACTGAGTAGGTAGGTAGTTAATCTAACAATTATTAAATTCCTTTTATGTCAATAACTGGGTGGATGAAACCAATTGGTTGCTCACCAGAGTTATTCTCCACACTAGTATTTATATACTGTGTGACAAGAGCGTGCTCGGTAATAGATATACATTACCGATCAACCAACCGAGGAAAAAACCAACAGGACGCTGGTGGAAAAAGCCCCGCGAAAAGGAGAACAAAGGAGAACGAAAACGAGGAAAGGGGGAGAGGACGGAACTGGAGAAGGGACGA
Source organism: Bathynomus jamesi (assembly GCA_023014485.1). Classification (NCBI taxonomy): domain Eukaryota; kingdom Metazoa; phylum Arthropoda; class Malacostraca; order Isopoda; family Cirolanidae; genus Bathynomus; species Bathynomus jamesi. Next base: position 1,959,511 of record JAJOZX010000016.1, on the reverse strand, counting down.
GAACAGACACCGAAGAAAGATCCCCACCAGCAAGTACGCTCTCGACAATTATACAGGAAGGAGAAAAGAGACTCTAATAACTAGCAGTAAGTGACTAATTGTGTTTTTAGCCCAGTTAGATCTTCTAACTTCTAACTTAGAAGACTCATTAAATTAAGCTGGGTCAGACAACTTAGGCCTACATTGTGGCCTAAGACCCAGCATCAACTCATAGCTTAACAAAGGTGAAGGTAGATTGCCCTAACCTAGTTTGGTGAGGAATCCTACTGTGGACCTCAATTTATCTGCCCGCTCTGGACCATTTCCGGAATCTCTAGGCTGACCCCTACAGGGCTAGACTTAATCTACTCTATAGTTAGACTGGAGATATAAGGGGTGGGTTAATTGTGGACCAATTCATACAGAGCATTTTTCACACCAATAAAATAAAAAAAATAACAGAGGGAACGTCCAACTGAAAAATAAAACTCGTGCTAGATTCAAGGATGCTCTTAGATTTATAAGGAAAAATTAAGAGAATCTTCGAAGAGAATCTCTAGCCAGAAAATTAGTCAATAGCAATACTTCCAGTTGGGAATTCTGGAAGCAGGTTAATAAAATTAACAATAGTAATCTTACTTTGCCAAGTGTAATAGAGGGTGTACATGATACAAAAAACATTGCAGAACTGTGGAAAAATCATTATGAAACCCCATATGAAAAAACTATATAGGGTTATGGGTTGATTGCTACCAACTTGGCGATCTGGTGAAAATTTCCTTCAGATCTTGCTGAGTTGACGGCAAATTAACTCTACGTCTTTTCGTGAAAAAAAATTGTGTTTGTGGAGGTTTTCAAAAGACCTCGTTAAGTAGTTTTTTTTTTTGTTAATGTTAAATTTATTTGCCTTAGGTATTTAGCGCTGCCTAATGGTAAAAAAGGAAACTGCCATACCTCATTATTTCGTTGGATCTCGCTTCTGGTTGTAGGGCGCGCAGCTGCCTATCGCGCCTCTCTTTCGATGTAGGCGACAGGGTTACTCAAAGAGTTTATTAAGTTTAATTAATACAGGCAATTCACTATGCCTAAATATCTGAAGGAATAGGCCTTTCCTTTTGTTATTAGTTTTATTTTATTAGTTTTTCACTCAGAACTTGTAGGAAGATTAAACACGTCTTCCTTGCCTACAGTAATGCTCGTCACTAGGCATCTCTGGTTGAAGTAATATAAATCTTTCTCTTAAATTCTCTTACTTTGCAAAGTCTCCAGACGTCTAATTTTTGTATTTTCATTATTTCTTTTCTTGAAGTAATTTTCATTAATCAGCGATGGAAAATTTTGATACGAAAAAATACGTTCTTCTTGTTATTTACGCCCAATGCCTACATATTGGGTTCTATGTATGGCAATTTTTTTTCATTCTCACTAGGCTTTCTCGCCAATCTCGAGATAATTTTGTAGTTATTTAATACAATAAATTAATAATTTGTATTTAATTATTATGAAATAAAGGTACCATATACGATACCATATTGTAGGCATGTACAAGCCTAGGTTTGACTTAGGCTTTGTTGTGAAGTGTAATGTAAGGCATATGACAGGCATGTATAGTTTTTCCATACGCTATTTAATTGTCTCAGGAGGGAGTGGATAGACTAAATATATACCTAACTGTGGAATGCTCTGAGGAGCTACTAATTAATGATTAAAAAATTTGGCAGGTTATTCATAAGTTAGATGATAACAAAAGTTGTGGCCTAGATGGCATACAAGCAGAACATTTAAAATGTTTTACCCCTCGTATAATACCTATGCTTTCACTGTGTTTCACAAGCTGTATGATACATGGGTACTCGTCAGTCCAATTTGTCAGTTGTATTGTTGCCAGTTATTAAAAATATGGGTGCTAGTATCTGTGATAAGAATAATTATAGGTCAATAGCACTTTAGGTTTACTTTATGTTTACTACGCGTAACCTACCTACCAGCCAAATGTTAACCCGGAAGAATATACAGAATATACATAATCATGACAAATTATTCATGAAACTTGTAAATCGTAATGTACCTAGTTACTTGGTCCGTATATTAATATTCTGGTATAATCACCAGACAATGATTGTAAGATGGGGTGGGGTTAATTCAGAGCCATTCTCTGTGACCAATGGTGTCAGGCAAGGAGGGATATTATTCCCCTACTTATTCAATGTTTATATGGACAATCTCTCTGTTGTGCTGAACACCTGTAAAATAGGCTGCTATATTGGAACAATGATTGTTAATCATCTGATCTACACCTTTTCACTCTCAAATTAAAACAACTGAATTTCAAATTAAAATAAATGAATTTCAAATTAAAATAAATGAATTTCAAATTAAAAGAAATGAATCTCAAATTAAAAGTAATGAATCTCAAATTAAAACAACTGAATTTCAAATTAAAACAACTGAAGTTTAAATTAAAGCAAGTGAAATACAATTTAAAATATATGAAAGTCAATTTAAAACAGAGATTGTGTAAAATCTGAATGTGCATCGAAAGCTTTTATTTTATAGCTGGTGGGAGTACTTGGCATCTGCAACACGTTGGCAACATTCACAAGTCCCTAGCAACCGTTGCTATCCATGACTCGACTCTCTCAGTTACAAAGGACGTCCTCTCTGACCCGGCCAGCTCTCACTCGCTCTCACAGCTGTGTATTTCAAGGTTATTAAAAGAACTGAGTTACGCTTTACTGTGATGATTTGGATTATTTTTACAATATAAATTTCTACAGGGTGATCCAAAAGTCTCTCCACAGTTATTTCACGTCCATGATTGAATAATGGGAGCTAGGCTATTAGGCCTTTTGTTTAGGCTACATCTATCAAAGCGTAGGCTATTAGGCTGTTTCTTACTGCGGAGAGACTTTTGGATCACCCTGTAGAAATTTATATTGTAAAAATAATCCAAATCATCACAGTAAAGCGTAACTCAGTTCTTTTAATAACCTTGAAATACACAGCTGTGAGAGCGAGTGAGAGTTGGCCGGGTCAGAGAGGACGTCCTTGGTAACTGAGAGAGTCGAGTCATGGATAGCAACGGTTGCTAGGGACTTGTGAATGTTGCCAACGTGTTTCAGATGCCAAGTACTCCCATCAGCTATAAAATAAAAGCTTTCGATGCACATTCAGATTTTACACAATCTCTGTTTTAAATTGACTTTCATATATTTTAAATTGTATTTCACTTGCTTTAATTTAAACTTCAGTTGTTTTAATTTGAAATTCAGTTGTTTTAATTTGAGATTAATTTCTTTTAATTTGAGATTCATTTCTTTTAATTTGAAATTCATTTATTTTAACTTGAAATTCAGTTGTTTTAATTTGAGAGTGAAAAGGTGTAGTTCTTATTTCTCCATCTGTAAAAGGGCTCAGCACCAGGGGCGTACCTAGCGTTTGTGCCGCCCGGGGCGGTCGTAGAATTTGCCGCCCTCTAAACAACATACAATTCCAAGACTTCCAAAAATTTCAAATCGAGACGCCATGAGCGACGCGATTGTAGCGAGCGTCTCTAAGGTAGTGGGTCTGGGGTGAGTGGTAGCTCCACCAGCGGGGTCCGGGGCGGAGCCCCTGCCGCCAACGAAAGAAAGAAAAGAAGAAAGAAAATATAAAGAAAGATTACAATTACATCCATTTATTTTGTTTTGATTGCAGAAAAAAAACAGCAACAACAACAAACGCGATAATTTTAAAAGTTAATTTTTCTGGCCTTCCTCTCCGCAAAATCTTTAATCACACCATCAAAATCTATTTCTTCGGCAAGGTCACGCTCAATGGAAAGTATTGCTAGATCAGTTAGCCTTGTTTGACTCATTGCTGCCCTAAGGTAGTTCTTGATTAACTTTAGTTTAGAGAACGACCGTTCGCAGCTCGCAACACTAATGGCACGAGTCAGAAACACACGTAGCAGTACGACTATATTTGGTAATGAGTCACCGAGATTATAGTTTTGAATGAACTGCAGAAGTTGCAAAGGACCTCCCATCTCTTTAGTTCCAGCAGCCGCCACAAAATGTTGCAAGCTTTTCCTCTCGACGAGGAACTCGTCTTTCTCTATATCCTCATCAACATCATCTAACTGGCAATCATATTCTTTATCTAACAGGTTTGAAGGTGTAAGGAAGTCGTATTTCTCTGAAAGACCATGAACTTGTTCAAATCTAGAAGATATTTCTTCAATCAGCCTGTCTAGCACAGACAACATTTCTCTTCTTAGCTCAGCTTCGTACCCTAGTGCTGCATCGCCAGATCCTTCACCATCCATTCGTTTCTTCTTGCGAATTCGACGCTCCATGCTTATCCCCAGTTCAGAACAATTTCCTTTGGAATAGGTCATTGCATCGTCCACAGTCTTGTCCCGATTCTGAAGAAGAGCAGCTCTCAAAGCCAAGAGTTTAACCGCACATTGTTGTAAATCCAGTCCTTTCGTTTGGAGGTACTTTTGAGCATCATTAATTTCGGGGAGGACAGCTTTCCAAAGCCCAAGGAAAGACAAAAAAAGGAAATGATAGCATCGCGTGAAGAATCAACTCTGCATCTGACCTGGTAGCTGCGTTTTCTCCATCTTCCGTTAGCCGTTCCAGAGCAACGACGACTTCTGAGAATTTTTTCTGTACAATATTCACAGCATCTGCTCGACTACTCCATCTCGTTTCCACAACCCGTTTGATAGTTTGACCAGTTGTCGCAATCAAGATATCCCATCGATGAGTCGAGGCTGAAAAGAATGAAAATAAACGGTCCAATGTTCCAAAACATGTAACAGAATCGACAGCCACTGAAGCTGCATGCACACCTGCCAAATTCAGTGAGTGATTGGTGCATGGTATAAATACAACCTTTCGGTTGACTTCCCTGATGCGCGTCTGAACACCAGATCGATGACCTGCCATTACGGCCGCATTATCAAATGCTTGTCCACGACAGTCTTGAATCTGAATGTCGTCCTTTCCTAACTGCTCCAAAATAAATGCTGCAATTTGCTCAGCATTTTTGCCTTTCGTTTCAATAAAACGAAGAAATGATTCTTCTACTTTGACTTCCTTTCCATCCATTTTGACATAACGTAAGACCTGGCTCATTTGGTCCTTGTGAGAAATGTCGGGAGTACTGTCGAAGATAATGCAAAAGTATTTACTCTGTTTCACTTGCTCGATGACTTTCTTCCTGACTTGATCTCCCAAAATGTTCACAAATTCATTCTGAGTTTTTGGTGAAAGATAGGAAGTTGTGAACTTTTTCCCAAGCTTCACTCTCACCAAATGTTCCCGTAGCACTGGGTCGAACTTCGCCATCAAATGAACTAGCTCCAAAAAATTCCCTTTATTTTCAGCATCATCATCATGAACATCTTCTCGATGGCCTCGTAAAGCCAGGTTTTGTTTAGCGAGAAACCGAATGATGTCCAGGAATCTGGTTAGGATTTGCCGCCACTTTTTTGTTCCTTCTCAACAACGTCTTGTTCTTCTCTGTCGACTAGTTTGCCTTGAGCAAGGCGGATCTCCAACTCTTTCCACTGAATGAACGCCTGGGCATGCGCAGAACTGGATTCATGTTCATGTATCTTAGGATTCAATTTCCACCAATTTTTGAAACCTTCAACTGAATCAAAACTTGAATTTCCAGCTGGAAATAGTCTGCAACAAAAGCAGAACACAGCTTCCTTGAAAGGGGAATACATCATCCACGTTCTCAAGCTTTTCTCCCCGTTCTGTAGAGTTCGAAAAAACCAGTTTCTTGACAGCTTTCTAGTTTCCCCTTTCGTTTTCGTGCCTGGCCGTACGACTTCCTTGAATTCACAATCTATATGCTGCACAACTTTCGATCCTTGTCGTAAAAGCATGGCCCGAATGCTGTGATCAATCTTGGCAGGCCACAGCCCAATATCTTTCAAATCAGTTTTCCCGTCACGCTCTTCAACAGCTTGTGGCTGACCTTCAACATCTTCAACTTCAGCATCATCAGCATCAAAAACTGCACCTTCAGTTTCAGCAAGAACATCACCGGGAACTTCTGCATTAGTTTCATTTTCCTCTCTTCGCGTGATGTATTTCAGCAAGGCACCTTCATTTCTCTTTGCTTCCTCTTCTCTCATTTTCCTTATTTTTCGGAATGCAGCACCGCTCTCCTTCGTTCGCTTCATCTGTGGAAGGAGGCCAAAAATGTGTAATAAAGTATATATACGAGTATGTATATATATAGGCTAATATATGCAATATATCACCTCCGAATAGTAAACATGGAAAACAAAATAGTTAATTTTTTTCTGGGCATCCACAAAGCCACCTGTATCTTTCATATAAGTCATAGTTAAACTTTCGATTGTATGGTTTATTATTCTTAATTGCTGACTGAGTTATGTTTAAATTTTATTTTCAATTTGTCTTCAAGTGTATATCTGAAAAACTTTTCCTTTAGTAGTCTTGACACACTATTCGTATTGAGGGTTAATTAATAATTTTTATCCTACAGATTTAAACTAACACTCCAATAGATTATATAGCTATATTTAAACACATTTAATACACAAGTTCACGAATAAAAAACATATGTTAAGTCACAGTGACGAGCTGACAGCTGATTTTGATTAACTAAATGCACCACTCCAGGCGACTATACGACAATAGATTTGTGAGCATATAGGAATAAATTACTCCTTACACGATGGGCAACTAAAAAAATAATGATAATTATATTTATCCATTCCAACAAGAGGCAAGGGGGAGCGATCGCTCCATCGCCACTATACACCAGTCGCCACTGATAGAAAAACTATAGATTCTTACCTTTTTATATAGTAGAACACAATAGATAAGATTGCTTACCTCTATACAGAAATCCTTCAGATAAAAGCACAAACACTACTCAAAAACAATAACACTCCTCAAAAGCGTGGCAAGCACTAGTAAAAAATCAACTTGCTTTCTTAGCAAAAATAGCACAACCTCAAACTTTTGAATCTCAAAATACACTAAAATTTATTTTTAGAATTATGATGAAAATTATATGTATTTTTCACAAGGTTTCGTACAGTTTCTTTTCTTTTGTCTATAATAATAATGAAATAATATTTGTCTGGAAAAAGAAAAAGAAAAAAATACATACTGAACGATATTTGACAACCGCGCACTTGGCTTCGCGACCTTGGCTTGGATTCACCAAAAAAATGCCGCCCCCAAAAACGTGCCGCCCGGGGCGGACCCCCCCCCCCCCCCCTAGGTCCGCCACTGCTCAGCACACTTTTGAAGGTGTGTGAAAGGTATGGGAAGGATAACGACATAAAATATAATCCTGCTAAAAGTCATGTTATGATTATGAGGACCAAGGCCAACAAATATACAAAATTTCCTGAATTTCAATTGAATGGTATGGTGCTGTCAGAAGTAACCCAGACTAAGTACAGTATCTTGGCCACATACTAACTGATAGTCTTTCAGATGACTGTGATACTCTAAGGCAATGTGGACAATTATATGCTCAGGGAAATACGTTGGTTAGAAAATTTCATATATGTACATTAGATGTTAAGTTAATTTTGTTCAAAACTTTTTGTACTCCAATGTATACAGCTCATATGTGGTGGAACTACAGGATGGATAATTTGAGAAAATTATATGTTGCATACAATAATATTTTAGGAGTTTATTAAGAACTTCAAGATTTATAAATGGACAGACTCAGAGGCGTACCGAAGGGGAGGGCGACAGGGGCGATCGGCCCCTCCCCCCTTGAGCTAATAAATGATTATTTTGATTATTTTTATGTATTTAATTTACATATTCAATTAAATATTTTACATATTCAATTTTATTATTATTTTATTATTTTATTATTAATTATTATTTTAATTATTTTTACGTATTTAATTTACATATTCAATTAAATATTTTACATATTTAATTTCATGCGCCAATCGAAAAATGTTAGCAATTTTTCTAGTGATTTTGTGTTTCATGACTTGTAATTACCCGCAATTTCTAGAATACACGTGGACTGTACATGCACCACGCTACGTCGCTACAGGTACCTCATAATTGTACCATTTTTCGATGTACTCACTTATGACGTATATAACTTTCACCCTTTCCCAACACTCTACCAAACCAATTCTAATGTCTATCGATTGTATCTACCCACAGTACCACCTTACCGTTTCCTCACTAAAGATCTGTCAGCATATTCTATGATGTCAGACAGCGACGTCCGGCATTGTAGATTCCCACAAACAAATAAACAATTCGTTTGCCCTCCATTCAAACCAGTCATTCTTCCAACTACTAGGTCTTACTTTATCGACTTAATTCGTGACAGTCATGCCCCAGTATGTTCGTTTACAAAATTTCATTCCTCTAAAGCCGTCCAACTTCGAATTGGACCAGACATCTGGGTTTCTTTCGCGAAAGGGACTACCGCTACTTTCGAGTGTCCGTCAAATTATTTTCTCATCACAATACCTATGGTTATTCGGCTACCAATTGGTTGCTCCTTGCGTTCAAAAACCTTCCAAAAATACAACCCTTACAAGGTTACCATTAATGACTCATACCCCTTCGCGTCGCAAATTAAATTTAAAACCGTCATAGAGATCTTAAATCTCTCCATGAAACCTGTAACCCTCCTACCGAACTATATGCCCCTGAATGGAATGATCAATTAAGTCGGTTTAAAATTTCGGATGATAACCAAAATAACCTCTTACAAATACTACAACCTGCAACAATTTTTTCAACATCTGCCGTTAGTATCATTATTGTATGTGTATTATCCTCGGTATATTTGTGATAAAAAGATCGTTCTTGGAACAAAGGAAAACAAGAGACACCGAACCACGCGAAACTATTTATGCACGACCAAGAGTGCGTATCCAGACCACGTGAACTAGACTTAGCCATCCCGACTTATGTTGTGCATATAAATCTATATTATAAAACCAATAGTTATCACCTAGTTAGCATTAGTTAGGATGTTATATTATCGTATTAATATCATTCTAGAGGGAAGGGCCTGTAAAAACGAACAATGAATAATTCCTATATAATCTTTATATTAAAATATTCATTTTTACATAAGGACCAAACTCGCATAACGCAAGTTATATGTTGTTCAATTCATACGTCCATGTCCTTTCTTGACCTTTATCGTTTGTTAATTTTATTAATTATTCATTCAGCTGCCTATTGTCTACCTATTGTCACCCTATTGTGTGACTACCGATATGTGTACAATACTTTATGGATTCGTACATGTCCACTGAGAACGTACATAATTATTTACATGTAAGAACGTTCACATGTATACTTTGTATTTTTTTATTTATTTAATTCCTCGCAAGATACGCGTTCATGCTGACGCAAGTGTTCGAATTCCGATGACGACGCCAAAAAGCGGGCATCTGAATACGAAATCTCCTCTCTTGCTTGCTTCTAATCCGAAAACATTATTATGTTATATATTGTTATATATTATGTGTGTTATGTTATATATATATGTGCCCATGTACTTTGTGTTAAATCTTAAAATAATAGTTATCCTAATATAAATATGAAACACTGTAAAACTATAGTTAACTATATTCAATTGTAATTAACTGTAATAATTTAATATGCTGTAATTAATGTACTTTAATGAAACTGTAATTAACGACAATGAGTGAATGTGAATTAGTTGGTAATTATAGTCGTAGTTATAGTAAACCAAAATTACAATGTACGCAGTGATGTACTTTGGTTGTACTCAATGTACGACCCGACATTATGTCGCCATTTAGGAATGTATACTCGGCGATATTATTATTATTTTTACTATTATTTTTTCGTTGGGATAAATTTTTGATTTGCTTTCTATTTTGCCAAATAATTGGTGACCTGTTCTTTTTAAAATTTCTTAATAATTTTTTTAGATTTAACTTAATAATGAATACTGATTAAAATTTGCAATGTTCATGTTTTGTATAAATTCTCTCTTCGTTATAAAAGATGAAGTCATGTCTTGCCTAAGCGTTTAATTGTAAATTTTAAACCTTTAACTTTTGATCATATGCATATTTTAGTGTAAAGATGCATAGTTCAATTTCCACTTCTAATTAACTCGGCAGATCATGATAACATCAGATCTGAAAATACGCGGTTTAAGATAAAAATATGGCTTCATCTTCAAATATCTTGTTTATCTGTTTAAACATTGCCACAGCAAATTTTTTTTTTTTTTCAAATATTGTGCAAAAATAATGCAGCCTATAGAGAATAGAAACAAGTCAACATTTAATAATAATGATGATGGCAAATTATGGGTATATAAACCCACAAAATTTCTTCCATGTTCATTCAGAATTGGACTTTGAGGTTGAGCATTATCTGTACATTTTAGCAGTAAATTACAGTAACAAAAGTCTGTCTTTATCCTCTCCTTCGAGCCTTGCTCTCTTCAGAGAACTTAGTCATTAAAATCTCCCGATATGTTACAAGAAGAATCGGGGACCCTTCAGAAAGCTCTACAGAATCCTCCGATCCACTATAAGAAATAGAACAACTGCCGCCCTCTGCATCCAGGATTCTTCCAGTCTTCCAGACCCTGGAACTAGAACGAACATCCAGTTGTCCGGCGTGTCACGACTTCCAGTTCGTCACATCCACCCTTGACCCGGTGTGTCACGACTCCAAGTTCTCCACTCCTAGTCTTCATCCAAGAACAAGTAGCCAGCAAGACACGTCTTCAGGGCACGTCTCCATGGATTTCGCCGTAGGACTCTTGTTAAGTATAGAGCTCTTTTTTTAAAGTAATCTCTACACATTTGAGAAGTCGTCAGTATTATTAACAATTAATAATCAGTATCAAGCCAGAATTAACAAGAAACACAGTGAACATTCCATACACAGTGATACATTTCTTTTTATTGAAACCGAATTATTTTCACTATTATAGTTAGTATAGAATAATTTTAGTGTATGTACCAAACATAATATTACCTTAAATGGCGTAGATTCGAGTGAAATGTTGTTTACATTTTTATTTTTGTTTACAATTTTTTCAAATTATTGAATTGAATTGATTTGCAATTATTGTGCAATTATTGTGCATTATTATAATGCACAAATTGTGCATTATTTGTGTATTTCTTGGATAGAGAAAGAGATAGTTTATAGTTTATAGAGACACTTGATAGCAGTTCAAGTCAGTCGGTTGCATCCAGAAGGACAATCACCCCAGAGATTTATAGAAATACTTGATAGCAGTTCAAGTCAGTTGGCTGCATCCAAGAGGGACGACCGCCCCAGAGAATAATAGGCAGCTTAATGCTAAGAGAATCAGTTTAGTTCGGATTTCCGAAAGAAATAGGAAACCCACTCCACTTGATAGCAGTTCAAGTTAGTCGGTTGCATCCAGAGGGACAACCGCCCCAAAGATTTATAGGAATACTTGATAGCAGTTCAAGTAAGTTGGTTGCATCCAGAGGGACAACGCTCCAGAGAATAATAGACTTCACTTGATAGCAGTTCAAGTTCAAGTCAGTTTCGTTGCAAGTTAGTTTCAAGTCAGTTTCAGTACCAAGTCAGTTTTAAGTCAGTTTCAGTTTCAAGTCAGTTTCAGTTCCAAGTCAGTTTCATTTCCAAGTCAGTTTCAGTTCCAAGTCAGTTTCAGTTCCAAGTCAGTCAGTTTCAAGTCAGTCAGCCTCAAGTCAGTCAGTTTCAAGTTAGTCAGTTTCAAGTTAGTCAATTTCAAGTCAGTCAGTTTCAAGTTCACTCAGTTTCAAGTCTTAGTCAGTTTCAAGTCTCAGTCAATTTCAAGTTAGTCAATTTCAAGTCAGTCAGTTTCAAGTGCAGTCAGTTTCAGTGCAGTCAATTTAACCTGAATTTAAGAGAATTTAAGAGCATTTAATTCAACCTGAATTAACAGGTTTGTGTCTTTAATTCAACCTTCTGTGTCTTTTTTTTTTGCATGCAGTATTTGCGTATATAAATATATAGGTGAGATTATATATTTTATTGTTTGTAACCAAAACAGTTTTTGCAAATGTTTGTAACGATTTTGATAATTATTGTGATGTATATGATGACAGTAATAGTGTATTAACTAATCGATCATGTCCCAATGACTTCTTTTTAAATTACTATGGGGAGGAACATGCCGTCCTTCCGTTTTGTTTGAACTCCTTTAATTTTTTTTCTGAGCAGTGTGACAAGCAATCTTTTTCTAAAGAGCAAAGTGCTCACGAAAAGACGTGTTGTCAATTTCAGACATCATGTCTCCCCGATTGGCCTCTCGATTCCCCCGAATGTAGTACTCCAAATTTACCTTTCTCTGTATGTTCGTGAAATTTACTCGTGTGACCGCACATACCGTAAATTTAGGTTAAGTTGTGTTTTTTATTTTGAAGAGTATTATATGGAACCTATAACCCTATGTTCAGTTCATTATAGTTCATAATTGATTTCTATTTTCAATTTTTATTTTTTAAATTTTTTATTCGATTAATCTTGAGTAATTGTCGTTAAATTGTTATAATACCATCTGTTAAGGTATCAAACGAAATTATAGCCAATTTTGACACTCTATACCAGAACGCCATTTTTCCCCTTCTAATAATTCTGTTACACCATTCTAATATCACTGCCCCGTCAAATCGTCAAATGAAAATTCAATTATCGTACTGATAATTCTGGTTAATATTACTGGTTATATACTGCTCATATACGGCTATGAATGTTACTAGTCGAATACATCACCATTAATGCTACCTGTATTAGATTTTAATAATAACTGACCTTAAACTTAAAGGAATTTTATAACCTACTCCCATTTTAAATCATTATACATAATTTAAACTTTGTTAATTCGAAAACCTTCCGAATTCCTACACATACACACGCATGTATGCAAACTATATATACACACACAAACCTTATTCTAAAATCATTGGATATCAAGATAAACTTTATTGAATTGCGTGTAAGTGCTAACTATGATATTTACTCTAGATTATTTAAATTTATTTGATCGTAATAATTGTTGCTTACTGTATATAATCTTGCTAATGCATTTATCCAGTTATTTTAACCAACCTCTAAGCTGATCTGTTCCCTAAAGTATTATACATATATATATACACACACACACACACATATATATACAGGGTGGCCCAAAAAGAATGGCACCAATTTTGAGAAGTGATATCTCAATAACCATTGCAGCTAGGGATTTAAAAAAATAAAACCAAATGAAAGATAATTCTTTTCTCTTTAAATACTTATCCTATGGCTTGATGGTTATAAGCCCATATAATGCCCAAAAGTGGCTTCCAAAAGAAATATACAAAAAAAGTTGCGCATTTATATTTATTCCTTTTATTTTTTTCTAATTAATTATCTTCTAATTTACGGTCTTTAAACGAAGTTCTGTGGTTTTAAGTTAAACCTAATTTTCAATAAATGGCTCAATCTGCCCTCCATTATGATCAACCACAGCCTGTAATCTCGCCCTCCATTTTGAAATTGCCTTTGAGATCGTCACTTGTGAGAGATTTTCCCATGCAGCCTGAATTCGTTCACGAAGATGGTTCACATCACGGATTTTCTGACCATGGTAGACTTCTCTCTCTAAAGCAGACCACACAAAGTAGTCAATGGGGTTTAGATCTGGGCTGCATGGTGGCCAATTATTTGGTTCGATAAAACCAGGACAATTATTATTGAGAAATGTTATTGTTTCCTTGGCTGTATGAGATGGGGCTCCATCTTGCATGAACACAAAATCAGTGCTCGTCTCCTTGATCTCTGACAACATTGGAGACAAAATGTCATTACAGTAGTAAATTGACTTAATTTTAACGCCTCGCTGAATAAAAATGATGGATGTTTTGTTCTCAGATGACGCTGCAAGGGAAACCATTATCGAATCTGAAGTGTTTTTTTCACGCAAAAGTCGTTTTGGGTCAACATGAGTTTTTGTCGCCACTGCTGCACGAACCCGATCATTTTGGGTATTTCGTGGTGTTTCGACCGTAAATCGTTTCTCATCAGAAAGCCAAATTTTTTTCACAGACTCATTTGACCGAAATCTTCGCAATAGATTTTTACATCGATGGAAACGTCTTTCTTTTAAAGGGCTCCGATAAAGCAGTAACCTTCACCCTCTTAAATGTTTTCAACCCAAGATCTTTTCGAATTATTCGCTGTACTGATGAACGTGAAATCCCGGTTTCTTTCGCAACTTCACGTTCACTTTTACTTGTTCCCGGTTGTTCCTCTTGACTTAAAACCATTTCATTTACTTTTTCAATGTTTTCTGGCGTTCTAATACTTTTTGGTCGACCACTTCCCGGACGCCGTTGACTGCTGCCGGTTTCTTTAAGTTTTTGTAAAAAATGTGCCAGTTCTTTTTTTCCAATTTCTATTTGGAAATTCGTAAAGGATTCTGTTTAATGAATATCCCTTTTCTTCACGTAGTGCTTGTATAATGTTCTTATCAGATTCTCTCAATCCCATCTTGAGGGGTCTGGAATAGAAAAATTTCATTTCAAATTAGGATCAAGGAATAAATATAAATGCGCAACTTTTTTTTGTATATTTTGTTTGGAAGCCAATTTTGGGCATTATATGGGCTTATAACCATCAAGCCATAGGATAAGTATTTAAAGAGAAAATAATTATCTTTCATTTGGTTGTTTTTTAAGTCCCTAGCTGCAATGGTTATTGAGATATCACTTCTCAAAATTGGTGCCATTTTTTTGGGCCACCCTGTATATATAATCCTAATCCACCAATGACCACTAATGATCTAGTTCTTCATGGGATGAACAAATTACTCTCATATTCTACATACTACTGTACAGATTCACTCATCTACAGATGCTTCTTACCCATATTTATACATACATATACACACTGACGTATAACTTCAACTATAAATCCCTTTTCCCCTTTTGGGCATATCACCAACCACTACCACTCTGTCCCTAATACACATAAATACATACTTGATCCCAGGTCTGCACATCATCCATTACATAATTTGATGTTTACCTACACTAGTCAATAAAATTAGTTTATTAACTGTACGATCATGGTAACTTTGGAAATTTCTGAACCTTAAAATTTAAATTTCTCTTTTACCTACTATTCATCAGGTATGTATTTTTTTGCACAGGAAAATAAATTTTTGTTAAAAATTTAACAATATCATTGGTTGTCTAAATTAATTGGTTGTCTAAAATTAGATTTGATTACTGTGCATTGTAACTTAACCACCCCAGCTCACGTGTTCTGTATAAAATTTGTATTGTAAGACCCATTAGTCATCATCTAGTTTGAATTAGTTAGGATATTATATTATTGTATTAATATCATTCTAGAGGGAAGAGCCCTGTAAAATGAACAATGAATAATTCCTGTATAATTCGTATATTTATATAAATCCTCATGTTTACCTAATCCGTGTATTTATATAATCTTTATATTCAAATATTCATTTTTACATAAGGACCAAACTCGCATAATGCAAGTTTGGATGTCTTTAGTATTCAATGTATAGTAAATTTTTTAATATATTATTATTTATATGTCGTTCATTCATACGTCCATTTCCTTTCTTGACCATTATCTTTATTTCCATTATCTTTTATTTCCATTATCTTTT
Organism: Bathynomus jamesi; assembly: GCA_023014485.1. Classification (NCBI taxonomy): domain Eukaryota; kingdom Metazoa; phylum Arthropoda; class Malacostraca; order Isopoda; family Cirolanidae; genus Bathynomus; species Bathynomus jamesi. The sequence goes on along the minus strand of JAJOZX010000016.1, from coordinate 1,943,860 downwards.
ATTTCCCCTTATCTTTCATTGTCTACTTATGCCCTATTGACATATCAGTCCATGTTTACTCGTGTCAGTCTCCATTACGCACACATCCTATTGTGTGACTACCGACATGTGTATAATACTTATGCACTCATACATGTCCAGTGATAGTTATGATTACGTACATGATCATGATTACGTACATGTAAATACGGCCACATGTATTCTTTTTATTTCTTGTTTTTTTATTTATTTAATTTCTCGCAAGATACCCGTTTATGCTGACGACGCAAGTGTTCGAATTCCGGTGACGACGCCAAAAGCGGGCATCTGAATACGAAATCTCCTCTTTTGCTTGCTTCTTATCCGAAAACATTATTATGTTATATATTGTTATATATTATGTGTGTTATGTTATATATATATGTGCCCATGTACTTTGTGTTAAATCCTAAAATGATAGTTATCCTAATATAAATATGAAACCCTGTAAAACTATAGTTAACTGTATTTAATTGTAATTAACTGTAATAATTTAATATGCTGTAATTAATGTACTTTAATGAAACTGTAATTAACGATAATAAGTGAATGTGAATTAATTGATAATTATAATCATAGGTATAGTAATCGAAAATTACAATGTACTCAGTGATGTACTTTGGTTGTACTTAGTGTACGACCAGACATTATGTCGCCATTTAGGAATGTATACTCGGCGATATTATTATTATTTTTTATTATTATTTTTTCGTTGGGATAAATTTCTGATTTGCTTTCTATTTTGCCAAATAACTGGTGACTTGTTCTTTTTAAAATTTCTTAATCATTTTTTTTAGATTTAGCTTAATAGTGAATTCTGATTAAATTTTGCAATGTTCATGTTTTGTATACATTCTCTCTTCGTTATAAAAGATGAAGTCATGCCTTGCCTAAGCATTTAATTGTAAATCTTAAACCTTTAATTTTTGCTCATATGCATATTTTAGTGTAAAGTTCAATTTCCACTTCTAATTAACTCGGCAGATCATGATAACATCAGATCTGAAAATACGCGGTTAAAGATAAAAATATGGCTTCATCTTCAAATATCTTGTTTATATGTTTAAACATTGACACAGCAAAATTTTTTTTTTATTTTCAAATATTGTGCAAAAATAATGCAGCCTATAGAGAACAGAAACGACACAAGTCAACATTTAATAATAATGATGTTAGCCAATTATGGATATATAAACCCACAAAATTTCTTCCATGTTAATTTAGAATTAGACTTAGAGGCTAAGCATTACCTGTACATTTTAACAGTAAATTACAGTAAGAAAAATCTGTCTTTATCCTCTCCTTCGAGCCTTGCTCTCTTCAGAGAAATTAGTCATTAAAATCTCCCGAAACGTTACAAGAAGAATCGGGGAACCTTCAGAAAGCTCTACAGAATCCTCCGATCCGCTATAAGAAGAACTCGGAGAGTAGTATAGAAGAAACTACTGCAAGTAACAAATCGTTGCTGCCACCTAACCAGAACCCGTCGACTTCGAACCAACCAAGGCCATAGACGGAGGGGTTAACATACACACACACACACACACATACACATATATATATATATATATATATATATAAAATATATATATATATATATATATATATATATATATATATATATATATATATATATATATATATATATACAGGGTGTCCCCAAAAAACTATATACTCTTTATAGCATCATATATTTTATAATTAAAAAACAACAACAATATATTGTTATAGCAATTGCCAATGAAAGGTAAATTAGTAATCTAAGTGATCAAAATGTTATAGCGAATTGTTTGCGTTGTTGTTTTCCTGTTGCATATTCTTATCGCGGAAACGTGTTATCATGTATCAAAAGAAAAAAGTAACCGTAAATATGTTTGGGACCTACAATGTGCACGGGAAAATAACACCAGTCACAGATGCAGGTAGGCCTATTGATGCGCTGTGTGCGTTGTAAAATAACACCAGTCACAGATGCAGGTAGGCCTATTGACGCGCTTTGTATGTTGTAAAATAACACCAGTTACAGATGCAGGTAGGCCTATTGACGCGCTTTGTATGTTGTACCGTGTTTAAATAAAAAATATTTATATCACTGCTATTTGCTAACGCTGCAATAGAATATTTTTAAATTTTGTCCCTAACCACTAAACACCAAGCTCACTGTGAAAAAATAACGTAAAATAACGTTCTAGTCACTCCAGGGTTAATCAGTTTATAGTGGGCCTAATATTAGCCGAATGAGGTGATGCTGATCAATTTGGTGCTAATGATTAATTGATATAATGATTGATTGTTAATGACAGGCTAGGTCGATAATTTATGATGTCCTACAGTATCACTGGTTGAAGGTGGCTAATGGAGTAGGCCTACTATAATATTTCTGAGTGATACGAATTGCTTCGAGATCACCAGCTTGGATTACACCCAAGCAAATATTGTTAAGTTATGAAGGTTATAAAAAGCACCTTATTGTTTTGTATTTAATTAAGAAAATAAATCTGTTATTTGTTCACAGTGAATAACAAATGATTGACAGTAATTATAGTGAATAACAATTATTTAACGGCATTTATATTATGCTAAGATGACATGGAGCTGAGCCAATAAGTAAAATGGTTAAGAGCTTAATTGTCAAGTAATACATTCATATATGGTAGGCTAATGGCATGCAAAATTAGAACATGGAATAAATGATACAGCCTAATTATAATAAAAGAAATGTACGTAACTTGGTACACTGTAAATGGATTTGGTCTTCAATAATGAAATGCTTAAATAAATCACATAAATAAACGGATGCAAAGTATTTATGCATTACATGAATGAACACAATAGCTGGATGGTACACGCATACGATATTGGAATGACACTTGAACTGGACACAGGAAATAAGCCTAGTATGGGTTTGCATTAGAGAATTAGTCGGATGCACAATCAATAATAATAAGAAATATCACCATAACAGGGTGATACACAATTATTGTATTGTAATGACACTTGTATTAGGAAATAGGCCTACTGCGTTTCAACGAGAGTTAGTTTGAACGATTTGTAAAACACTTTGCATTTATAGCCTACGCTTCTGCGGTACACTGTTGTAGGCTTTGCGTTATTGTTTAAGAAAAGAGAAAGAGCTTAACGACACGGCGAAAATACCTCTAGATTGATGAGTTACTTGGAGGTTGGCCTATTGGACTGTAGGCCCGAGGTGTCGTTAGCTGTCCGTTGTTTCGCAAATCGAGGTCTACACGGTGAAGTGTTAATGGGCCTATTGGATTCTCGTTGACGGCCGTTTTTCGTAAAGCGGTGAAAGCTGAACCAATGTGAAGTGATTTGGGCTTGTAGCTTCGTAGAAGATTCACGTACTGTATCCTCTTTGAAGATGTTTTCTCGTAGCGTGTTGAACTTTGCCGGTGCTCTCGAGGATGATTGGCAACCGGTTGAGGTGTTGTGAAGAGGCCAATAGAAACGCCTACTGCGGGAGTGTGGTTTGTTGCAGGAAGGATTTATAGCTTACTTCAAGTGATGCTTCGTTTCTTGAATGAAATATGTTGAAGTGGGCCTTGATCTGGCGCCGGCTAAAGCTGATGAAGGGAGACTGCGTGTAGAGTGACTTAAGAAGTGGACGCACGAAAGGAATGAGAGTGAATGCCAGTAAACTGCGCCGCGCCTTATAACCTCAGGGACATTCAAATTCCGCAGCACTCTGAGAAGCGTCCCCGAGCGTCCGTTATGTTGTTTCGAGGCTAGAAGGATTTCTATGGCTGTTCTTTGTCTGTTTTCTGTCTGTAGTTGCCTGTTCCTCTCTCTCTCTCTCTCTCTCTCTCTCTCGCTATATATATATATATATATATATATATATATATATATATATATATATATATATATATATATATATATATATTTTGATATATGTATATATATTGATATATATTTATATATACCCCCGCAAGGGGGTTCTAAGCTCGTGCGCTTGAGTGCTCTTTGTGCTCGTTTGTACGTGCTTGTTCCAGGAGGTTTCACGTGCGCCCTCCCGGCCCTAGCACCCAAGGATGATGGAGCTCGACTTTGCAGTCCTTGTCATCCTTGGTCTTTTTCCACTTTTTCCACTTCGACTGTTCCCTCCACCCTTTCTCTTTCCTCTCACTTTTTCTTTGTTTTTCCGCCGAGATATGCCCTTTTAAATAGAGACGAATCGGTTCTTCCCGAACTTTAAAAAAAAAAAAAAAAAAAAAAAAAAAAAAATATATATATATATATATATTTTATATATATATATACATATATATACATACACATATATATATATATTATATATGTACGAGGAGTGATCAAAAAGTATCGATAATCTTATTGCTACGGATAAATGAATGCAAATAAGAAATAACCGGTTACATATGTGTCTTCCTGACCTTTGGCGTTTTCAGTCTGAAGCAAAATCTGCTACCATGCGTCTGTAGTTGGTCGGAGCGCTTAAAAGGAGGGTGTGTTTTTGCAGTACGTATAAATCTCTGAAATGGAAGAACGCGCGTTCGGAGACGAACGAAATGATTAAAACAGCTTCTGGAAATGATGATCTCAGTGTAGCTAACGTTTATAAACGGCACAAAAAGTTTAAAAATGGAGAAATATCGCTTGAAGACAAGGAACGCTGTGACCGCCCTTCCACTTCTCGTACGGATGAAAATGTCCAACAGATTCGATTTCTGGTACGAGCAAATGTTTCTCCATTTTTAAACTTTTTGTGCCATTTGTAAACGTTAGCTACACTGAGAGCACCATTTCCAAAGGCTGTTTTAATCATTTCGTTCGTCTCGAACGCGCGTTGTTCCATTTCAGAGATTTATACGTATTGCAAAAACACACCCTCCTTTTAAGCGCTCCAACCAACTACAGACCCGTGGTAGCAGATTTTGTTTCAGAATGAAGACGCCAGAGGGCAGGAAGACTCACATATGTAGATGGTTATTTCTTATTTGCATTCATTTGTCTGTAGCAATAAAATTATCGGTACTTTTTGATTACTCCTCTGTATATATATCAAATATATATATATATATATATATATATATATATACACACATACACACACACACACACACACATATATATATATATATATACATATATACATATACAGGGTGTTTCAGGAGGAAAGGTCAATACTTCGGGAGGTGATAGTATCGGCCATTGTGAGAAAAAAAGTTCATATGAACATGTGTCTAATTCTGAATGGTTACGGAGATAGAGCTGTTTGAATCTACAAATACAAAAGCATTGTTAATGGTAATCAAGAAAGAGAAACCAATTATTGTTTCTAACATTTAATGTTTAAACATTGGCATTTTGAATGGTATCAGATACAGAAATGACAAATTTGTTACAGTTTACAATACGTTTTCGAAAATCCCACCGTCAACCTCAATGCACTTTGCAACTCGTGTACGAAGATCGCGTGTTGTTCGTCTGAGTTGATCTTGACGTTCCTTTATGCGGGGAGCAGCATTCAAAATGCGCTCGAGCATTCGTCTCGTGTATCCACCTTTCTTTTGTAAACTTGACTTTTCATCCACCCCACAAACAATAATCTAACGGAGAGAGGTCTGGAGACCTTGGTGGCCATTGAATCGGACCACCGCGGCCGATCCATCGACCAGGGAAAGTTTGATTTAGGTATTGCATCACCAAACGGGTAGAATGTGGAGGAGCTCCGTCATGCTGAAAGTACATACCAGCGCATGTAGCCAAAGGAACATCCTCCAATAGTCCTGGCAATTCATTTTGCAGAAATTCTAGATAACTTTGTCCTGTAAGACGATTCTCTAAAGTAACAGGGCCAATCAGCTGATCATCGATGATACCGCACCACACATTGGCAGAGAAGCTATGTTGAAAATTTGTTTCCACAGTGGCATTTGGATTTTCGTCTGACCACAGATGAGAGTTACGAATGTTGTTGATACCGTCACGGGTGAAAGTAGCTTCATCGGTGAACAGTATTAATCGAAGCAATCGGCGATTAGCATTTACCCAATGACAAAATTCCAGTCGCATGGCAGCGTCTCCTGGTTGAAGGTGTTGTACACGCTGTACATGATATGGATGCAAGCCTTCCTCACGTAATGTTCGCCATACTCTTGTGTGTGGTACACCGAGACGTGTAGAAATTCTTCGTGAGCTAGTAGTAGGACTACGCTCTACCAACTGAAGAATGTTTTCCACTTCATCCACATCTTGTTGACCTTCACGTTCAGATGAAACATGAGCGCTGGGAAGTGTACCAATCTCACGCAATGTGTTGAAAACCCTGGTAAACACTCTTCGATCCGGAATTCTGCGGTTCGGAAACCGTCGACGGTATTCTGCAACAGCAGCTGTTGCACTTCCATCGCAAAAACCGTAGACATACACCATATCTGCATATTCAGCATGTGTGAAGGTGTGTGGCATTCTTAACACTGCTTCGAACACCAAACAATATCACTCACAACGGTCAGCTGTCGATTGGCTTATGTTACATGCTTACATTACAGCTTACATGGTTCAAGGTTATAGGGGAGGGAAGGGGGAGGAAGAGCTGCGCGCGCATCAGATTCAAACAGCTGTCTCCGTAACTATTCAGAATTAGACAAATGTTCATATGAACTTTTTTTCTCACAATGACCGATACTATCACCTCCCGAAGTATTGACCTTTCCTCCCGAAACACCCTGTATATATATATATATATATATATATATATATACACACACACACACACACACACACACACACACACACACACACAGTATATATATATATATATATATATATATATATATATATATATATATATATATATATATACTGTATATATATACACACTACCAGTCAAAAGTTTAAGTACACCTACTAATTTCCAATGTTTTGCTGCTTAGCTCATAACATAAACTTGAAATTTAAACTTAACAGGTACTACAGATGAATTTGCTTACCTTGCTTTGATACTGTATGCTTCAATGCATCTGCCTTGTGCAGTGTGTTGTAACAGAAGCTTCTTCAAAATAGCCTTCAAAATGTGTTAATTTACTTCTAGCATGCAATCGAAAATTAATGCCATTAGCTCTGCACAAAGGTCCAAAAACATTTTAAATGTCTTTACTTGGGTAATGTGTTTCTTCAGAAGTATGTTAATACATGTATTCAGTTATTAACATGCGCTGCAGGTCTTTACATATAAAATCCTTGCAGAGGAGCTAACTTTGTAGTTTAATGTATATTTCTGTGTTTCAAAAAGCAAATATAGGTGCCAAAGCTCAGTTAATAACAGAAAAAAGACAGTCAATTGTAACTTTGAGAAATGAGGGCCAATCACTGAGGCGAATTGCAAAAAAATTAAAAGTTTCTGTGAATGCGGTTGCTTGTGTCATTAAACGGTACGAAGAAACTGGTCAAAATAAGGACAGAAAAAGGTCAGAACGACCAAGAACCACAACAGACTCAGTGGACAAGTACAGTATATCCGAATCACCAGTCTGCGCAACAGACGCCACACAGCACCTGAAATCAAGCCCAGCTGAACAACTCCAGAAGTACAACAGTTTCAACATCAACTGTTCAGAGAAGACTGAAGGAGGCAGGATTAAAGAAACCAATGCTGAGACTCCAGAACAAAAAGAAAACGCTAGCCTGGGCTAAAAAACACCAAAAATGGACTGTTGAGTAGTGGAAATTTGTCCTTTGGACTGACGAATCAAAGTTCGAAGTTTTTGGATCCAAACGCAGAGTATTTGTGCGGCGCAGAGCAGGTGAAAGACTGACACAGCAGTGTGTTGTGCCAACAGTGAAGCACGGTGGAGAAAGTGTGATGGTCTGAGGATGTTTTGCAGGGGAGCAAGTTGGAGATCTCCACAAAGTCACTGGAATACTGAACCAACGTGGCTATCACAGCATTCTATAGCGCCATGCCATCCCATCTGGACTGCGACTAGTTGGCCAACAGTTCATAATGCAGGAAGACAACGATCCGAAACACACTTCCAAGCTGTGTCAAAATTACCTGAAGCAGAAAGAACGGCAATGTCAGCTCACAGTTATGGAATGGCCAGCACAGTCCCCGGATCTGAATCCCATCGAGCTAGTGTGGAAGGAACTGGATCGACGATTGAAAGCCAAAGAGCCATCCAGTGCTCAGAAGCTCTGGGAACTCTTACAAGAGTGCTGGCAGCAGCTTTCATCAGACTATCTTCTTTCTCTTCTTGAGCGCATGCCTCGAATTTGTTCTGCTGAAATTGCTGCTTGAGGAGGCTATTTTCATGAATCTAAAATTTAGACTTTGCTTTTGGTAAATTGACCTCAGTTATTGTTATTTAAGTTCCCATGTTTGTACTTATGACTTTGTGTCATGATAACTTAGTTAATAAATAAAAAACTTTGAACAAAATTTGAAATTTATGAATATTTCAGGGTGTACTTAAACTTTTGACTGGTAGTATATATATATATATAATATATTTATATATTTGGTATATATATATATATATATATATATATATATATATATATATATATATATATATATATATATATACACATACATATATATATATATATATATATATATACAGACACATATATATATTTTTTATAATGTTATAATGTTTCAGACCAACAAAGAGCCTAGGATACACTCATGGCTGGTCTACTAGGGTGTGTCGATTTTAGTAAAGTCAACAATTCAAAAAGCTACTAGTGACCAAATGATGCATTTTTATGTGCTAAATCGAAATATGGCTTTAAAATCCAGATTTGACCACCCCTAGCTACTTATATTTGAAGTTGAAGTTTACGAAAAATCAGCAATTTTTGCAAGTATTTTTTTTATTGTATATAACTACATTTTACATACATTGCATACAATTAAAGACATTTTGATTGTATTTCAATATTAAAGATAGGTGTCTTGAACTTTGCCAAGGATGCCATGTCTGCCTTGCTCTTGTTCCTGGACATGAGCTCCCTACTGGCCACCTGGCCACTGATGTACGCCTCCCTCCTCTCTTGTGAGTAAACATATTGTGCTGCTTCATTTGTTATCCTTACACACCTCTCTACTGACTGTGTGTGTGTGCGTGAGGGCCATGCAGGAACTTCCATTTGTCTATCCAGAAACTCCTTGATTGCAGCAGTGGTGAGGGAGCAGGTCAGAGGAGGGTCAGTCACACAAGAGTTCCAGTCAATAAGCTCCGAGAGTTTGGTGGCATTTGGGTTGATGTCAGGCGTCTTCCTGGGTCTGACACTGCAGTCTCCTCCCTGTGTGTCCTCATCTCCTTCACCTTTGATTTCCAGTAATTTAGGGTATAATGTAAGGTAGTAAAATTAAGGCTTTGTGGTTCGGAACCCACATAAAATTGTAGGTCCCCTCCGCCACCACGGAGGACATGCACAATACACAATTACTAACACAGTTAGGTAGACCAGCCATGAGTGGATCCTAGGGTCTTTGTTGGTCCGAAACATTATAACATTATAACATATCACGCTTATTTTGGCATGCCCATGGGCGATCAAGATAAATCATGGGCATCTCACTTTTGCTGTGGAAGCTGCCATTCCACATTAGAAGGATGGCTATTTCTCGCATTTGGAGGGAGCAAACCAATCACCACGATGATTGCTACTTCTGCATGGTAAACATTTCACTCTACAAGAGAGGTAAAGGTCTAAAAAATGTCCTATATCCAAATATTCCATCTTCTATTGCCCCACTCCCCCATAATGAAGATTTACCCTTTCCATGCCCACCCACCATGGAGGAAATAGAAGAAACGCCTTTAATATCCTCCGATGAAGATGAATATGCTGAAATTCGAGGCAAGCTCCAATACGTCACCCCATTTCCCCAACCAGAAAGACATAGACGACCTAGTCAGGGATATGAACCTTACGAAAACCAATGCAGAAATTATGACGTCCCACCTTAAAAGTGGAATCTTTTGAACTAAAGTGTTTGGATCTCTTTCTAGAGGGATAGGCATTTGCGATACGCTTCTTTCTACTCCTGTTTTGCATCGAGCTCTCTTTGCTACTGCTGTGATGTGAATGGCCTTTTTGCTGAGATAGGAACTGAACACAGCCCTGCTGATTGGCGTTTGTTTATTGACAGTTCAATTAGAAGTTTAAAAGGCCTCCTACAGTACTACATAATGGAAACATGTTTCAATCTATTCCTGTGCTCATTCGGTTGAATTGAAGGAAGAATATGAAAATGTAAAGCAGTTGCTAGACAAAATAAACTACAGTGAACATAGATGGGATGTATGTGGAGACCTCAAAATGTTAGGATTCCTGCTTGGACTTCAGGGCAGTTACACTAAGTATTCGTGTTTCTTCTGCCTTTGGAACAGCAGCGCAGATGGTGAGCACTTTGTCAGAAAGGAATGGCCCGTGAGAAGTGAGCTTAACCCAGACAAACACAATGTTCTTAACGAAGCCCTTGTTCCAACAGACAAAATTTTGCTACCCCCGCTGCATATCAAGCTTGGTCTTATTAAACAATTCATCAAAGCTTTGGATGCTGAAAGTGATGCTCTTTATCATATACGTTAGTAGCATGGCCGCAAAATGGTAGAGTGCATATGCAATTGCAATGTTGATCAAATGAGTGCCAGTGCCACCCCACCCTGTTGCAAGGTGCCAACCCCCACACCCCATGGTGCCAAAAAAAGGGGTAACCTAAGAGAAAGAGAAGAGACTTTGGGGGAGAAGTTGGGACGGCCTCATAAGGTAAGAGAGGAAGAAAGAGAGAGAGCGAGACACACACACAGACAGACACAGACGAAAGAGAGACACAGACGCATAATGGGGGCTCGGAGTAGCATCACTTAGTTTAGAACTCGAAATCCGCCAGTTGGCTTAATCTGGCTTAGAAGGCGTAAATGGCAGAGGTAATATATATATATATATATATATATATATATATATAACGTTTGAGCTGCCAGATTGCGCTACTCAAATAAATATTCTTGACAATTGGCTTAGAAGGCGTAACCAGCCATTTGGTATATATATATAACCTTACCTTACAACCTTACAAAGGTTCCACGTGATGATTTCTCATTTCGCGAAGGTCAAGCGTGTCGCCCCTCCTCTCGAGTTGGCCTGGTGAAGTAGTGAGTTGGATTCTTGCGCTCTCCACCTCACATAGCCAGGTACGCCCGGCTCATCGGGGATTGTTCTGAGCCAGGCGTCTAGTCTTCTTTTGAAGATTTCCACTGCAACTCCCTTCGTGTTTCTTAGGTCTTTGGGCAACTGATTAAACAGTTTTGGTCCTCTCACTACAAAACTATTTTCTTTCAGGGTTAAGGATGTTCCCTGTCTCGCCTTCAATTTGGGAATACGACACAGTCTACCGCTTCTACTTTCCACCGTTGTTTGGGGAGTTATGGGATTCAGAGTAAGATTAGGGACTAGTTTCTCCATTATTTTCCAAGTGTAAATAATGGTGTATCTCTCTCTTCTCCTTTCCAGTGAATATAGGTCTAGTTCTCGTAACCTTTCCCAGTAATTTAGTTCTTTGCACCCATTGATCTTGGCTGTGAAGCTTCTTTGGATCCCCTCCAGCTGTCTAATGTCTTCTTTTTTATATGGGGATGTTAGGACCGAGCAGTATTCCATTTGGGTATTATCAGGGTTTTCAGTAGGGAATCATTACATTCCTATCCCTTCGTTTAAAGTTCTCAATATCTGACCCGTTATTCTCTTTGCTCTGTTTACTGCTATCTTATTTTGTGTTTCAAATTTCGCATCATCTGTCATTACAACCCCTAAATCTTTTGCTCTGGAATTTCTCTGAATTTCCTGTCCATTTGGGGTATAATATTCCATGGACTTTAGGTCTTCTCTTTTTCCGTACCGTAATAGCTGAAATTTCTCGGTGTTAAACTTCATATTGTTGTCTTCCGTCCACTTGTAGATTTTGTTTATGTCGGTTTGTAGAGATCCTATGTCTTCTGGTTTCTTATTTTTCTACTGATCTTTGTGTCATCCGCAAAGGATGTTACTGTGCTGTCTCTGGTAACGTCCTCATCTATGTCAGTTAGCATGATTATGAAGAGTAGTGGAGCTAATACTGTTCCTTGTGGTACTGAGCTGAGGACCTCTGATTCTGATGAAGATACTCCTTGTACTGTAACGACTTGCCTCCGCTCACTAAGGAAATTATATATCCATTTCCCTACTTTTCCTGTTATTCCCATATATTTCAGTTTATGTATTATGATTCCGTGGTCACACTTGTCGAACGCTTTAGCAAAGTCTGTGTATAGTACATCATAGTTTTCATTACTTTCAAGTGAATCAATAATGTTGTTGTAGTGTTCCATTAGTTGTGATAGGCATGATCTGCCTGACGAAACCCGTGTTGGTTATCATTGAATTTTTTCTGAGTTTCCAAAAAGTCATAGATTTTCTGTCTAACTATTCTTTCAAATATTTTAGTGAGATGAGATGTAAGCGACACTGGCCTATAGTTTTTGGCCTCGGATCGATCTCCTCCTTTATATATTGGGACTATGTTCGCGCTCTTCAGGATGCCCGGTATTTCTCCCGTGTCTAATGATCGTCTCCATATCCAGTATAGGGGCTCAGCGATTGCATTCTTGCAGTTTTTGATCAGTGTGGCATTCCATTTATCCGGTCCTGCCGCTGAGTGTGTTTTTAGTTTCCCTATGGCTTGTGTAATATCATCCGTCGTAAAGTCGAAATCCGTTATACTTTCCCCTTGTGGTTCTTCTTCAAAGAACGCGTTTCTATCGCATATCATTTGTCAGTTTTTGGGATACTGAAAGATGATTCATACTGAGCTTTTAATATTTCAGATACTTCTGTTAGATCATCAGATAAATCACTGTTCTCATTTTTTAAAGGTCCGATAGTCGCATGGTTTTTCGACTTTCTTTTTGCGAAATTATAGAAGTACTTTGAGTTAGCCTTTATCGCTTCTATAGCGTCATCTTCTTCTTTTTCTGTATGCTTCTCGATTAGTTCCTGTATGACGACATCGATACTTTGCAGTTTATCATTTAATATTTTTCTGATGTTATCTTTACAATTACTTAATTTTGCAGTCACTCTTTTTCTCTTTCGGAACAATGCCCTCTTTTGTCTTTCGAACCTGCTTCTCTTTCCTCTTTGTTGTATCTTTGGGACATGTTTTTCCACAATTTCTAACGTCTTCTCCTCTAACGTCATTAGCATCTCTTCCGTTGTCTTGGCCTCGAAAATGGTTTTCCAATCTATTACTTCCATGCTGGATGTCACATCTTCCCAGTTTATAGCTTTGGAGTGAAAATTAAAAATTTCGAATTTGCTTCTTTCTGTTGTGCGTGTTCTTTCCTTTCCTGTTGCCTTTATATTAGTTGTTATTTCAATGATGTTGTGGTCTGATATCTAGTTGGGGATATTCTACATTATCAATTAGATTACTGTTGTTTGTGAATACCAAATCTAGGCAGTTGTTTTTTCTTGTGTTTTCTGTTATTTCTTGCGTTAACATAAATTCATCAGCTAAAGCTAGTAGCATTTTTACCTGCTCCTGGTCTTCTCGTGTGCCCCCCTTGTCCTGGTGTATACATATATTTTTTCCTATCCTTTTATATTTCATGAATGGGAAATTAAAATCACCACAGAGAAAAATATTTGGGGTTGGAGAGTGTAGATCTTTTACTAAGTTTCTTACCTCTGTAATGGAATCTGAAAATTTTGAGGTTGGCGTGTTTGGGGGTCTGTACATTACAATTAGTACCATATTTAATTTTTCAATTTTTGCTGCACACATTCTACGTAGTTGTTTGAGGTACTTATAGCCATTTCTGCTATGTGCCTTTCGTGTGTGTAAATAGCACATCCTCCTTTACGTCTCACTGTTCTGTCGGCTCGGAGGATGTTATAGTTGTCAATTTGTATTTCTTTTTTGTCAATACAGGACTCACAATTTTCACAGTTCGCCTGGCAGTCCTTTAGATGAGTTTCCGTGAGGCATGCAAAGTCTGCTCCGGCTTCTTGCATGAGTCCTTTCAGGTATAAACTTTGTTCGTGGAGTGGTTTGATTTAAGGCCCTGTATGTTGGCTAGGATTATTTTTATTTTTTCTCTTTCTTTTTCGCATACAGGTGGTTCCGATTGTTTTCCAATGGGGGTGCCGGTTTCGTTGCCTTGTGGTCCTCCGAGAATTTACCTCTTTTTATCTTTGTCGGTACCTGTTGTCCCGATAACGCATGAAGTGCCTTTGTTCGTACCTTCTGTCCGGCTCTCGGATTTCTATATTTATATTTGTCAGCTGGTTTTGTAATTGCTGAGAGTATTTAGCAGCTGAAATGTGTTGGCTGCGTCTAAAAAATTTCCACTTCTTTGATGTTCGTTTTTTCTGTTCCCTCGTTGCGTTCCTTTGAGGGTGGTGGTATCGGCATTTTTTTTCGTATTTGCAACTCCCATATCTTTCATAAGTGTTGCAGACCGTAAGATGGTGGAACATGCATTTCTTATCAAACTTGCAGTATCCACTTGTGTAATGCATTTTGCATAATGTGGGATGTGCATATATGCATTGCCCATCCCGATATCTGCAGTTTCCTTTCGCGTAGTATTTGCATACGATATTTTCTACGCTTCTGCTTTCTTTCTTATTATTTTCCAAGTTCTTAGTTTTGGCATTATCATTATTTTTCTTTGGCTGTTTATTTTCTACGTTTTTAGTTATTATCTTTTATCATTTCGCTCGTTGGACCGTTTGTCTACTTCGCCACTTTTACTTATTTCTTTCCTTTCATCTATGTCTTCCTTCCGTATTATATTGTTTATGTCGTTATTTTATTAATTGTTGTTCGTTATTATGCTGTTATTCGTTATTTCGTCTTCTCTCTCATCCACCCTGTTTTTCGTTGGGACCATTTCGGACCATGTGTCCCCATTATTTCATTTTTTTTGTACTTTCGAGTCTGCTATCTCCATTTCTTTAAAGACCGCGAAAGAATTTACGGTCTGTGTACACGCCACATAGAAATTTGATCCCCACGACGTGTTTCGCGTTCGAGACAAGAGTTATTTCCCTTCATTCCAATTCATGCAGTTAAAGTCGTTTAATCGTTGCAGAAATCACATCTAATCGCTAGGCTTTCCGTTATTAAATTGCACAATTACAGATTAAGTGAGAATTTGGACCCATATCCATGCTATTCCTTAATTAGTTAAGAAGAAATACCCACAAATTCTTTATTTATTTATTTTTATTCCTGTTTCTTTCCTTTCGATGGTCGAGGGTATTTCGAGGGTTTTCTGACCTTTCGTTTTATGACCTTTTTCCTGCTTTGTTTCAAACTTTCTCGAATGCCAACCGTATTTCGTTTTTGAATATATACGTTAAAATTGGTGATAAATTATGTAAACTGTATTGCACTTTCTTAATTTTAATGAATTTCACTTTATAATTTATATGCACGGATTCACTGATACTTTATACACTTTCGGGTGCAACAGAATAAACCGCCGAGTGATTATTCCCTTCTAATTTGGGTGTTAAATAGAGAGAGCAAAACAACACGTCCACACACAGTAAGAACCCGAAATATATATAATATATATTCCCATCTCCCCAGTTATTCCTTATTCATGAAATATATAAGAAATAAATATACATTCAAAAATAATATACAGCAAAAATACACATTAAGCGAAGGATATATATACACAATACACATTCTTAAATACAATATTAGTACAGGATAAAACTATATAACCATTTAATATATGTACGAGCAAATACGCCCTTATATATATATATATAATATATATATATATATATATATATAAACACCAAAACTTATATAAAATAATAATAGTACAGGATAAAACTATATCCATTAATATATATATATATATATATATATATATATATATATATATATATATATATATATATAAACAGCAAACTTATATAAAATCAAAATACATACACTTTATGTTCTACCGCGCTAAAATACTAAAGTACTAAACTCGCACGTGATCGAGTTGCTTTGTACTATAAAATAAATACGATTTAGCATTATTTCACCACCCAAGGTGTGCGGGTGCGTATACTCGATGTAAAGGGCCTTCATATCGTTCAATACTATTTTTCTGCCCACCTTACAATTGGTTGGCAAGTTATCTTTAAACACGGACAGAATACAATCAAAAGTACACACAAAGAGGGCGTCATTAGCCACAACATCATTATTAAATTCAAGTTTATAAGCACTCCTTTCCAGTCGAGGGTTTTTTCTTACCGATCCGAGCTTTTCAATCGTGAACTCTTCTTCAGAACGCATAGCGGCAGTTGAAATGATCTTCTAAGTCGTAACGACAGCTGCTCATTATATAGGGTTGCCAACTCCATGAAGTTTGAATAAAGGACAAGAGCATCAATTTCAGTATACTGTCTACAGCAGTGATGCACAAACCCTGGCCCGCGGGCCAAATGTGTCCCCCACGGGTCTTTTCAGTGGCCCCACGGGTCTTTTCAATTAAATGAAAAAGTTAGAATATAAAAGTGACCCAATTTATGACTTAGATGGAAAGTAAGTAGGCTAATACATTTAGTTATTTTCTTCGCTTGGCCCTCACATCAAAAACGTTTGTGCACCACTGGTCTACAGGGTCAGGGAAAGAAGTAAAATTTTATTTGTAATTTATTACAATTTATACTGCATGCTTTTTTATTGCATATTTTTTTATTGCATATTTTTTTAAAGGAAATATTTTTATTGATATACAGATATTGACCCATTGAGTCGTGCATTGACAAAATTTATGGTAACTTGATATTTATTTATTTTTAAATTTATACTTTTCTTGAATTTTTGCAGACTTCAGTAAAAGAGTATCATTTTTTATTTTTTCCGCAAAACCCAAACAATTATCCTTTAAATTGAAATAAACAAAAAGCTCACTTTTTACTAGTTCAACCGAACATCGGTTTCTATCATCACGCCATTTAGCGTTCATCACACTGAAAATTCTTTCGCAATATGCAGATGTTCCAGAAATAGATAAAACTTATAAAATGTTACTCGACTTAAGACTTTATAATTATTTCCTTTTAAACAAAAGTTTTGTTACAAAACTGTTGTTTGGAACAAGATTGTTATCAGAAAAGGACAAATGGCGTCCTTTCCGAACTCAAGAAAGGACAAGGACAAAAACCTACAAAAAAGGACTATCCTTTTCAAAAAAGGACGGTTGGCAACCCTATCATTATATAAAGATACAACTCTTCAGGGTGAACAGTGTAGGCGAGCTGAGCTCTGCCCTGTACCGCTCAAGTCCTTTGTACCAAAGTTCATGATATTTCGAAGAGTCTAAACCTTTTATATAAGCATCCACCTGTAGACCATTCCCGCCATGTTCATTCCTACACTTGGTAAACCCGTCGAGCAGAGAGGTGTATGCGTATTCAAGAATCGTATCAAAATAAACCATATCCTTAACACGTGCGTCTAATATAGGCTTCAGCTTGCGGAAACCAACGATTTCAAACATTCTGTCGAGGATGAAACGGTTTCGCGTAGGGACAAGAACGTTATTATCAGATGCATTCTTCCACATCAGTCGTATATCAATGCATGGCTGATCGTTATTTAACAAAACGTACAAACAATGGCATATGAGGGGGTATCATTAATCTGTTAATCTATTCACCATCCCTCTCTGTGAATATCTCGCTATCTGTGTCAGCGTACAGCACCCTCCGCCAAGAGAATGCAGTAGTCCCCAAAGCTTGATGCGTGCGTATGCCGTTGTGAAGCTGGCTACAGGTATGTTTGTAACACGTGAGGTATCTGTGGCCAATTCGGTGATGTTGTACTTTATTATGTACGTGTTACCAACATTCACGATCTCCATAACCTCTTTATCGTGGGCTTTGGCATAATCCCAGTCTTCACTCTAACTTTGGGCTAGGTGAACGTTCCCCTTGAAGTATTTTGTGCAAATTTTCCCCAAAGACTATTTATGCACAACTTTGCACTAAAGCGCTTGTCAGGGTTCTTGACAATTTGGACCCGGTCAAGTTGTATCTGTCGTGAATAACTTTCTTCATTATTATAATTCCTTATTTACGTTACTTTCTACTCTTTATTCAATTTCTCTTCTACCATTTATCATTCTCTTTACACGCTTTTCACTCGCTTTTCGTGTACTTTTAAAATATGGTAGCCTGGCCGAGTTGAAAACCGTTAACAATGCAAAGGGAGACTCGGGTTAATTATAATCTTCATTACACTTTTTATTACTTTATTAATGCCAAAAAGACTTAGTTAAACGGAGTAATGCGAGGGGGAATTTAATTATAATACTTAAGCCGAGAGAGACACAAAAGAATAGCCTAAATTCACAATTACATTCTGACACCCAAAAAGACACCTTCGTAAACGCGACGCTGCCCAGTGACTGAAGGGCATTTCTACCAAGCTTCCGCGGGCCGACTCCTTGTGTTGCCAATTCATATTTTATAATTTCAATAAACAAACCATTATTTATCTTAATTACATTTGTTAGACATCATTATGCTTTCTATTAATTTCTTATAACCAAAACATTCTAATTAAATATAATTATAATATAAACAACCATAATTTATCGTAATTTCATTTATTTAATATTATTATCTTCTTTTAATTTCTTATAACCTAAACATTCTAATTTTTAATTAGACACTACTACATATCCCTTCACTGTAACGCTGAATATAAGCCGATTTTTCACCCTCGCTCTCAACCCCTCGCGGGTAGCCTGATGCTTCTACTTTATCCCTCAAAAAAGTATTTATATACAGACAGCTCAGGACTTGTATAATGTATATACACACCTCTGATCTTCCGCTGGTTGGTTGTGTGATTAGAGGACCCATTATTCTCCTCTACGCACTTCACGCACAGGGGAAACATGAGTTTGTGATCTATAACGACGAGTAAGATCGGCATCCATAAATCGCGAGGGGGGAGCACGTCTACGAAAGAAAGACCGAAATAGTATTTGTTCAAATTCGTTGAGAACACCTCAATGTGGGCAGGTCAGGTCCCACCAGTTTTTCAGGTGCACCTACGGGGTACGGATTGTTTTTCATCACGTAGAACAGAAGTCATAGTAATGGAGTTTCACGCCTTCCCTAGGTGGAAAATGTAGCTTGAATGGGTTTGTACGCCCTCCGAACAAGCAATCACCGCATTTGAGAGGATCCAACACCATTGAACGCTTGATCGTGTTTATTTCTTCACGGTACTGTCCATCTGTTTCCAGCCGTGCATCATACTCATGCTTCCACAAGATCTTGTGAGTGAACTGGGTGCCGATAAGCTGATCGCGGGTGCGGGTCCATGCAAGACTGTCGGCAGGAGATCTACCGTGGATATCTCCTTAGATTCCACACTAAGGACGTGGGCGTCCATGCCACAGGCAACCGTTAAAGGAGTAAACAGTCTTCTCACCAGTCGCACGGTCTTCGTTTAAACCATCAACCCAAAAAACACGGCCATTGACCTTAATGGGTACATCTCCCATGTTGCGGGCGTGTTTTATGTATACTCCGGTCTGCTGCTGTATATGTATGAGCCAGTAAATAGCCTTGTGTCCATAACTGCGAGGGTTGTTTCTGTGAATGACGGCTAAGGTGTCTTTAGGCATGAAATTGCTCTTGAACAGAGTAAAGCACAATGAGGCGATTGTGGTTGCGACTTGCAGCGGATCGCAGTTGAAACGGTTTATGTACATCCTTCTAAAAGCCTGGAAACATACTCTAAGCAAGCGCACATCATTCACGCAATAACGCTCACATTCACAGCTATATTGTAAGGATTAGCTTCATTAAAACTGTTGTACTGTAGTAGCGGTCAAAATCTTCACCCTCACTATCACTCATGTTGGTGTAGTTAAAGTATTGTTTGGGTGGAGGTAGTCCTACGTAATTTAAAGTTTCGCTAGTGAGGAAAGTGTGAGGAAAATACCCCTTTGAAACTTCGTCGGCTACACCCATCACCTTGGGTAGCTTGGCTAGTTTACAAGGTGCGAATAATAAAGTATCTTTAAACTGAACATTACCTCGTATTTGCATCTGTATAAGTTTGTTTCCTCTTTTCAGGGGATCACCCGTGAATATCTCTGAATACTCGTGCTCAAGCAGTTCCTTATAAAGGAATTGTGTATCAAATTTTGCCCCTTTATGGGCAACAATATACAGTTTTTTTTTTAAACTTGTCCGCTAACGACAATATAAGATACAAAGAGTTTCACAGGACTGTCGTGTGCGATCGTTTTAAAAACGTTTGTCCGTTTACCACATTTGTGACACTCATGACACTCGACTTCCATGCACTCATCACAGATAGTCTGGCTTACAAGTAGATGTGGGGTAGCCTCTTTTGTTTCAGGATTTGTGTAAGTTTCTATATCGTAGTACATGGTTATACAGGGTTTATTTTTAGGCTTAGCATCTTTCACCCAGTAAATTCCACCCATAGTAAATTCCACCCATGGTAAATTCCATCCATGGTAAATTCCACCCATGGTAAATTCCACGCAAAGGGTTATCAAAAAAGTTTACAGTTTATTAAAGTTTATTAAAAAGTTTATGCAAAATAAAAAACTGGTAAAATATATATGTTATAAAATATGTTTTTAAAAAATATAAACTATTTTCTTGCGCATTTAATGTAGAAGGTAGAAGGTTTCCACAGCGGTTTACGATCATCTGTGACAAGCATGCACCCAAATTTGTGGAAGCTATGCGCAGCCAAAGGTGGGCACCCGGGCCTCAAAAAGGACCGACGGTCCCGGTCCTTGCCTCAAACTGGACCGACGGTCCCGGTCACGGTCCTTTCTGAAGATAGGACCTAGGAACGACTCGGTCCTCGGTCCTTATATATGAGTGAAAAATTTGATTAAAATGAAAAATGAAATTAAAGACACCGGAAATCTTTAATTTTATTAACGTAAATTATAATTAATACAATACATAAATGATGAAAAAAAGTTATTAAGTTAAATGCTTGAGTTTCCCTTCAAGAAGACTAGCATTTCAAAATGGCTGTCACTGAGCCCTGACCTTTTCGGCTTGAGGGCGTCCTTCCCCAAAGAGAAGAGCCTCTCCACGGCGGCACTAAACACACTAAAATCACTAAAAAAGACCGTCCGGAATGGCTTAAAAATGGACCGTCGCTCCTCATTTCGGTCCTCACTGAGAAAAGGACCGACTTTCCCGCTCACGGTCCTTAAAAAGGACCGAGTTCCTGGAGTTCGGTCCTTTTGGAACTCGGTCCTGCCCACCTTTGTGCGCAGCATTAGGAAAAGAAGAAGCCCTCACACAAACAAAACTTGCACACATTCGACGAGGGGAGCAAAGTCACAAAAGAAAAGCCTATAATGTCATAAATGAAAGACTGAAGAGGCTAGTTAATGTCATAAATGAAAGACTGAAGAGGCTAGTTAATGTCATAAATGAAAGACTGAAGAGGCTAGTTAATGTCATAAATGAAAGACTGAAGAGGCTAGTTCAGCTTTATAAGGCTAACTAATGAAAATATCACAACCTAAACTAACCAATCATCAAGGGCATACAGTTGACCTAATGATTAGTTAGGTTAGGTCGTGATATTTTTGTTAGTTAACCTTGTAAAGCTAACTAAAAAAGGCTGGGGTGACGGATCTTCAGGTGATCCATTTATTGTACTTTTGTACAACTAAGTTTATCTATTCCGTTAAATTTTTTGATGGAATTTACCATGGGTGGAATTTACCATGGGTGGAATTTACTATGGGTAGAATTTACTGGGTGGAATTTACATGGAACCTCTTTCATATAACATACATGCTTTACTCCGTCCGCCTTATATTTCTCATGGCATGTAGGAGAGTGAATTTCATCACATTTATGATTGAATTTCCCCCAATTATGCATCATATGAAACATACCACTTTCACAGATTCTCATTTTCTTGCAAGCGCCAATTGACTTATGTAACTCAATGCATTTATTATTGAAAAATGAAAATGTACGTCTGCACACATTACATTCCCTCTTCTCAGCTTCAACTACGTGACTTTCACATTTTGGGCTTTTACACTGCTCACATACCATGTGACATTCCTTACAATGCTTTACTATATCATCTGCAAACTGGAGACATCCCTTACAGAAATCATGATGCCGTCCATATTTTCGACTTTTATCATAACTTGCATAAAGATCCCTTATACTGCGGATGGGGAGATACGTTGACCCTGACAGTTCTAAAATAAGTAGAGGTCTCGCGCGATCTCTCACACAGATTTTAAGAATATACACAGTCCTACGACGATCATCCATTCCAAATACAACTATACGAACATTCATTTCCTGCTCTACCCTTCTCAACTCTTCCAGACCCATATTACAATCAAACTCAAGCTTGCAATCTGAAGCCTGTTTACGGGCACGCTGCACAACCGTAGTCAAGCAAATTTTTTGGGCCCTTTTATTTAGCACAGTAAACATACGGGCCAAGACTATTGCTATAAAGCCGCAACCACGATCGGCGTTTATACGCTGTCTGTAAATAGCCTGAGAATTGAAATTAAGAGTATAAGGTGTGGCACTATGACCCGTAACACGGAATACTCAGTCAATATCTATCGTGAAGTTGGCCATGTTGAAAGCGATACTACTTTGAGAGGCCTGCATTATACGGCCCAAGATATATTCTATATCCACAGCTACCAAGCGTCTGTATGGTATTACTATCCAAAAATCATCTACATCCCTGTCATCTGACCCGAACCCGAAGGACAACCTCGTCCTGACTTCACGTTCGTCGCGGTTCTGAAGGGCAAACTCCACAATACGTTCAACTACGCGCCGCAGGCCGTGTTCAACACCGTTGCTCTACAGGGTTCCAGGGTCAACCGTGACTATATACCGATTTCTAGTTAAGGCCGGGGTGGGGTTAGCGGTGCGCACCAGTTCGAATGTTATAACTTCACAGGACGAGAACTTGCTGATGTGGAGGATGTTCCCGGAATTGAACAGGAATAAGGGGGTACAACTTTAGTTGAAGAGGGAGTTAGTGTGGGGGTTGTGTCATAAGACGTAGAGGGCTGGGGCTCTATTACTGGGGGTCTAGTAACCGGTGCACTGCTGGCACGTTTTATACCTGACGTGGAAGGTTCTTCATCATCGTGCCTCCGCTTTGAACTGACACGTGGTGGAGTTATAGGTGTCGCTGGTGACGGTTGGTCAGCGGGAGCGGAGTCTGTAACCACAACTACACTGTCATCAGGGTCGTCTGTAATATCGATGATGGGTGCTGTACCTCATCGTCATTCACGGTTCTGTGGAAGAAGACGAAAAACCATATTGTAGAATATAAGGAACATCACTTAAATTTTTATTATATTTTGTAAATGTTCCACTTAGGTGTGTGACGTGTTAGAGATGGAATCTGTAGAAAAATTCAGGTTCACGAACCCGTCCACGTGTATTATATCTGGCTCTACAGGATGTGGTAAAAATGTGTTTATGCTTAAAATCATTAAAGTTAAGGGGGAGATGGTCTCAAAATTTGTGCAAAAGTAATATGGTGCTATTGGACGTACCAGTCAGTGCTCAACGAGTACCAAGATGATATTCTGTTCCACAAAGGTGTATATAACGTTAATTCGTTAAAGGGAAATGAGCATACAGTCATTGTAATTGACGATCTCATGTTGGAAATGGATAAAACGTTTGCCCAGATATTTAGTGTTCTCCCACCATCTTAACATAAGCGTATTCTTCATCAATCAGAATCTATTTTTCAAAAATAGATACATGCGCGATGTGTCGTTAAATACACAATATCTAGTCTTATTCGCGCAACGTAGAGATGTGTCACAAATTGGGGTATTAGCCAATCAAATGTTCCCGAATCAACATAAGGAGTTTTTGGAAGTTTATAAAGAAACTACAAGTCAACATTACGGATATTTGCTTTGTGACCTTCACCCGCGAAACAAGTTTAGGGTGCTTCTAAGAACGAATATATTCCCAAACGAGCCTGAAACGGTGTAAATTCCAGAATGACAAATAGGCTAAAGAAATATTGTGAATTAATAAAAATCTATCATCGATTGCCCCGGGTATTGCAGCAGATGTTTATTAAAAATATCGACTCAGACTTCTTAAAATGCATCTGTGAAATCTGCCTTAATGTTATAAAATGTAATGTACCAATGAAATCCCCTCAGAAGGCTCGATTACGTCGTTACAAGAACATAATACGTACGCTCGCTCGTAAAAGTCAAACTGTCGGGAAGAAAAAGCGAATTATTTTACAAAGAGGGGGATCATTCCTCCCCATTTTATTTTCAAATTTTGAGACCTTTACTGACTAGATTAATATAATGAAGAAAGTGGTAGTGATTTCGCACGAGATGTATGCTTCACTGCAGAGTTCAAAGAGTCCAGACACGGCTCTAGAACCCCATAAAAGCAGGCTTAAAAGAATAGAAAGCGAATTGATAGACCTATTATGTAACAGTGAAAAGTCACCTGATGAGAAAACGATCTTATACTAAGAGGCTCTGCAAAATTCCTTCATGAGTACGAAGATTATAAGAATCCTACAGAGCTCCCCGTGGTTATTAGGCACAGCGCGAGCAACGATGAGCATGGCGACATAGGACCTGAGGCCGACAGTCTCCCACATACATTGAGGAATAAAGGCCTAAGTCTTTATAATCTATTGAGTGAGGACCCCATCATACAGTGGACCGATACAGGCGAGGTCATTGTTGAAGGAAGAAGGGGTACAGGAATCGAATATCGTCGACATTGTCCATGATCTGGTGAGAAAGTGGGACAGGCTCTCACCATCAGGATGGAAGCATATTAAAGCAAGACTACAACAAATAAATGTCCCCAAAACATTGATAGGAAATCTGAATAGGTTAAAAGAATTGGAGCAAGTCTCGCATGTGCCACAACTGAGTACGCCATCACCCCCAATGGTAGCATCTCTGAAGAGGAGAAAGAAGAGAACAAACAACAACGGCCAACCCTATTCACGTGTCTCTAAAATACGAAAATGGCTAACATATTAAGAAAACGCTATTATGACATTTCTAAACCATCCTCCCATGGCGGTGTTGATAAACTGTACAGAGGTGTTTAGAATTATGGAGTAGGGAAAAAAAATGTTGAGAGGTTTTTGCGGGAGCAGGATGCTTACACACTTCATAAGCCGGTGTGAAAAAGGTTTAAAACAGCCAAAACAACAGCGGTTTCGATTGAATTTATTTGGCAAGCGGATTTAACAGACATGCAAAGATATTCAGTATATAATGATGGCTATCGCTACATCTTATTCATAATAGATGTATTCTCTAGATATCTGTGGCTAATTCCCCTGAAAAATAAATTGCCTGAAACAGTTGCTAAAGCTACCAAAACAATGATGTTGAATGAAAACAGGGTTCCAGGCTATTTTTGTACTGATAATGGAGAAAGAATTTATAGGCCGAGCTTTTCAGAACATGTTGGCAGAGTTTAATATCAGTTACTACACTAGCAATTCTATACATAAGGGCTCTTTAGCTGAGCTGAAAGAGTTCAACGTACCATAAAGGAACGCATGCATCGCTATTTTACACATAAAAACACATACAGATATAAAAACGTTCTCGGGTCATTGGCATCATCATACAACCGTTCACACCAACGTACAATTGGCACAACACCTAACAAAGTTTTAGAAAGAGTTACGCGTCCAGAGGTGAGAAGAGATGGAGCACCGCCACTACACTCTACACATTTCAAAATCAATGATTATGTAAGGCTCTCACGTTCGAGAAATAAATTCCCGAAGGGATTTGAGCAAGGATGGACACGTGAGCTTTTTAAAGTTAGGGCTATGAGACCTAAAGGCGAGATGATGCTGTATTACGTTGAAGATTTGAATGGGGAAGAAATTGCAAGAGGCTTTTACCGCGAGGAGTTGCAGAAAGTGACATTTAATTTAGGAAAAAATTTTTAAAATTAAAAAATTTTAGGCAGCAAAGGTTCAAGAAAGAGAAAAATATACCTGGTGAAATGGCTAGGGTACCCAGAAAGCTTCAACACCTATATAAAAGCTGATGCAATAATGAAGCTTAAATAGTATGCAACATGGCGCCTAACCACTTCTATGTCACACTCCCCTCCTGTTCATCTCTGTCTGTACATCCTACCAACACCCTGGACAACTTTGTAACAGAACTACATGGGCCCACTGAATTGGAACGTGATTCGTATGGGGTGAGGATATGCGAAATTCAGCTATCCACCAGCTTTTTAAGTATTGATTATAAAGGACCCGTTTTTACGATTCTTAGAGATCGTGATGAGTGTGAAAAGCAGTGGTGGGCACCGTTAACCAAAAAGTTAACTTCGATAACGATAATCCGTTAACCCCAATTTTTAACTCCGATAACGATAATCCGATAATTTTACTACAAAGTTAACGGAAGTTAACGATAATCCGTTAACGATAACTATTTCTTTACTAACATTTAAAAAAATCAAGGAAAAAAGCTTTAAAACCATAGAAAATGTTTATTTATGCAAAATCCAACAATAAACAGGTCTTTAACTGTATTTTTATCAAGTTTTGCAACTTCTTTGCTTAACTTTTTTTTTTATTTTTAATAAAAATGTACTGATTACATGTTTTGAAACCCTTGTAACCACTAACCATTAACTAAATTTTAATTTACCAGAGAATTATTATGGCGGGAACTGAAAGGTAAAATTAAATTTTAGGCACATTTATTAAAGACTATGACACAATGTGCTGGTTGCCCTTCAGAAAGACCAACTTCTCAAAGTTAGGCCCAACTGCCAGTCTTGACCTCTTGGGCCTCAGGATGTCCTTGCCGAGAGAGAAGAGCCGTTCCACTGCGGCAGAGGACGGAATTGGCAGACTGAAGTTATGGCGGTTTGAATTCATTCGCGGAGCGGTGATCTTCCGTGAATGACTCCTCGCAGTTAACGTGTTAACGGACTTTAACAGACTAAATATCGAGTTATCGGAAGTTAACTGGTCCGATAACGATAAATGGAAATTAACTTCCGTTAATAGTCCGTTAAAAAAAGTTAACTTCGTTAATTAACTGTTATCGGATTAACGCTTTAGTGCCCAACACTGGTGAAAAGGCAGGGGTAATTAGGGATGAAACCATGCGTGCCGTCCGGACTGGGGAGGCCTGTATTACACTATAGAGAGAGAACTACAAGAAGTTACAAGTACACTAATTTATAGCGCAGAAAATACTTTTATCCTAACTGTCCAAACTACGCAACTCCTACCATCACAGGGTCTCAATCGCAGGACCGTTGGAATTTCCATACCTTTAAAGTTTTAGTAATTCTAAAACCTTACCTGTAAGACTTTCTATAAATTTATTAAGCGTAAATATTTGATACACAAAATTCACTCTATAAATACTTAATAGAATACATTAATTACAGAAAGCCTAGCACAGTATCCTGTAGTAAACATGCATTCATATGTCAGGACACCGCGATGTATATATGGGAGTAGAGAGTTGCAAGGAGTTACAATAAGATAAAATGCCGATTATACATTATATACTGTATATATTATACATATCTTATATTATATATATATTATACATTATATTATATATTATATATAATACTATATATATTATACATTATATATACACATTATATACAGTACATATATCTTTAAATATGAAATATATTTTGTTTCCTCGGGATGGGACGATTCATCACCGCCAACTCATCGCCGCCAACTTATCGCCGCCAACTCAACTCCATTTTTTTAAAGAAATGAATTAAATTTATTTTTGAAGGTTAGAGCTTTAAAAAGTTAAAAATTGTTAGAAACTCTTTATTCTACTACGTTAAAAAAAGATTAAAAGGTTCAGATTTTAATTAGTGGTAATTGTAGGCAATCCCACGTAAATATTCTAATGGTGATCGCTGCTCAAAGCTTAAAACTAGTTTTAATATACGGTCATCAGCATCAAGATATTTTTTTAACTTTGAAGGTGGATCATGACCTCTTACAAGTTGTTCGAGATTCATATCTCGACTCTTCTGTATTTTGTATAAGGCATCTATAATGTTAATTGGTGAAGGTTAGGTTAGGTTAGGTTAGGTTGGGTTAGGTTAGGTTAGGTTAGGTTATATAAATAAAATATTATATAAATATAATTAGTTATGTTTTCAATGGTTCTTGCAAGTGTTTTTAATTTCCTTCAGTACCTATCATCGCACTAAAGAAAGATTAATAAATTATACAAAACATTATTTGGCAACGGTGCATTCGGAGTTGAGTTGGCGGCGATGAGTTGGCGGCGATGAATCGGCGGCGATGAATCGGCGGCGATGAGTCGGCGGCGATGAGTCGTACTAGACGCTATATTATATATAATACTATATATATTATACATTATATATACACATTATATACAGTATATCTTTAAATATGAAATATATTTTGTTTCCTTTCCCTTTCTTCATTGTGATTTTGCTCTCTGATAAGCCACTAGCCACTAGGTACAAAAAAATAGATTATGGTTTTCAGAAGAAACTAGAGTTTTCACGAAAAAACTAATGCGATATTTGAATTCAGCGCACCCAAAAACATAACGAAACACAAAAAAATTAAGATAAGCACAAATTTTCCAAAATTTTGTTACATGGTGTTATATGGTATAAATATTTGATTTAATGTATTTTTCTCAAACATTTACAGTCATAATAATTGTATTGTTCTCGATTTCTCATTTCATGCAACTTTCATTAACCTCTAAAAGATCACTACTTAGTGCTAATTCACTAAATATCAATTATCTATGCACTTTATTTATACTTTTGAACCATTTGTTGAAAAATAAAGATAATCTTCAAGACTGCTTTCCTTAACCTATCTTTACTTTATAGTTTGTTTTCAATTTATAGTTACCACTTTTTAGACTAAATTTAATTCTGATCAAAGTCACAGAGTCAAGGTAATTTCATAACTCGAGCGAAGCTGTGTAATTCTGGTAGTATATAAATAAATGGCTGATATTCACATTAAACGCATGAACTTCTTTATTTTTAAATAACCTGCAGGAAAAATGAAACATCCACTTAGGGTACTTCCGAGTTTATTTCAACTTCTCTTCAGGTAAACTAAACTGAAGAGGAGTTCAAATGTATGCATATACAGGGTGCAGCATAAGTTGCTTTACCGAGAATAATGAAATTACCTTGCGAAGAATAATATTTATTTATTACATAAATTGTTCAAAGTGTCCTCCATCATGTTCAATACACACGTTACATCTTTGAACCACTGAACAACAAATAGCACGACACAGTTCTTTGTTATTATTCAACGTCTCGAACTCTTGGCGTATCAGTCTTCATGCGATGAAAGTTCCGAGGTTTCTGGCCGTATACTCTATCTTTGATTATACCTCACATTGAATAATCAATGTGATGTGATTATTCAATGTGGGGTATAATCAAAGATAGAGTCTATGACCAGAAACCGTGGGACTTCAATCACATGAAGACTCTGATACGCCAAGAGTTCGAGACGTTGAATAATAACAAAGAACTGTGTCGTGCTATTTGTTGTTCAGTGGTGACACTCTGAACAATTTCTGTAATAAATAATAAATATTCTTCTCAAGGTGATTTCATTGTTCTCGGTAAAGCGACTTGACTTATGCCGCACTCTCTCTCTCTCTCTCTCTCTCTCTCTCTCTCTCTCTATATATAATATATATATATATAGTGGCCTACAGAATACAGATTTGATGTGGCTAAGAAAGTAGGCGTACTATAATTACTGAATAAAATTGAAATGAATGATTAGCGTTACCAGCTTGGGCCTACAGCCCAAATAAACAATATTTAATAAGAAGAGAGAAATTACTTTGTTGTTTTGTGTTTAATTAGAAAAATAAATCAATTATTTGTCCGCAGTGATTAACAATTCAATAACGGTATTTATAGCGATTAACAATTATATAACGGCATTTATACTATGCTAACGATGACTGATTCTTAGCAATAAGGAACGGTTATACAGTCTAATTGTTAAGTAAGTACACTAATTCAGGTAGGCTAATGAGATATGCAGAGGTGAACATGGAATAAATAAAGAAGCTTGTTGGTAACTGAAATAATGCAAGTACGGTTGGTACAGTAAATGGATGAGGTCGTTAAGAATGAACACAATAAGAAAGTGATACAAAATTACGGTATTGATACAACACTTGAATAGGCCTACTGCGGTCTTAACGAGAGATTAGTTTGAAACGGTAATGAAGACACTTTTAGGGCCAACACGATTAGGTAGAGCTTGTAGGCTGAGTGAGGGCCGAAGAGGCTTACCGCGACGCTGGATAACTCTGGAGACTGAAGAAAGCTACGTGAAGGTTTGACCGTATTGTGTTTCGTCGTAGATGACATTGGAGACTGTAGAGGGTCTAGGTGAGGGAGGATATGCTGAGAGCCTGTTGAGATACTTGTTGAACGGGCGCCGATCGAATTGTGGTGAAGGATGAGTGAAACCAGGGCCAGAAGGATGACGCCGATAGAGTGATGTTTGCTTCTAGCGAGATGAAATTGTAGAGGGCCTCACTTGATGATAGACTTCGTGTATGCTCGACGCGAGCCTTGAAGGAACAGCGGGCCGCTCTCCGGCGAAGGCTGGAGAGCGAGTGGCGTGTGAGTGGTGCTACTGACAAAGGTGCAGAGTGAGACGTGACGACCAAAACGAGAAAATGGCAAGTGAGAATGATTTGAGAAAGAAACTGCATTTTATAGGCCTTGGTGACGTCCTCTGGTGGTCGTTTCGGGAAATACCACAAAATCTGTGTTTCCTGTGTGGGCCGGTTCATGCCCACGTGTATAGCCTTTGTTTTGATTCCATGACTGATTGAGAACTGCGAGGAAAGGATTTACGGCCTCTCTCTCTCTCTCTCTCTCTCTCTCTCTCTCTCTCTCTCTCTCTATATATATATATATATATATATATATATAATAGATATATATATATAGGGTGAACCAAATGTAGGTGGACAGTAAATGATAACGTTTATTTTGAGAATACATATTTAATTTTTTTGTATACTATAATACAAAATAAAATTTAAATAAATTTAGTTATAATATTTAATATAATATAAACAAAACACCATAGTTAAATGAACACCATAGTTATAATATAATATAACACAAACCGTATTCAACCTACTGTCCACCTACTTTTGGTTCACCGTGTATATAGATATATATATAGATTATATATATATATTAATCCACGTACGGTAGTACTCGTTGTGAAATGTCTTTGATTCTATTTACTTTTCTTTACTATTCGTTATTTTCACTCTTACTACTTATTTTACATTGATTTCTAAAACGGTAAACGGGTAGCGTGGCCGCCATGAGACTCAACACATGGGCAGCATGGTGAGTATGTTTGAATGAAGAAAGGAACTTTCAAATGACGACAATCATCACTTCTTACCGGTTTATTCTAATTAGGACAGTAATAATAATGGGAGAAGGCGAGCGTAAATTCATAATTTAACACTAGATCGTGGAGGAGCACTTAAGTTAAATAAATTTTAAATCATAATTAAATTTTTTTTTAGCACAACAACGACCTTGTCTTCAAGGACACCATAACGAGAATGAGCTTTTGGATATTATATACTTACGGCCTTCAACGCATTTCAAATCTGTCTCCATGTTGCCAACTAGTGTTTTATATTTCAAACAATTACATTTTACATACTGTGAGTTCATTTCATACGATTAAATAATTTCACTACACTCCAAAAAACCTTATTAAATTTCATATTAAAAACCAATACACGACATACTAGTACTTCGCGGACGGCTCTTCTGAAGGCTATAACTTTTTTCAGAAGAAACTATACCACACGCACTTTACATGAAAAGTTAGAGGATGTCGTCGCGAATAATTTGATGTAAGCATCGAACAAATTCGTTCACTACAAAAATGTTTGGCGCAAAGTTTATGCGGCCAAAATGTTGTTCAGCTGGGTAAGGCATTTGTTCGCTTGCCACAAGGCGGAGTTTATTCGTCGAGAGTTCTAAACTTCTCCCACCGGAGCTATTTTACAATTTGTGTTCATTGTGGTAAAATATAATAAATAATTTTGTGCATCTAGTGAGACGACGATTGTAAATTTTTTGGCTAATATTCGTTTTAACGCCCATTCAAACTTAATATTTTTAGTCAGATATACCTGTTACACTTAGATTAGAGGTTAGGTTAGTTAGGTTAGATTAGGTACTTTTAGGTTAGGTTAGGTTAGGTTAGGTTAAACTATTCATTTCCCGGGAAACTGGAGGTTAGATTCGAATAGTATGCATCGAATAACACCAGAAAAACATATTTTCAAACATATACTCGAATGGGCGTTAAAATGAATTTTTACCAAAATTTTATGCTCTTTTGTGAAATCGGGAAAAGCAAGTCAGTCCATAAATTTTCAAAAATATCACAGCCACAAAAATTTTGAGCTTCATATTAGTGACGGGACGATGCATCGCAATCGCAATCGCAATCGCGATACAATCGCACATTTTTTACAATCGCAATCGCACTTGCAATCGCATTTAATGAGTGCGATTGTTGCGATTGTGAACAAAAGATTTAAATCTCTACAAAAGTTGCTATGAAAGCTGCTCTTTCATGCGTACTTAAAGGAAAGTTTAGCTAACAACAATACGGAATAATAAATAAGTCAAAAACAGAAATGAAAACGGGTTGCGAATTAGTTGAAAACAGAATAAAAAATTGGTTTAATAATAACAATAAGTACACCTCTTTATTTGCTCTATGTAAAATTGGAATGTTAAAAAATCAAGCTAACCCTATGGGCCTATATTCTTTTTCAGAATACGCATTATTGGAAGAAACCAGCCATGGTAAATATGACGTCAGAGTTGAAACGCGAGTGGGCATTGTTTGAGCCTGTCTCGGCAGTGTGCTTCAGACAGTATTGGAGTGAGGTTGTCTGAGGTTGTCGAATCTTTTGTGGCTTTGTGCACATTCTTTCGGGTTTAAATTAGCAACATTATTTGATCACCATGAGTGCCGTTTGGAAATATTTTGAAAAAGTATCTAGCAACTCTGAATTAGCAAAGTGTTTATTGTGTAATAAAAAATATTCGCGAAAAGGACGTAATACCACAAATTTGAAGAATCATTTACGGTCAATGCACTCTGAAGAGTATAAAGAATTAATTGCTATTGAAAATGAAGAAGTAACTGAGAAGGACCAATTAAAAAAGTGCAAACTCAGACACCTTTGCAAAAAACTAAGTGTGAAGTTAAAACTAAAAATCAAACTCTGTTTAGTTGTCTTGAAAAAAAGAAAATATGGGATGTTAATGACCCAAAATCGAAAAAGGTAGACTATCGAATTGCAGAAATGCTCATTATGGACGACTTGCCTTTCAGTCATGTCGAAGATATAGGTTTCATGAGGTTGATGAACGATACTTCTCCGCAATACAAACTAAAAACAAGAAAATTCTACACTAATCTTACGTGTAATGAGATTTATGCCGCTGTGTCAGGTAGAGTTAAAGAAATGTTGCTGCAACTACGTGATGTGATGTCTTTCACTACCGATGCTTGGTCGGATACATCTGCAGGTGTTTCTTTACTCTCTTTAACATGTCACGCAATTACCAGTAACTTTGAAAGGATGGAATTAGTCCTAGGAGTTCAACGTCTTGATGAGCGGCACACAGGTGAATATATTTCTAAAACTTTTGATGCGATGCTTGTTAAGTGGGACATAAGTCAATCTTCCGTCCAAGCTGTAATGAGAGATTCAGGGGCTAACATGAAAAAAAGCCTTGTTTCTATCAGGAATTAAAAATCTAGACTGTACTGCCCACAAGTTACAACTAATTGTCAAATCTGGATTAGAATCACAAAAAGCAGTAATAGAGCTAATTTCAAAATTGAGATCGATTGGGACACACTTCCATCACTCAACAATGTCGCAAGATGAGCTAAAGAAAATTCAAGAGCGCTTAAATAAACCCAAACTCTCAGTTGTTCGCGACGTCCCAACAAGATGGAACAGTACGTTTCATATGATGGAGAGGGTTATCGACTTGAAAGAACCTCTGAGCTTGTTCTGTGCCGACAATTCTAAAATTCAGCACCTAACAAAGTCGGATTTTGACCTCCTCGCCAAATGTGTGCGCATTCTGAAACCTTTTGACGAGATAACAAAACAATTAAGTGACTATTCTGCTTCAATATCAGAGGTTATTCCTTTGATCGCATCATTAAAACATACTCTGAAAGAAACATCACCCGAAGAAGATCATGGTGTTAAAACCATGATGGATACGATGCGTTCAGAGCTTGACAGGAGGTTTGAAGGATTAGAAGGCAATGATAACACCGGTCAACAAAGATTTTTCATCAAAGTAAAATTTGTGGTCGCTGGATAGCATTTTTCACGCTGATTCCAAAACTGCATTCAGATTTTTTCTAGCACGTATAGTTTTCAAGATGAAGGCATATATATAACTACACAGATTTAACCATTTTAAATAGGCAAAATACTAATATTTCAACATTTGATTGTGTTTATTTTATTGTGTTTTTTTAGTTTATTCATCTTATTTATTTAAATTATCTTAATTATACATCTTATGTATTTCAGGTGTGAGCTTTTACGTCTAGCAGCATTGTGATTCAGGCAACAACGCCGTGCTTTGTGTGTCAAAAGATCAGTCCAGTCCAAGAACTTGTTGTGTCAAGTTGGTGTACATTTTTTTTGAATTTATAGTTTGCTCAGGTCAGTCAACATGCCTCGACAATGTAAGAATGACCCCGACAAGTTCTGTTTCGTATGCGGCCAGTTGACAACTAAAACACAGCGACGAAGTACAGTATTACAACCGACATTAAGAAAATATACAAGCTATACTTTGGTTGCCATCTAGGTGACCAAGATAAACCATGGGCGCCACATCAAATCTGTTCTGGCTGTTCAAATGGATTACGTGATTGGCTTAACAAAAAGAAAGCTTCAATGCCATTTGCCATACCCATGATATGGAGGGAGCCGAGAGATCATCATGAAGACTGTTATTTTTGTAGTGTGAACTTAATGGGGTTTTCTGCCAAGAACAAACACCAGATTGTATATCCAAACTTGGATTCAGGACGTAGACCAGTAAAACATGATGAAACATTGCCCATTCCAATTCCCCCAAGTGATAGGCTAGATTCTATCATAGATGACATGGAAAGTGATGAAGGTGCAACTGGCGTTTCCGGACCATCTACAGAACCAGAGTACACTTTTGAAGGTAGACATTTAGAGCCTAAAAAGTTAACCCAAGGACAGTTGAATGATCTTGTTAGAGACTTATCGCTGTCTAAAGAGAAATCAGAGCTTCTCGCCTCAAGACTAAAGGAGAACAATTTACTTGAGAACAATGTTCGTATTAGTTACTACCGAAAGCGGAATTTTGAATTAACAGCATTCTTTTCAGTAGACGGTCCTCTCTGTTATTGCCATGACATCAATGGACTATTTACAGCCATATCTCAGACGTATGTGGCATCTGAGTGGCGCCTCTTTATTGATTCGTCGCAGAGAAGCCTGAAAGCAGTTCTTTTGCATAATGGTAATATAATGCCATCCATCCCCATTGCCCATTCCGTCCATCTAAAAGAGACATATGACAATATGGATATACTACTTAAGGCAATCAAATACGACAGTCATCAATGGAATGTTTGTGGAGATCTAAAAGTTATAGGAATGCTTATGGGTATGCATCAGGATTCACAAAATTTTGTTGTTTCCTTTGCCTGTGGGACAGTCGCGCCACTATAGAACATTACACCAAAAGTGACTGGCCACTTAGGTATACATATGTGCCAGGGATAAGCAATGTCCAGTCTGTCCCTTTAGTGGATCCCCAAAAGATCTATCTGCCACCTCTTCACATTAAACTTGGTTTAATGAAGAATTTTGTTAAAGCAATGGGTAAAGTCAATTCTGAAGGGTTCCAATACCTTTCAAGGAAATTTCCGAAGGTTACTGCAGCAAAATTGAAGGAAGGAATTTTTGTTGGGCCACAAATAAGGGAGGTTTTGAATGACACTGAATTTGAAAAAGTCCTAAGTCCGCTGGAATTGAAGGCTTGGCTGGCGTTCAAATGGATATGTGAAAACTTTCTTGGAAGCAACAAGTCACCTGCGTATAAGGATGGAGTCAAGAACCTCCTTGATGCCTTCAAAGAAATGGAGTGTCGAATGTCGTTAAAATTCACTTCCTGCATTCCCACTTAGATTTCTTTCCTGAAAACCTTGGTGCAGTGAGTGACGAGCAAGGAGAGCGCTTCCATCAAGATATTCAGATGATGGAGAAGCGCTACCAAGGATATTGGAATGAAAGCGATGGCGGACCATTGTTGGATGCTGTATCGTGACAATCCAGGCCAAATTTACAAAAGGAAATCACACTCACAGCGCTTTTAATAAAATAATGTATATATTCTTTATTTATAAGTACATTGAATAAGGTATATGATGTATTTGTTGTTTAGCATTCCTAAGTGTGATCTATACATCCATAAATTTTCTTATAGCAATATCAAAAACTTAAAAATATCAAAACCAGTGTATCTATATAACTATACGTGCTAGAAAGAAAATAAAACGAGATTCGGAATCGGCGCGAAAAATGCATTAAGAAAAGTGTGATCATGTTTGTGATGAGAAAAAAAAGTTTCATTTTGTTGGCCAGTGTAATTATTCTCTTGCAACCTACCTCGATCCAAAATTCAAGAGCAAATTCTTCAGTCCAATAGATGTGATGCGAATAAAAAATCGTCTAGGCGTCCTATGTGATGAACTAACTTCACAACCAGCAGCAAAAAAACCGCGGATAGAGCTGGTGACGCCAGTAATTGAAGCTGGACCTTCCTCACAGACTGAACCAGGAGCTACATCGATACATATGTCACTGAGTGTTTTACTGGCCTCAAATAGTGACGACGAGAGCGAGTCAGAAATAAGCAAGACGTCTAAGGATATCATCGAGTGCTACCACAAAGAAAAGAGGATCGGGCAAGGAGATAATTCTCTGTTGTGGTGGAACGCCAATCAATCAAAATATCACCACCTTAGCATGTTAGCGAGATCCTATCTCTCTTGTCCTCCAACAAGTGTTCCAAGTGAACGTTTATTCAGTGGAGCAGCAATCATCTACGATGAAAAACGGAATCGCTTACATGGTGAGACGGTGGAGAAACTGCTGTTTTTAAAATATTGTCTACCATGTATACAGTTCAAATATTAAAAAAATAATAACAAAACAGTAAAATCACTTTCTAAAAGGGAGGACGTTGGGGAAACTGGTTGGTGGGGTGCATAACGCGTTGGGTCCTCGTTCCCGCATCCTGGAAACGCACATTATGATCATGTGTGGCTGAAACGCGTTTAGGTATATTGTCTCTCATTTCTTAGTTGATAAAGTAATGAAGGATTCAGTACCAGTATCGAAAAAATCACGGATGGAGTTGGTGAAGCCATTGGTTGAAACTGGACTTTCCTCACAGACTGAAGCAGGAGCTACATCAATACTTAACTCCCTGACTGAGGTAGGTAACGCGTTTAGGTATATTTAAAGCATAAATGAGCGTTATGTGAGGCTAAAGCTAAAACATCGCAATCGCAATCGCGCGCTTTTCAAATTCTGACAATCGCAATCGCAATCGCAACAACGATTGTATGAAATATGACAATCGTCCCATCACTACTTCATATACAAAGCCAGTGAGCCCAAATTTGTGAATCTGCACTCAAAATGTAGGTGGTTCGTGAGCTTAAAGTAAATGTTAAGTTTTCACTGGCGTAAAAGCTTCTGTTCGAAAGGTAGAATGAGCGTTAATTTTGTGTAAAATTTGTGTTTAAAACAAAAAGGCGTTGCTTACAAAAATTATAGACTAGTCTGAAAAATGCATCCTGCAAAAAGGTACTGTGTGCATAATAATACACCTTAAAAAGAACAGGAAAAAATAACAAAAAAATTGTCTTTCATCTGGTCCAGATGAAAGACAAAGACGAAAGAGTTTGGCTAGGCAGGGGGGTGTCAGCACAGAAACAAAGTACTTGAGAACAACAGGAGGTACACCATCAGGACCGTACGCTTTCATAGAGTTGAGCCCAGATAGGGCAGAAAGAACATCTTTAAAAGAGATTCTAATTTCAGAGCCGTCGGGATGGAAAAGGAGATGAAAAGAAAAATAACTAAAGTTATTGGAGAGGTTCTTAGCTAGATGCCAGAAAAAGTGAGAAGAATTAGAATTGGATAGGTTTTCACATTTTTGTCGGATGAAGGAATTTTTGGCGAATCGAAGAACAGATTTTGCACGATTCGGAGCAGAAATATAAGCTTAGTGAGAGTCAGGATGGATGGCGACGGTACATTCTGAAAGACAACTCTCTGTTGCAGATAGCAATAGAACAAGTAAAGTTAAACCAAGATTTTTTGCATTAGTAGTAGGAATAGAATCTGGAATGTACGTATGGAAAAACTATACGCGCTCACAACATAGTATCATATGTGGTACCTTTATTTCATAATTAAATATAAATTATTAATTAATTGAATTAAATATCTATACAAAATTGCCTCGGGATTGGCGATATAGCCATTGGGAATGAAATAATTGCCATACGTACAAAGAACCTGTATGTATGCATCGAGCCTCACATAGCAACAAGAAAACCCAATTTATTGTTTAGTCTACCACAGAGAAGTAGACCAAACAAAATTTTGCCAGATCGGCAAATAATGAAAATACAACGCGAAGGAACGGCTCTCGGGGCTGTTTATTGTACAGCGAACGCTTTAAACAGGGAGGATGTGCTTTTGTCTTCCCTAAAGTTCTGAGTGAATTCCTTATAATAAACTTAATTACCACAGATAGGATAGGCCTATACCTTTAAGTGTTTATATAGTGACTGCCTATATTAATTACATCAAGTTAACTCATCGCTTAACTCCATCGTGGCGGCCCTACACCGAAAAAGATCGTGACGCCCTACATCGAAGCAAACTAAGGCCCAGCAAAAATAAGGTGGGACAATTTCTTTTCGTTCACATATAGGCATCTAAAATCCCGACGCAAAAATTACCATAAACAATTAAATATAAAGAGGTCCTTTAAAGACCTACATATTCATAACTCTCTAACGAAAAAACATAGGGCTTTTGTCGTTTAACTCTCCACTGAAATCTGCTGGAAATTTCCAACGGATGAGGGTATCAGGCAATTAACCCATAGCCCTATATAGTTTTTTCACAGTACGCCTCCATCCCCTAGAAATTACCTCCGTGATGCACTCAGCACACCCGGAAGGGCCTCAGCCACGGAAGCAGTAATCATTCTATGGGAAATAAGAAAAGTACTGCCGAAAGGGCTCTCAATCAGCGAGCCGAAGTGCCAAAGGCACCTCCTCTGGGGAGGATCCAAATGCCGAATTGGAGCGATAGGACAGAAAACAGATATAAGATTATGGTTGGAGGAGCCCAACGGAGAAAAAAGTTTCACAGAGTAAGAAGGATGAGAGGTGAAAAATATATCTAGAATGTTAGGCCTATCTCCAAGGCGATCGGGGATACGAGTAGGGTGCTGTACAATCTGCTTTTGGTCATTTAGGATAGAAAAGTTGTAAGCTATTTCACCAGGGGTGTTAGTGAAATGAGACAAGCCAAAGGTGGTGGTAAACATTGAACTCTCCTAAAACGGAGATTTCAGAAAAATAAGAGTGGGATAGAATGTACTCCACTTTTTTTATTTTTAATTTTGAAAAGATTGTGTAGTGTTTAAAATACATGTATGTGTAGTGAAGAATGAGGAGAGAAGTGTGTGTTTGAGAACATACTGGACTGCTCACAGGATAGCAGGGTATTTTTTTTCCACATCTTCACTGGGGAGGGGGCAATTCTGAAAAAGGGCACTTTAAAAGACTATTGAGGGGGACATTGAAAATAATTACATATATGCCTGTGACTGGCGTCATAAAGTAGCAGGTGGGAAAGCATGCGTAAAACGGTACAAAGAGATACTACAGTATATATATATATATATATATATATATATATATATATATATACATATATATATATATATATATGATATTATACTGTACACAATACACATGATATATGGGAACATAAGAACGGCTACTAAAAAAAATTCTTTCTTATTTCTAACCTACTGTATGGTTTAAATATTTTACATTTATGCCCTCTTGTATTCCCAGATTTATCAAAGCTAAACATTGAACTTAAATTAATTTTGTTTATTTTATTTATAAGTTTGTACCTTTCTATCATGTCTCCCCTAACCCGTCTATGTTCGAAAGAATACATATTCAATTGCCTAAGCCTATCTTCATAAGATAAGTGGCGCAACTGAAAGGCACAGAAAAAGATCAGCTAAGGACGATAGTGACAGGAGAAACGGGAGTTGTAGCACTCCCTCTCTTCTTTCTAACGTCCCTCCCGGAGTACTCCCCTGGCCGATTGGTGTCTACTATCTTCTCATTATTATTATGCACTCAAAAACGATTTGCCTTTTGGCAGGATCCATTTTTCAGAGTAGTACATTTATTTGGTCAGTCTACTTACTCTTACAAATGAATCGGTCAACTCCAAAATCTTCTGATACAAATGATTCCTTTATTTCTTTCCTTTTCCTTCGTAATCCATTATTTATTAATTTTTAATTCTATAAAAAACATTCAGTCTCACCAATTAAATGATTAAAAATAAAAAAACGCCAAAAGAAATTAAACACTAAAAGTAAGTAATTTTGACCAACTAGATGCTTCTCATCAGTTGCTAAAATATTAAAAGAAAAGAAGAAGCGAGGTCACCAAGCAACAAGAGACCAACCCGAAGATTGCTTCTTGGTGATCTCACTTGATCTTTTGTTTCCTTTTAATATTTCTTGAAATAATAAGAAGCAGCTAGTCGGTTGAAAGTACTTTTAATGTTTAGGTTTTTGAGGGGTTATTATTTATTATTGATATTTATTTATTTATTTTTATTATTATACAGTATATTACTTGTTATATTTCCTGTGTATTTCATTACTTTCTTCTTGACGAGACTAATAAATAGTAACTTTACTGTATAATGAAAAGAAAAAGTAATCCTAAAGAAAAAGTATCCTAACGATAAAGGGAAGAAGGTTCAATGATATATGCATATCCATATAAGTAAATTATTCTTTTAGATGATGAGCTGTTAAGAACCATGAAACTGGATCATTTGTTTGCGACTACGTCACGAGATTGGTGGAAAAAATGGCAATCTGTAATCATGGCGACTCGAACTATGTAATCAAAGGGATGGCAAAAAATGTCAGGATCCTGATTTTGAAATTAAAATTTTTAAGAAACGCTGAACATAAGCCATAA
Organism: Bathynomus jamesi; assembly: GCA_023014485.1. Classification (NCBI taxonomy): domain Eukaryota; kingdom Metazoa; phylum Arthropoda; class Malacostraca; order Isopoda; family Cirolanidae; genus Bathynomus; species Bathynomus jamesi. Next base: position 1,902,282 of record JAJOZX010000016.1, on the reverse strand, counting down.
TAGCTATTGAAGATTGTTTCTCACATAATACTACGACTTGCTTGACGTTCATATAACATTGATTACTTACAACAAAACGAACGTTAGTGAATATAATGAAAATATTTTTAATTAAGTAAATAATAAATAATTGACAGTTGAACATAATTCATGACAGCCTATTTTCTCTCATTCTCATCAGACAAGAGGATGTCATCTTAAAACTGATGCAGTTTCACTTGGTTTTACATCTTATGTTTTCTCTTAGTAGAATGGGCGCAAAAGGAGAGAGTGCAATGCAATCGCAAATGTTGATCAATGTTGCAAATGAAATGTTGCAAGATGTTATGCAACAAGGGGTTATGCAACTATGGGAGAGGGGTTATCCCCCAAGACCTCTTTGGGGAGAAGATGGGACGGCCTTACACCCCCAAAGGGGTATATCTAACCTAAGAGAGAAAGGAGAAGGAGAGAGGAAGAGAGATGTTCGCTTGGCAGAAGCCAAGCGCATATTAAGACTTCATCCCAGCGCTTGCTTTCTTATAAGCCCCTAATCAGCCAGTTGGCGTAGAAACCAGTGCCTACAGATATTATCAGCCATTTGGCACAGTGTATACAACGTTTGGACAAATGCACCTACACTCCCGCCTATACGCCCATAAAATATCACACACACACAACTATATGATTATATGCGACGGGTTCGAGACCCAGTGACGGTGGATCCTTCCACGGTTGGTAGATAAATGGGAACCCTGATTATCCTAGTGGTTGCTGGTTAAGCTGTAAGTCTAAGGTGGAGTGTAAAGCTTGACCTTCGTCAGAATGAACAATTCGGACGGAAGCTATCGAGAGCAAAGGAATTACTATATTGTACAGTTCCCGGAAAAAGTTCATCTAAAAAATTCTGAAAAAATTAGTACAAGAAGCCTACACAAAATTTACAATTAGCAATCACGTCAAACTGCATTAATTAACTCTCTCTCGGGATAAATTGAAGTGGATATTAAGGTCTTTTTCACCTATAACTTCTACAAATTAAAAATAAAACAGGACAAATGATACACATAGCATTAAAATGAACGTGAAAATGTGTAGTACAAATGAATAAGTAGAAAGGAAATATGAAGAAGATAAAGGAGGGAAATGAAGAGAAGAAAGGCAAAAGCGATATAAACAAAAACCTACCTAAACAAATCCTAATTAAAAGATGTAAATAGCTGAACAATAGAAGGACATAAATATTTATGGAAAAAAAAAAAATATATATATATATATATATATATGATATATATATATATATCGTAGAGAACGACGCTTGTATAGGAGAACATTCCGCGCAAGATGAGGAGGGAGAACGAACAAATGAAAAAATGAGGTAACCACCCGGGAAACGAACCCGGGATCTTCCGATTGCCGGTCGATATGATAACCACTACACCATGGTCCTCACTCGATCAGAAGTCGTAATTCTCCTACATACGCGCAGAAACTAATGCCCCGAGGGGGGCACCTCCCGCATGCTGCACCTATATATACATTTCAACTGCAAAGAACACGCAGTATAATTAACGTAAAGAACGACGCTTGTATAGGAGAACATTTCGCACAAGATGAGGAAGGAGAACGAACAAATGAAAATGAGTTCTCCTCCTCATCATGCGCGGAATGTTCTCCTATACAAGCGTCGTTCTTTACGTTAATTATACTGCGTGTTCTTTGCAGTTGAAATGTATATATATAATATATATATATATATATATAATATATATACAACACACACACACACAATCATATTAAGCAATTAAATATATTCAAAATAATAATATTATATATTGAAAATAAAAAATAATAATATATAACACGATGGGTTATATTCATCAACATATTAGTATAGGAAAATATATATATACATACACACAATTATATTAAACAACGTTCTGAAAATTGCAGAATGGAAAGTTCTTGTCATGCGTGAATTAATAAGGTGATGTTACTGTATATACATATATATATATACAAGCCTGTTAAAGCTTTATTCATTAAAAAAATAAAATTTGAAACAGCTATTCTACCAGCGGAGTTTGTTGGCGACATTTTGGCGGAAGCGATAGATAATATCGATTTTAAAATTCCAATAAATAAACTTCTTTTCGCAGGAGTTTATTTCGAGATCATAAACTTTGGGGTTTAACGAACCGCATCCACCACCCATCTCTGTTATTTAAAAAAAAAATTTTTACATGATTTTATCGTACGCGAACTCTGGACGCCATAAACTTTATACCTACGATCCTTCACGGATAGTTGACTTTTAAAAATTATCTTCCAGTTTCTGACGAATTATTTTTCAGAGGAAATAATAAATTTTCCGAATCTATTTTAGATGGGGTACCATAAACCGATTTCCAAATTTATCTTCCAACCTCGTTAAGCCCCTCATATAATTGGATGTTTATTATATGTTCAAATCTCCCTTCCCCCACCCTTCTCATCGGCGCCCCAGAATACAAGATTTATTTCCAAATAAAGCGTTTCTCTCTCTCTACGAATGAGTATATCTGACACGCCCCAGATTTCACGGGACAACCAATCACAAACCAGTGGGAGGATCCCCAGGGCCTCTGGGGCCCACCCAAATTTCACCGATAACCAATAGGAAACTCGCGATTTGGGTATTATGGGATGTTCACAATTACGACCCGTCTATAAACGGGAGCATTTTCACCACAGGATTCCAATTCAGTTGTTTTAATCGAACAGTGCTTTTGAAATACCTCGCCATGAGCCAATCGCAGCAGCTCTACATCTCTCCGGATTTGTTTGAAGACGGGGATGCCTGAACGCTGTCTACAATTTATCTTTTCGCGGCGACTGACCAGAATGAACTTCTATCCACGCAGACTGTTGCAGAAATTTCTGACGGCGAGAACGATTTTCCCGCTAATTACGTAATAATTTGTGATTCGGGCTATATACTTCTTTTCATTCAGTGCAAGTGTTAGTTAATTTATAAAAATTCGTAATAAAAGTGAAAGGATATCTGCTTTGTGATTATAATTTGCTGCGCGTTTTCTCATATTGCAACTCTCCCATATATATATATATCGGTCGTGATATAACGTAACCTAGCGTAGCCTAACCGGTACATAATATAGCATAACCTAACCTAACCTAGCATAGCCTAACCGGGTCATAATATAACCTAACCTAACATAGCCTAACCTAACATAGCCTGACCAGGCGTAATATAACCTAACTTAGCACAGCCTAACCGGATCATAATATAACCTAACCTAGCATGGTCTAACCAGATATAATATAACCTAACCCAACCTAGCCTAACCTAGCATAGCCTGACCGGGCGTAATAAAACCTAACATAGCATGGCCTAACCAGATATAATATAACCTAACATAGCCTAACCTAACCATGGTGGACTTTTTCTCGTTTATAATTTGTTTAGTAATCTAATTTTTTCCTTTTATTCTGAGTTTTTCTACAACGAAAAAATTAATCCCAGGACTCTTTCTCGTTTATAATAATATAACTAACCTAGCATAGCCTAACCTAACACACCTGAACCTAATATAACCTAACCTAGCATAGCATAGCCGGGACATAATATAGCCTAACCTAACCTAACACAACTGAACCTAACCGGAACATAATATAACCTAACCTAACGTAGCCTATATACAGGGTGTCCGAGAATTATCTGTACAATTTTTGGCTGTTATTAAAAGTCAACCATGAAGTGTAGAAATTCCAGTGATGTCCCATTTTACAGAGAATCTCATTAAGTTTTTTCTGATACTAAGTTTTGACATTTTTTTAGAAATTCCAGTGTGTCCGAACATTATTTGTACAATTTCATCTTTTAATAAAATCCTTGATAACACACGTAAAATTCTTAAACAAGATTATTTAGAATCTGTATTTTCAAAAGTTTCTTTTATTAAAGTAACGTTGTTACAAACATTCGATATGTGCACCATTAGTGATTCGCAAAACATCCAATCGATACTCCAAATGTTGCCATGTACGCTGCAGCATATCCACATCAATTCGCTCAATAGCAGCTGTGATTCTTGCTTTTAAATCACCAATGTCTGTCACCCGCGTACATTTCTAAAAAACTTGTCAAAACGTGGTATCAGAAAAAACTTAATGAGATTCTCTGTAAAATGGGACAACACTGGAATTTCTACACTTCATGGTTGACTTTTAATAACAGCCAAAAATTGTACAGATAATTCTCGGACACTCTGTATATATATATATATATATATTCGTGGGTTTTATATATACATACACATATATAAATTTAACTGCAATGACCACGCAGTATATTAATGTATAGAAACGACGTAAGTATAGAGGAGTGTTCTGCACACGAGGAAGAGAAATAACGAACAAATGAAAAATGAGGTGACCGCCCGGGAATCGAACCCAGGATCTTCCGATTGCCGGTCAGATATGCTACCACTACACCACGGGCCTCGATCAATCAGAAGTCGTAATTCTCCTACATAGGGCAGAAACCAATGCCTTGAGAGGGCACCCTCGCAAATCGTGAATATGTACATTTAACTGCAATGACCACGCAGTATATTAATGTATAGAAACGACGTAAGTATAGAGGAGTGTTCTGCACACGAGGAAGAGAAATAACGAACAAATGAAAAATGAGGTGACCGCCCGGGAATCGAACCCAGGATCTTCCGATTGCTGGTCAGATAAGCTACCACTACACCACGGGCCTCGATCAGTCAGAAGTCGTAATTCTCCTACATAGGGCAGAAACCAATGCCTTGAGAGGGCACCCTCGCAAATCGTGAATATGTACATTTAACTGCAATGACCACGCAGTATATTAATGTATAGAAACGACGTAAGTATAGAGGAGTGTTCTGCACATTTTTCATTTGTTCGTTATTTCTCTTCCTCGTGTGCAGAACACTCCTCTATACTTACGTCGTTTCTATACATTAATATATTGCGTAGTCATTGCAGTTAAATGTACATATTCACGATTTGCGAGGGTGCCCTCTCAAGGCATTGGTTTCTGCCCTATTTAGGAGAATTACGACTTCTGACTGATCGAGGCCCGTGGTGTAGTGGTAGCATATCTGACCGGCAATCGGAAGATCCTGGGTTCGATTCCCGGGCGGTCACCTCATTTTTCATTTGTTCGTTATTTCTCTTCCTCGTGTGCAGAACACTCCTCTATACTTACGTCGTTTCTATACATATATATATATATATATATATATCTCGGCCCAAGACTCTTTCTCGTTTATAATAATATAGCCTACCCTAGCCTAACCTAACCTAACCATGGTGGATTCTTTCTCGTTTATAATTTATTTAGTAATCTAAGTTTTTCTTTTCTGAGTTTTTCCTGTTTTCTACAGCGAAAAAATTAATCCCAGGGCTCTTTCTCGTTTATAATAATATAACCTAACCTAGCATAGCCTAACAGGATCATAATATAACCTAACCTATCATAGACTAACCAGTTATAATATAACCTAACCGGCTATAATATAACCTAACCTAACCTAGCTCAGAAGGTCAAACTTTTCACCCCACCATAGACCTACGGTTTAACGAGGAATCCAACACCACAGCGTTTTCTCTTATTGTAGCTCCCTCCCCATATATATATATATGGTTGTGTGTTAACAACCGTGATCGTTACGGGTGTGATATAACCTAACCGGTTATAATATAACCTAACCTAACCAAACCGGACATAATATACCCTAACCTAGCGTAACCTATCCGGGTATAATATAACCTAGCCTAACCTAGCCCAGAAAGTCAAGCTTTTCACCCCACTCTAGACCTACGGTTTAACGGGGATTCCAACAACCAGCGTTTTGCCATTCATCTCTTAATATAACTTAACCTAGCGTAGCCTAACCCGGCTTAATTAAACTTTAATTTATCTTAACTTTAAATGATTCAGTATGAACTAATCATGTTAATGTCTCCTTAAAGGACCGAAGCGGAACTTGATCGTGTTCTACAGATCTACAGAAGCTAAGGCTAACAAAGACCCTAAGATCCACTCTAAGGTTAGCCTGAGAGAAAGGAAAGAGTAGGGGGTTAAAAGAGGAGAATAAGGGGTTAAGTAAGTAGCAAAACCTATCATTCGTGGGTTAACATTCATTCAGAAAAAGAGAAAGAAAGACTCACCATCATCATCCGCCGGCCACTGCCGACAAGTCGGAAAAATAGTTGAAGAGAATAGGAAAGGGGGTGAAAGATGAAAAGAAGTAAAATAAGAACGCTTACAGACCATGCAAACACAGTCTTAACTCAAACACTGTCATACCATGCAAACTACAGACATGCAAGTAAAGAGAGGATAAGAAAAGGAAAAAAAAGTAGGAAGAGTATAACAAAAAGTGGATTAATTTAAGCTACGAGCTACATCTACGTTCGTGTTAGTCTAATTTTTTTTTTATAGCTACTTTTCGTTTTGATGAAAGGAATAAATGATTTGGAGGCTTTACCGCACAGCCGACCCGGGGACCTGAATACCGAGGTCGAGGTATTGGCTCACATCCGGTCCAACGAATGCCAGGTTATCGAGGAACTAATGTAAGTTTTTTGGGGGTTAAGAACAAAACACATTGTATTTTCATTTAATTTATTAAATAGTAGAAAACATGTACAAAGCGACTTACAAAACTAGCGTCCATTAAATAAGCCTTAACATCATTCATTTCAGTGTCGCACAAATCGAATAATTTAAAAAAATTTATAAATCACTTCCCACGTGACATGTGCAGGAGAAATAAAAGGCAATACATGCCTCAGTTATTACTAAAATATCCTTGGAGGCGGTAAGGATTCCAGACAGTTTCAAGGACATGTATCTGTTCTATAAATTGTACAACCACAGGGTCACTCCAGGGATGAGTGCCGAGTGAATAAAAATAGTACAATTTTTCATTATTTTTAAAATAGATTGCAAACCAATGAATTCCCACATTACCAACAATGTCGGTGTTCACGATAATCCCATACCAATCTCTCGTAGTTGGCAATTTCAATATTTCATTCTTCGCAAGCATGCCGATAAATTTGGAGCGTCTGATTCGGTCACTTTTCATTACTCTCTGGAGTGTATTCGCGACCATTTTAAAAGTCTGTGATCACGTTCCTGAAACGGCCAACTTCTATTAGAGCCTGTGATTCGAAGTACACGAGTGCACTAATAGGAGCGTTTATAGGGTTGGCAAATTCCAACCTGACTGAGATGTTCCCACTTTGTTGTGGACTTAAGTGTGTGTTTACGCCAGCAGATAAGTCAGGAGTAATATCAAATGAGTAAAGGTTAAATTCTTCGACAAATTCTTTCTGCGTTACGCCAAACCCAAGCTCGTCACAGGCAGCGGCATTATTAGCCAGACTACTATAAGCTTTCGCGCAGAGCGGGAACACAGCGTCTGATGAGTAATCAGCAATCATAGGCCCCCCAATGCGACGCCATTTACGTATAGAGTTATATTTTTAAGACCGAAATTCTCGAATTTAAAGGATCTTTTTTATATTTTCCATTCGTCGAGGCGTGATCCTGCATTCCAATTAATATCCTTTTAGGTAGAAATCCCAGGGCCACGTTTTCTAGCTGCTTCGAGGCCAACCCGTCGGGCACCATGTATAGTTTGATCTGTACTCTGTTAATTGGGTATTTTACTGTTGCGTGTATTAAATTTTTTTCAATTTCTACATATTTCGGGAACTTAATTTCACTCGCCGTACACGTAAATATGTCTCCATGATGTGAATCACAACGGGCTTTGCGCCCTCTTCTTGATCAGGTCCAAGATTTATGCAGATCTCAGGACTCGTGCGGTTGAGCTTTAGTTTCAGGTCGACGCCGTTCATAAGCAGTTTCTCCTGGAACGTGAAATCTGCATGAAGACGCCCAAAACACTCGTATATCTTTTTTTTTAATTTTTAAATTTATCCTTTATACTACTTTCATCTTTAGTCTGATAATAGCCCTCGGAGGTTAAAAAGGTGTCCTTCGCTTCTTTTGAAAAGTTGAGGACATTTTCCAGATAGGCTCGTAGGTGATAATAGCCCGTTCCTGCCGAGATGTTAACCTGATTTAAATACATCTCACACGGCTGAATATGGAGTGTAGAAAGTTGGTTTCAGGGTATGCAGAGTAACTATCATCACAGTCCGTTCCATCTGAGTGGGCTATACGCGGTTTAGCGAACATGTGCGTGCAGCTCGGATCAAAAAAATAAGGGCCTGAGCTGGGTATCACGAATTCTATAAGGGCACTACTCGGTGAACTAATTGTGTTTAGTGGGTTAATTGTAATAAAGTCGCTATGCTCAGTAGAGACCTGAGTAAGGTGCATATCAAAGAGGGACAGTTCCGATTTACAGCATTGTGAACTACACGGATGGCTGAAACGCGCCATGACGAGTCAGAAATAGTACCAACTCTCTCGACAAGTAGTAATCAGCCTATGATTCGTGAGAGTAGTGTCCTCAGCTTATATCAGTTAAAAAAATGATCAGCCATAGGCTTCATACGCTTAGAACACTTCCTTTTTTATTTCCTTTTACGTTTAGCGCCACGTGTTGGTAACCCCTTCTTCCTGATAATCCTCTTCTTTCCGCCACCACGCATTTTTCTCTTTGTATCTTCGATGATTTCGTCCGATGTACGTTTTAAATGTTTTTTTTTAGCTTCTTTAGGTTTAGTTCCACCTATTATGTCTTCTACCGCGTTAAAACCTGATTATAACGCCTTCCTCCCGAGGTATCTATCCCCCCTCTTGAACAGTGGGAGAGCGGTGCGTAGTATGGTTGAAAAATGGATCCAAGCCTACCCCCACGCTGATATCTCGCCCCTCGATAGACTGTGAAAGGCTTTCGAGTCATTATAACTGAATGCGACGAAAGTGTAGCTTCACTGTTAAGCTCCCATCAACGAATGGGAAAGTTTTTCCTTCAATCGTTCTTATATATATATATATATATATATATATATATATATATATATATATAATCGAGATATTGGTTAATAGATTAGTCGCAACATTCACATAATGGGGCTTGTCATATGTAATGCTCAAACTTTTCCTCTATAGTTGGGGATGTGTGCAATGCGTAGCAGGCGCGCCTGTGTGTCCCCAACAAATTGATGCTCTACGATATTGCTGTAAATATAGCACATGTCTGGGGATGGAGAGCTTTCATCCAATTTCTCCAACTTCAAATGACACATTAAGCTGGACAAGTCATGTTGCGCCTCGTGAAATGTATGTCTTTGGAGAGCTGTACTATATCGGCCCTCGGCCACAATTGTGAACAGCTTTTTATCTTTAATATTTCTACTAAGCGTTGATTTTAACTTCAATGTGCATGCAGGCGTGTCCATGTTGACGACTTCAAAAAGTAAATCGTTTGTCAGGTACGACTTTTCAAGACTCTTGTTTAGCCCCGCCACAATGTTCACGGCTGTATCATAATGGCCGATTCCTAGCGAAACATTTGTGCTATAGTACTGCATCTCACCGAACAGGACTGATCGTATAATATTGTTTAAGGCTATGCCTAATTTTTCGCACTCATCCATTCTTCTAAGGATCAGAAATATGATTTGCTCATTTTCAAGAGTTAAAAATTTGGAGACTAACTGGAGTTTACATAAACCCACCTCATACGAATCACGCTCCAATTCAATGGGTCCATGGAGTTCTGTCACAAAGTTGGCCAGGGTGTTGTTAGGATGTACAGATAGAGAAGAAGAGGACGGGAGTGTGACATAGAAGTGGCTCGGCGCCATGTTGTATACTATTTAAGCTTCATTATTGCATCAGCTTTTATATAGGTGTTGAATCTTTCTGGGTATCCCAGCCATTTCACCAGGTTCATTTTTCTCTTTCCTGTATCTTTGCTGCCTAAAATATTTTCAATTTTAAACACACTTTTTCCTAAATTAAATGTTACTTTCTGCAACTCCTCGCGGTAAAAGCCTCCAGCGATCTCTTCCCCATTCAAATCTTCAACGTAATACATCATTATCTGGCCTTCAGGTCTCATAGCATTAACTTAAAAATCTCACGTGTCCATCCTTGCTCAAATCCCTTCGCGAATTTACTTTCCGAACGTGATAGCCTTACATAATCATTGATTTTGAAAGATGTAGAGTGTGGTGGCGGTGCTCCATCTCTTCTCACCTTTGGGCGCGTAACTCTTTCTAAACCATCGTTAGGTGTTGTGCCAATCGTACGGTGGTGTGAACGGTTGTATGACGACGCGAATGACCCAAGAATGTTTATATATCTGAATGTGTTTTTATGTGTAAAATAGCGATGCATGCGCTCCTTTATGATACGTTGAATTCTTTCAGCTAAAGACGCTTTATGTATAGAACTGCTGTATAGTAACTGATATTTAAACTCTGTCAGCATGTTCTGAAAAGCGCGGCCTATAAATTCCTTCCCTATATCCGTAAAAAATAGCCAGGAACCCTATCTTCTTTTAACATAAACGTTTTGGTAGCTTTAGCAACTGTTTCAGTCGATTTATTTTTCAGAGGAATTAGCCACAGATATCTAGAGAATACATCTATTAGGAATAGGATGTAGCGGTAGCCGTCATTATACACTGAATATCTTTGCATATCTGTTAAATCCGCTTGCCAAATAGCGTCAATCGAAGCCGCTGTTGTTTTGGCTGTTTTAAACCTTTCTTTCACCGGCTTATGAAGTGTAAAGCCTCCTGCTCCCGCAAAAACCTCTCAACATCTTTTTTCCTTACTCCGTAAACACCTCTGTACAGTGTACAGTCTATTAACGCCTCCATAGGAGGCGGGGTTAGAAATGTCATAATAGCGTTTACTTAATATGTTAGCCATTTTCGTATTTTAGAGACACGTGGATAAGGTTGGCCGTTTGTTCTCTTCTTTCTCCTCTTCAGAGACGCTACTGCTGGGGGCGATGGCATACTCAGTTGTGACACATGCGAGATTTGATCCAAGTCGTTTCATCTATTCAGCTTACCTATCAATGTTCTGGGGACATTTATTTGTTGTAGTCTTGCTTTAATATGCTTCCATCCTATTGGTGAGAGCCTGTCCCACTTTTTCACTAGATCATGGACATTGTCAACGATATTGGATCCCTGTACCCTTGTTCCTTCAACAATGATCTCGCCTGTATCGGTCCACTGTATGATGGGGTCCTCACTCAATAACCACGGGGAGCTCTGTCGGATTCTTATAATCTTCGTACTCATGAAGAAATTTCTGGAGAGCCTCTTGGTACAAGATCCTTTTCTCATCAGGTGACTTTTCACTTTTTAATAGGGCTAATAATTCGCTTTCCATTGTTTTAAGCCTACTTTTACGGGGTTCTAGAGCCGTGTCTGGAATCTTTGAACTTTGCAATGAAGCATGCACCTCGTGAGGAATCACTACCGCTTTCTTCATTATATTAATCTAGTCAGTAAAGGACCCAAAACTGAAAATAAGGTGGGGAGGAATGATCCCACTCTTTGTACAATAATTCGCTTTTTCTTCCCCACAGTTTGAGTTTTATGAACGACGAGCGCACGTATTATGTTCTTGTAACGACGCAAGCGAGCCTTCTGAGGGGGTTTCATTGGCACTTTACATTTAATAACATTAAGACAGATTTCACAGATGCATTTTAAAAAGTCCGAGTCGATATTTTTAACAAACATCTGTTGCAGTGCCCGGAGCAATCGTTGATAGATTTTTATTAATTCACGATATTTCTTCAGCCTATTTGTCATTCTGGAATATACACCGTTTCAGGTTCGTTTGGGAATATATTCGTTCTTAGAAGCACCCTAAACGTGTTTCGCGGGTGAAGGTCACAAAGCAAACATCCGTAACGATGACTTGTGGCTTCTTTATAAATTTCCAAAAACTCCTTACGCTGATTAGGGAACATTTGAATGGCTAATACCCCAATTTGTGACACATCTCTACGTTGCGCGAAAAAGACTAGATGTTGTGTATTTAACGACACATCGCGCATGTATCTATTTTTGAAAAATAAATTCTGGTTGATGAAGAATACGCTATGTTAAGATGGTGGGAGAACACTGTAAATGTCTCGGCAAACGTTTTATCCATTTCCAACATGAGATCGTCAATTAAAATAACTGTATGCTCATTAACTTTTAACGAATTAACGTCATATACACCCTTGTGGAACAAAATTTCATCTTGGTACTCGTTGAACACTGACTGATACGTCGAATAGCACCATATTACTTTGTGCACAAATTTTGAGACCATCTCCCCTTCAACTTTAATGATTTTAAGCATAAACACTTTTTTACCACATCCTGTAGGGCCAGATATAATAGATGTGGACTTTGTGGAGGGGCTTGTGAACCTGAATTTTTCTACAGATTCCATCTCTAACACGTCACACCCCTAAATGGATCATTCACAAAATATAACGAAATTTAAGTGCTGCTCCTTATATTCTTGTTTTTCTTCTTCCACAGAACCGTGAATGACGACGATGTATAGCCCCCCCATCATCGATATCACAGATGACCCCAATGACCGTCTAGCTACAGAATCCTTACCCGCTGAAACCTTCACCAGCGATACCTGTAGCATGAGACAATTCAAAGCGGATGCATGATGAAGAACCTCCACGTCAGGTATAATGCGCGCCAGGATTGCGCCGGTTGTTAGACCCCCAGTAATAGAGCCCCAACCCTCTACGTCTTACGACACAACCCCCACAATAGTACATTCCTCAAATATGCCTCATTATTCAGTTCCGGGTACTTCCTCCACAGCAGCTTCACATACTGTGGAGGATGGTATAACATTCGAGTTGGTGAGCACCGCTACCCCCACCCCTGCCCTGACTAGAAATCGGTACGTGGTCAGGGTTGACCCTGGATCCATGTATAGCAACGGTGTTGGCCTGCGATGCGTAGTTGAACGTATTGTGGAGTTTGCCCTTCAGAACCGCGACAAACGTGAAGTCTGGATGAAGTTGTCCTTCAGATTCGGGTCAGATGACGGGGACGGAGATGATTTTTGGGTAGTAATACAGTTCAGACGTTTGGCAACTGTAGACATAGAATATATCTTGGCCCGTATAATGCAAGCCTCTCAAAGTAGTACAGCCTTCAATATGGACAACTTCATGGTAGATATTGACAGAGTATTCCGGGTTGCTGGTCATAGTGCCACACCTTATACTCTTAATTTCAATTCTCCGGTTATTTACAGAAAGCATTTAAACGTCGATCGTGGTTCCGGCTTTATAGCAATAGTCTTAGCTCATATGGTCACTGTGTTAAATACATGGACGCGAAAAATTTGGCTGCCTACGGTTGTGCAGCGTCCTCGTAAACTGGCTTCAGATTGTAAGCTTGAGTTTGAGTGTAATATGGGTTCTGAAGAACTGAGAAGGGTCGAGCAGGAAATGAAAGCTCGTATGGTCGTATTTGGAATGGATGATCGTCGTGTAGGAGTAAAACTGGCGTTACGTGAGTTCCCCAGGTATAGGGACCTATGTCCCTATCGGGGAACGACCGGTTTCTCCCCTCAGCATAGATTTCGAAGCAATTTACGAAGGGGTCCGGGGCTCAGGAGATCCCCCATCCCCCACCGATGTGGGAGGTGTTCTTTTTGGTCACGTGATTGACCAGTGCACTACGTCGATTAGCTGATGATTCCATTTATAGGGCTAGGAGTCGGGGGGAATCTTCTCCCCTAGCTATTAGCCTATGGATAGGCTGTATTGGGTTCCCAGAGTCAAGGGGTCCCCGATAAGTCTTTCGGGGTACGACAACACGTCGACGTACCTTGCACTACGTCGGTTAGCCTATGATTCCATGAATTTGTGTAAGGCTAGGAGTCGGGGGGAAATCTAATCTAATCTTCTCCCCAGAGCCATAGGCCTATGGATAGGCCTTGTATTGGGTTCCCGGAGTGATGGGATCGCCGATAAGTCTAAACGTGTGCCGGGACAACCTGGAGAATTTTGCGAATGGAGCTAGTAGCCGCGCAAAGTAGCCTTTGTAGCCGTTCAATTAATTCTCGGTTCACGTCCCCGGGTACCTATCGAAGTTTGACCGTGGCTGAAAGCACCTATGAAAAGGTAGGGCCGGGGTGATCCCAGCCCGGCCGCAGACCCCTCTATAACCCACTCGTTGACTTATAAGTAGCGCGTCATAAGGCCTATGACTTCGGCCAAAATTTTCCATCAATCGCGCGCCCAACGCCTCGGCTCGTCGGAGCAACTGTCTCCCCGGTGCCTATGGCGGCCCATAGGGCTAGCGATCGGCAATAAGTAGAAGATAGAAGTTCGCAGATTGGGCTCTGAAGGCGCCCAAAATCTTGTGAGTTTCAACAGGTAGGTAACATCTATGCAAGGGGTGAGATTGTGAGTTTTAGTCCCTGCCTTCTCACGTATCTACCAGTTGAATTAATTCCCGTAGCAATGTGACGTAGGATGCTGCCTAATCGAAATTCTTACAACTTACCCAATGGGTGTTGTAGACCTTTGTCGTAGGACTGTGTATGTTTTTAAAAGCTATGTAAGAGATCGTACAAGACCTCTACTTATTTTAGGATTGTCAGGAACATCGTATCTCCCCATCCGTAACATAAGGACTCTCTACGCTAGTTATGATAAAAGTCGAAAATATGGAAGGCATCATGGTTTGTGTAAGGGATGTCTCGAGTTTGCTGATGATATGGTGAAACATTGTAAGGATTGCTACATGGTATGTAAGCAGTGTAAAAGCCCCAAATGTGAAAGTTGTGTAGTTGAAACCGAGAAGAGGGAATGTAATGTGTGTAGACGTACATTTTTCAATAATAAATCCTTTGATCTTCATAAATCAATTGGCACTTGCAGGAAAATGAGAATTTGTAAGTGTAGTATGTTTCACATGATGGATAATTGGGGGAATTTTAAACATAAATGCGATGAAATTCACTGTTCTACATGTCATGAAAAATATAAGGCGGATGGAGTGAAGCATGTATGTTATATGAAAGATACTAAACCTAAAAATAGCCCTTGTATAACCGTGTACTACGATATAGAAACTTACACGAACGCTGAAACCAAAGCGGTTATTCCACATTTACTCGTAAATCAGAATATCTGTGATGAGTGCATGGAGATCGAGTGTGATGAGGGTCACAAATGTGGAAAACGGACAAACGTTTTTAAAACGATTGCACACGACAGCCCTGTGAAACTCTTTGTATCCTATATTGTCAAATTAGCGGACAAGTTAAAAAAATGACTGTGTATATACTTGCCCACAACGGGGCAAAATTTGACACACAGTTCCTTTATAAGGAATTGCTTGAACACGAGTCGTCTGCGATATTTACAGGTGATCCCTTGAAAAGAGGCAACAAACTAATACAGAAAAGCTACCAAAGGTCATGGGCGCAGCCGCTGAAGTTTCAAAAGGGTATTTCCCTTACACATTCCTCACTAGCGAAACTTTAAATTACGTAGGATTACCTCCACCCTAACATTACTTTAACTACACCACCATGAGTGATTGTGAGCGTGAAGATTTTGACCGCTACTACAACAGTTTTAATGAAGCTAGTCCATACAATATTGCCGATGAATGTGAACGTTATTGCGTGAATGATGTGCGCATGCTTAAAGTATGTTTCCAGGCCTTTAGAAGGATGTACATAGCCCGTTTCAAATGCGATCCGCTGCAATTCGCAACCACGATCGCCTCATTATGTTTTACGGTGTTCAAGAATAACTTCATGCCTAAAGACACCTTAGCAGTCATTCACAGAAACAATCCCCGCAGTTATGGGCACAAGGCTATTTACTGCTTCATACACCTACAGCAACAGACCGGGTTATACATAAAACATGCCCGCAACACGGGTGAAGTACACATTAAGGTCAATGGTCGTGTTTTTTGGGTTGATGGTCTAAGTGAGGATCCAACCACTGGTGAGAAGACTGTGTATTCATTTAACGGTTGCTGGTGGCATGGATGCCCGCGCGCTGAGTGTGCCGTCACAGGGGCCCTCCATGGAAGATCCCCCGCAGAGAGTTTCGCATGGACTCGTAACCGCGATCAACTTATAGGCTCCCAGTTCACTCACAAGATCGTGTGGGAGCATGAGTATGATGCATGGATGGAAACAGATGACCAGTACCGGGAAGAAATAAGGGCCATCAAACGTTCAATGGTGTTGGACCAACTCAAATGCGGTGACACCTTGTTTGGAGGGAATACAAACCCATTCAAGATATACTTTCCGCCTATGGAGGGCGTGAAATTCCATTACTACGACTTCTGTTCTTTATACCCCTACGTGATGAAGAACAGTCCGTACCCCGTAGGTGCGCCTGAAAAACTGGTGGGTCCCACCATGCCAACCATCGAGGAGTTCTCAGCTAACTTGAGTGAGCGCTACTTTGGACTCTCTTTCGTAAACGCGCTACCCCCTCGCGATTTATGGATGCCGATCTTACCCGTCGTTATAGATTACAAGCTCATGTTTCCCCTGTGCGTGAAGTGCGCAGAGGAGAACAACGGTGATTGTAATCATACAACCAATCAGCGTAAGATCAGAGGTGTATATACAACCCCTGAGCTGGATCTAGCCGTTCGCCATGGGTACAGAATATTGAAGATACATAAGGTGTGGAGGTTTCAGAAGCTATCCAACCTTTTCACGGCATATATAAACGCTTTTTTGAAGGATAAGGTGAAAGCATCGGGATGTCCGCGAGGAGTCGATACCGAAGATGAAAAAACAGCTTATATTCAGCGTTACCGGATCTATGAAGATATACAGCTTGACCGATCCCAAATTGTTAAGAAACAATTGTTAAGAAAGCAAGCGCTTTAGCGCAAAGTTGTGTCTAAACAGTCTTTGGGGGAAATTTGCAGAATACTGGCGAAGGGAAAGTTCATTTGGCACAAAGTTATAGTGAAGTCTGGGATTATGCCAACGCTCCCGATAAAGAGGTTATGGAGATCGTGAATGTGGGTAATACTTACATAATAAAGTACACCACCGAACTGGCCACAGATACCTCACGGGTAACAAATATACCTGTAGCCAGCATCACAACGGCCTACGCCCGCATCAAGCTTTGAGGACTATTGCACTCTCTTGGCGGAGGGTGCTGTACGCTGATACAGATAGCGTAGCATTCACAGCGAGGGAGGGTGAATACATGCCAGCTATTGGGAAATTCCTCGGACAGTTAACTAACGAGATCAAGGATGAGTATGGTAATGGTGCATACGCTGACTCATTTGTATCAACAGGGCCAAAAACTATGGAGTACGGGTGAGGATGGGGGAGGAAATGAAATATAGCGTGAAGGCTAAGGGTATCACGCTTAACCATGCGAACCGGCGAGTCGTTAACTTTGACTCGTTGAAGGATCTAGTGTGCTTGGGAGATGAGGGCGACCAGCCACCCCAACTGACTGTGGGGACCCACAATTTTCGGGCACAGAAACTGGGATGTATGAAGGAACTTAGAGGCACGAAGGTATGCCGTAACACCTATAGGAAGCGTTACCAGGTGCCTGGTACCTACGATACCGTACCCTTTGGATACTTTAAGCCTTGATTGGATATATATATATATATATATATATATATATATATATATATATTTAGGGTGCGTCACTGCATAAGGGAGAAAACCTGAAGGTGGTCCATTTCTTTCGCTCGCTTTCTCAATTAAGCCACTGAAGGAGAAAACACCCCAGACAAATTTTCATTTCAGTAGCCGTTTATTTAGGGGTTGCGCATCCACTACATAGTTTGTACACTACATACTACATATATTCTGGGATTGGTTTCCCCGTACTGATTATTTTCAGGGGAAGTAACTTTATGAAAACTGTCTTGTTTAACATTTAATATTTAAAACATTACAGAATATGAAGACAATTCGTGTTTTATATTTATAAAAATACATTTTGCTAATACATTTTGTTAAGGCTGTATTGAAAAACAGATAATTTAATAAAACGAAATATACTATAAAATACATTTCCACAAAAACCTATAAATAGCAACCACATTCCAGACCCCAGAATTAATGGTAATTCCACAACACATGTTAATCATTTAAATTTCCTAGGCATTTACTTTTACAAGAACTTAAACTGGAATGAACACTGTAAAATAATTGGAAACAAAACAGCTAAACTTATATATTATATTCTGGGATTGGTTTCCTCGTACTACGTGAACACTAACAAAACGAAAGAAATTGACAAACAATACTCGGAAATGGCATGAAAAGAACTAAAAGCCTTCAGAAAGAAAGTATTTTTCAGCGAAGAAGGTCCTTTTTGTTTGCTGTCTTCGGGTACGCTCGCCGATGATCCTCTGCCACCTGGATCATGTATTGGAGCTGATCCTCGTGCTTGGTACACCCCTTTGCCGTGAACTCGTAGATGAAGGCCACTCCTCTTTCAGCAGTGTCTTTAGTCACGAGGAGCTTTCCGACCCATTCCTTCCCCAGATTGTACCGTTTGATATTATCCAGGCCGCAGGGGGCATTGACAAGAACGCAGTATCGATTTCAAGATGGTGAAAGATCCTCTTAGTTGTGAAGATGAAGAAGTCTGGAAGATCTTTTGCAACGACGTCTCTTGCGACGGCCAACACACGAGGGCTGGACTCGAGGGATCCTTCCCCAGAGTTCATGTTAGAGACCATCTTGAGTTTGTCAGCATCTGCAACATCGTCGTCGAAGAGAGCGAGACCGACTGTAACTTCAGACAAGTACCATAGATGCCGACTCATCGCCTTCGTGCCGGCTTCCTTGATGATGGGATCCTCATGTTCCGCGATTTCCTTGAGCAGCGTGAGGTCCATTCGTGCTGCTGCGGAAGCTGTCTTGGCTGTGAACCAGACACGTAGGTAATGTTTTACGGCGAAAATGCGGAAATCTCCGAGCTTTTCCCAAAGAAGTCCCATGCGGTTCGGGCCACGAAAGGAAAAAGGACGTTGCGGCCGCAAGAGTCTAACAAACTCCTCCTTGAACATCCAAATCTTCAGGGCATACATTGCCCGCGTCATCCATTGCACACGGTGTAGTGCCCCAGGAGTGTTGAAGGATACGGAAGAGCGTCCGCGAGGAAGAGAGCCGAGAAAAACGACAGCCAATTCCAGGAACTCCTTGTAATCATCCCGCGGTTGTTGAACCTGAAGGAACTCCTGAGCAAACTGGATGAGATCATCTCGCCACGGCCGTATTCTGATTGCCATGGCTTCATCGTCCGCTGCCGTCCTGAACTTTTCCTGATTGATCTCAGGCCAGAAATTCCTGAAGTTCAGGAATAACGTGATGTCCGGACTTTTTGACTGTTCCACCAGAAGGGCAGAGAATACAGTCTCAAGGAGAACCTCTAGAACGTGGTGGCGGCAAGCGAGGTGCAGAAGCTTTCGACCAGGCATCAGTTCGATCCTCATACAAACATCAGATTTTATCCCTGTATTCACGGCCGTGGTATCGAAACACATTGACGTAATCCTGTTCTTAAGGTTCCATTCTTCCAAAACCTCCCCGATCACAGTAGCTGCTTGTTCCGCCTTCCCATCGGTGAGCTTGGGCACTGCAAGGATCTTCTCCACACCTTTTCCGGAGGCCAAGGTTGGCAGACGATCGATCTTCTCCCTGCCGGTCAAGTCCGACATCAATTTTCCTTCCCAATGCAGTGTCAAGGGAACTGTAGGAGAAAAGCTTTCCTTTACCTCAGCTGCCAGGGATCTTCGATGAGCAATTCGCCTCCTCATTATGGAACTTGCGCTTAAGGCGAATTTCCTGACATCGTGACCAAGATCAGCGGCAAAAGGAAGCAAAACATGAGTGGCTTGGCGATCACTGATCTGCGTCCTGTCCAAAGCCGAAACCACTTTACCGCTGATACAACTGCGTGCTCTCTTCGGCAGAGGCGCTCCTCCTGTCGCCCCTCGAACTTGAGATGGACCGGTCGATTCCTCGCTCTCCGATGATGATTCCGATGCCAAAGAGGATGAGTCCTCCAGTTGGACCGTCGAGGTCAATGCACCTTGCTCCTCCAATGATCGCAAACGACGCTGGTCCTCCTGCTCGAATTTCTTCCTCTTCATCGCTTCCCGTTCACTCCATCTCTTGTCCACCCCAAACATGCTTCCGTGCACCCTGGCCGGCGTTGAGCGATGAGAAAATCCTTGTCCTCTTTGATTTTGATGAGGCTCAACGCGTCCGGATGTGCCACGTCGAATAGATCCTCCAAACTCATCACAAACTTCTCGCGATCTTCAACAGCCTTCCCACTGGATCTGTTTGCGCTTTTCCGCAGGCCATAGTACTCCTGGTGGAGCTTGGTGAGCTTGTCGATGATCCGGTAAGGCGTGATCGTTGGTATTTTCGCCTTGTCCCAGACTTCGGAAATCATGGTTGCAGTTTGTTTTATACACTTCTTGAGCTCAGGGTCCGATTTGTGTAAATAGAAAATGACTCTGAGGGACTTACCACGGCTGGGCAATTTAGTCCCAGGGAACCGTGGGATTGGTTTCCCCAACAACCAGATTTCATCAGCTAGCTTCTTCACTTCCTTAGCACCTTTCGTCGCCATTTTCATTAAGCAAACCACCTGTGAAAGAAAAGAAACCAACAATTAATAGAGAGCCTCATATAGAAAAGCTTAACCCCATGTGTTCCAGGGTATTTTAACGAAAAGAACAGCCGATGTGGGGCCATATGACATATATACTGATAAACCAGATCATATGGCCCCACCCCGGTATAAATAGGGTTATTAATTAACTGTGCGCGACCCCTAAACATTGATATATTGAACTGATTTTTATACTGCCAGGTTTTCTCATTAAGTGGATCAAAATTGCAAGCGAGCGAACGCGTGTGACAACTTCATATTTTTTGACGCACCCTAATATATATATATATATATATATATATATATTTGTATTGTTAACGATATATTTTATTTATTACGTATATTTGTAAATATATGCCTTGAATAATTCGTTTATTAAATAAATCGTGCTTCAATTAGCGTTTCACTTTCTCCTGTGTGTGTGTGTGTGTATTTACAGGATAAAGTTCTAAGCTCCGCCTCCTGTATGATCAGTCACGTGACTCCTGCTACTACCTGAACATATCTCTTCCCTGCTAGTTCAGTTGTCCGCTGCAAGCCCTGGATCTCAGACGTGTATTTTCCCACGTAGACGAAAATTAGTAATGGCTACCTTCAATATTGCGTGTTCAACGTTTATGAAGTGGTATTCGGCAAAGTGTGAAGATGGGATGGATTCTGAAAGACTCCCTATTCCACCCTCCTTTGTCACTTTTAAGGCTACATTGAACCGTGCGAAGGAACAAGAGGTACAAATACTCTACGGCTATTCTGGCGAGGGCATTGTAAGATTTAGTGGTACAAGCGATATATTGAAGTATGTTGTAGACCTAACCTTTATAAAAGCTCACATATACCGCGAAGTTGAAGAAACAACACGTGCAGAAGATAAGCAACGGTTATGGTTAGTGAGTCTTATTAATGAGTGGTATGACAAGCGATATTATGTCATGTTACATCATACCGAGTACTCGTACCCTACGATTGAGAATGTAAATCTTGTCATCATGGAGAATCTTAAGTATTTTTACCACTGCATTAATATATATCATGACGAGGTTTGTAGTGAGGTTGTGGATAAAGGCCTGTGCGAGTTTTTAACAGAATTTAGAGACGAGTATCATCTGCTAAGCAAAAAAAAATATGGGCATATGTTTCTCTCAAATAGTGCACCGGATTGTGAATATAATGTGTTTAGTTCGTGGAAATGAACGAAAATGTCTGGTGCGCATTCTGGGGAGTGGGAGTGATAAAACGTTAAAACCGTTATTGCTTCATGTATCGGAAAAATTCCCTAAACGATTGCCAAGTATAATGGGGCACAAGTATTCACATGACTCTTTCATGTTGGAACAAACCCGTACACGATTCAACAGTTTATGGTGTGGCTCTCTCCCCCCCGTCGAGCCGAGCCGCCCACCTGTGTACCTCACTCCTCCGAAACACACGAGTTCGAACAAATCCGTACACGTTTCACCCGTGTGACTCACTCCTCCACGCCTGTTCCCCGAGCTAAACAGCGCATCGGTTGCTCATAGTCATCTCAGAGCTTGAACCGAATGGACGTGCACTCCACGAATACGATGGAACTTCCTTTGAGAAGCATTCTCAATGCCGTGTACAATGTGTCCGTGACGAAGTCATTGCGTGTGTTCAGGCGTGAAACCGGTACCATAAACTATGTACTTGAGACGATTTGCAGGCACACAAACAAACGTAATGTTATTTATTTAAGTGTTGAGGAGATGAATAGAGTTTTCGTGATAGTTGAGAAGTGGGGTGAGGACCATTATAAAATACCTGCAGGTGTAGGTACAAGAAGAGAACAGATTAGTGATGCCCCCTCATATGCCGTTGCTTATATGTTGTGTATAAATAAGATCAGCCATGCATTGATATACGTCTGATGTCGAAGAATGCATCTAATAATAACGTTCTTGTCCCTATGCGAAACCGATTCATCCTCGACAGAATGTTTGAAATCGTCGGATTCCGCAAGCTGAAGCCTATATTAAACGCTCGTGTTACGGATATGATTTATTTTGACACGGTTCTTGAATACGCATACACCGCTCTGCTCGACGGATTTATCGAATGTAGGAATGAACAAGGCGCGAATGGTCTAGAGCTGGATGCTTATTTAAAAGGTTTAGACTCTTCGAAATATAACGAACTTTGGTACAATGGACTTGAGCAGTACAGAGCAGAGCTCGCCTACACTGTTCACCCTGAAGAATTGTATCTCTATATAATGAGTAGCTGTCGTTACGACTTGGAAGATTATTTCAATTGTCGCTATGCAGCGTGAAGAAGAGTTCACAATTGAAAAGCTCGGGTCGGTAAGAATAAACCCTCGATTGGAAAGGAGTGTTTATAAACTTGTTTTTAATAATGACGTGATAGCTAACGATGCCCTCTTTGTGCGTGCTTTTGAGTGTATTCTAGTTGTGTTTAAAGATAGCTTACCACCCGAGTGTAAAGTGGGCACAAAATAGTATTGAACGATATGAAGGTCATTTATATCGAATATAGGTATCCGTATAACTTGAGCGGTGAAATGTTAAGCAGTATTTACCGCGTAGTGCAAAGCAATAATGATGTGACTGTAGACTCGATTACGTGTGAGTTTAGTGTTTTGCGCCGTAGAACATAAAGTATTTTGATGTATATTTATTTTCAATATATTTAATTATTTAATATAATTGTGTATGTATGTATATATATATTTCCTGTACTAATATGTTGATGATGATACTCCTTCGTTTGGTATATTATTATTTTTATTTTCAATATATTTAATTATTTAATATAACTGTATATATATATATATATATATAAATTTTTTTTTCATCTACTAATATATTGATGGTTATACTCCATTCTTTTGTATATTATTATTTTTTGATTGTATATATATTCCTCGTTCGTATTTCTTGGGCTATTATTACTTTTTATTTTATTTTTTTGATCATATATATTCCATCGTTTGAATGTATATTTATTTTCTATATATTTCGTGAAATTGATTCCAATAATTCGTCTAAATAAACAGAATGATGTAACGGTGTTTTATTTAACTCTTGGTTGTAAACGAGATTATTATTTAATTATACCAAATGGCTGCCTTCTAAACCGACTGACGGATTTCTAAGCCATCTGTCAAGAATATCTGAATAGCGCAATTTGGCAGCTGAAACGATAATATATACACCTACCTTCTAGGTATTCTACGTCAACTCGCTGGTTAAGCCAACTGTCGAGAATATATGCTTTAGTTAATTAAATAGCGCAATCTGGCAACTCAACCCTAATAGTGTACACCTGAACAAGCCATTTACGCCTTCTAAGAAGCCTTCTGCGCCAACTGGTGCGTTAAGCCAACTGGCTGATTAGGGGCTTATAAGACAGCGGGCGCTCGGATGAACTCTCAAAATGCGCTTGGATCCTGCCAAGCGAACACTCCTCTCTCCTTCTCCTTTCTCTTTTAGGTTAGGTATACCCCTTTGGGGGATGAGGCCGTCCCAACTTCTTCCCCAAAGAGGTCTCCCCCAGCGAGCTGGGGAAGTTCATTGCAGCTTGGGGGATAACCCCTCCCCCATAGTTGCATAACCTCTTGCAACATTTCATTTGCAACATTGATCAACATTTGCGATTGCATTGCACTCTCTCCTTTCGCGCCCATACTATTTCTCTTTCTTCTTAATCTTCTCTACAAATAACGCTTTTAAAAGCAAGCATTAGAAAAACATCCACTTTTACATAGCTGCCAGTGAGGGGTCTTTGTCAGTTCTCCCATCGGGCGTGTCCCCAGCTGGCGGATAGGGGAGCTCCCCGCTGGGGAGTGGCGTTACGTCCGTGGACCAAAAACTCACAGGGTATGTTCGGATACCTTAAGGTGGTAGCCCTACCACCGGACTCGGCTGCTGTGGGTTAATCCCCTGCACAGCCTAAACGCTACGATTACAGAATCTGAAACTGTTCAAAACCGGACGGATCTAACTTTGACGAACTTTGGCATGAAATATCAGACACGAATTGGATGCTGGAATATACGAACTATGTACGAGGCATCGAGGCTTAAGCAAATTGCAAGAGGCTGAGAGATATGGAAAAACTATATATGCTTACAACATGGTATCATATATGGTACTTTTATTTCTTAATTAAATAGAAATTATTAATTCATTGAATTAAATATCTACAAAATTGCCTCGGAATTGGCAACATACCTATTGGGAATGAAAATAATTGCCATACATAGGACCTCATATGTAGGCATTGGCCCTGCATGGCAACAAGACAAACAAATTATTTTGTATTAAAATTCTCCTAAGAAGAGGATTTATATTTTACAGCACTCGGAGCTGTTTATATTAAGCAATGCTTTTAAGCAAGGAAGGTGTACTTAATCTTCCTAAAAGTTCTGAGTGAATAACAAGTAATATAAACCAACGAAATAATAAGGTAAGGTAATTTCTTTCTTTACCTTTAGGCAGCGCTAAAATACCGAAGGCAAATAAATTTAACTTTAACCAATAAAAACACTACTTAACGAGGTCCTTTGAAGACCTCCACATACATACAGTAGCTCTTAAACGAAAAAACGTAGAGTTTTTGTTGTTAATTCTCCACTGAAATTTGCTGGAAATTTCCAACGGATGAGAGGTATCAGGCAATCAACCCATAGCCCTATGTAGTTTTTTCATAGATATAGGGTGGCGGTTCTGGGATTGAGCGAAACGAGGTGGACAGGAGACGGAAAAGTACGAGTGGGATCATGCCAGAAACTACTGTACTCTGAAAGACCAAGTGGAGAAGAGCATAGAGAAGGCGTAGGCATATTGCTCACAGGAGAGGTGAAGAAAAGTTTATTGGAGTGGGAGCCAATATCTTCAAGAATAATAAGAGTAAGATTTAAGACGAAGGCTAGACCCATAACAATTATTCAGTGTTATGCGCCTACAGAACAAGCGGAGGATGAGCAGAAGGAAGAGTTCTATGAACAGCTCACTACAATTTTTGAGAGAGTTAATAGAAAAGACATTGTTTTCCCGATAGGAGACCTCGACGCAAAGGTGGTATAGGAGTAATGAATAGAAATGGTGAATTATTCGCAGATTTCTGTGGAGAGCAGGGGCTTGTGATTGGTGGTACCCTGTTCCCGCATAAAGAGTGTCATAAAATTACCTGGATGTCACCTGATGGCAGGACGGAAAACCAAATTGATCATGTAGCCATTAGGAGGAAGTGGAGAGGATCGCTGATGGATGTGCGAAATAGAAGAGGAGCATATGTAGCAAGCGATCATCATCTGGTGATAGCTGAGGTGAAATTGAGACTGGCAAAAGCCGTGGAAAGATTCGAGAGAGGAAGGAGACGGTTTGACGTAAAAAAGTTCGCAAGAAAGGAGGTCAAAGAGGAATACAAATTGACTGTGAGAAATAGATTTGCTATTCGCCAGGATGAAGATGAGGAAGTCTTGACACATGGAGAAAATGAAGAGGATAGAGTAAAAACAGTGGAAAGAAAGTGGGTAGGATTTAGAGACACCTTATGGAAATCTGCAGAGGAGATAATCGGTTTCAGAAAGGAGGCAAGAGAGTGGATGACTCAGGACACATGGATTGCGGTAGAAGAAAGAAGGAAAGCAAAATAAAGAATAAGCATATGTGAAGACGTGATAAACAGGATGGAGTTGGGGGAGAATTGGCAACAACTGAATCGAGAGGTCAAAAGAAGGGCCAGAAACGATAAGAGACAATTTGTGAACTAGATGGCACAATAGGCAGAGACAGCAGCGCGGAGAGGAGATATGAGGGAATTATATAAGATAACGAAAACACTGACAGGGAGAAATTATAGATAGATGCAACAACTGGAAAGGTGGAAAGAGCATTTTAGAGAAGTTTTGAATAGAAATAGACCCGAGGAGTTAATTCAAGAAGAGGTGGGAGGGAACCAGGAGCTGAACATAGATGTTAGACCACCAAGTAAAGCTGAAATCCGGAGGGCTATCAAGAAATTAAAGGGAGCAAAGGCGCCAGGGATGGATGGTGTAGAGGTAGAACTGTTGAAGGTGGACCCAGGGATGATGACAGACGAATTACATGGACTCTTCGGTATAATATGGGAAACCGAGATGTTTCCCAAGGAATGGAGAGAGGGTTTGCTGGTGAAAATACCAAAGAAAGGAGATCTGTCGCAATGTGACAACTGGAGGGGAATCACACTGATGTCTATACCTAGTAAGGTGCTGACTCATATTATTTAGAGAGACCCGATCAATACACTGAGAATTATTGTGGAGCAGAGCTTGGAATGACAGTCCAGCTTGTATTTGAATATTTGCAGACTTTGAGAAAACTTTTGATAGTGTGGGTAGAGGCTGTATGTGGACAGTGATGTAAAACTATGGAATACCAGAGAAGATTATTAATATCGTTAAAGAATAATACAGAGGATTTTCTTGCAGAGTGGAATATAACGGGAAGTTTACAGGGCCTTTTGAGGTGACAACGGGAGTGAGACAGGATTGTCTGTTGTCACCAGTGATATTTTTGTTAATGCTGGATACTGTAATGAGGAGAGTGGTTGAGGGAGGTAGGAGGGGTATTGGATGGGGATTGCTGGATGTTTTGGAGAACTTGGACTGTGCGGACGATTTGTGCCTTTTGTCACAGAGGTGTGAGGATATGATAGCGAAGCTGGAGGATCTGGGAAGAAAGGGAAGAAAGTTAGAATTAGAAATTAATAAAGGAAAAACTAAGACAATGAGATTAAATGGCAGAGATGGAGCCTTCAGAAAATTTGCTTTTTCAACGATTCTTCGTTTGCATCTTTGGTGGTTGCATTCCATTCTTGTACTCTTTTGCCATTTCATTATGTATAATAACTTTATAATAATACCTTTACACCTTTCCGAAGGTCTGGTAATAGACGAAAGACGAAAGCGCTCGGAATTGCGTTCTCATTTTCCTTGCGGGCTATATTGCCATTAAGAGTGTTTACGTGAAAATAGTGAATTTTACCATATATATATATATATATATATATTATATATATATATATATATATATAGTTTAACTGCAAACGACACACAATATAATTAATGCAAAGAACGACGCTTGTTAGAAGAGTGTCCGCACAAGAGGAGGAGAAAACAAGCAATGAAAAACGAGGCACCTCCCGGGAATCGAACCCGGGATCATCCGATTGCCGGACAGATATGCTAACCATTACACCAAGAGCCTCCATGAATCAAACCTCATAATTCTCCCACGTACGAGCGGTATCAAATGCCCTTTGAGGGGGCACCTTCTCATGCCGTATATATATACACACACACATTTTAATTATTTGATTAATATTTGATTAATATTTTATTAATTATTTGATTAATATTTGATTAAAATTACGAGGTTTGATTCATGGAGGCTCTTGATGTAATGGTTAGCATATCTGACCGGCAATCGGATGATCCCGGGTTCGATTCCCGGGAGGTGCCTCGTTTTTCATTGCTCGTTTTCTCCTCCTCTTGTGCGAACACTCTTCTAACAAGCGTCGTTCTTTGCATATAACGGGTGTACCATAAAAAAGGGGTACATTTTAAAAAGGCTATAAAATCAACATTTGTCATTTAATTTTAATAAAACTTTTACACAATGAAACATATGTATTTATCTATATGTAAACAAGTTTTCAGACTAAAATATCAAATAATTCAAATTCTATCAACATTTAACGAAAGAGTATGATTTTTCTACTTAACATGCAAAAATTATTAAACCTTTTTAATATTTTTTTCTAAAAATAATTTTTTAACGTAAAATTTACCTGAAATTATTAAAAAAATTGTTCGAAATGCTTTCCTTCCACTTCAATAACTTTTTTATTCTTGGACGGAATTCATCTATGGCTCGATTTACTTGTTCCTGTGGAATCTCTTCCCATTTTTGAATGATGATCTCGCGTAAATGAGCGACATCTTTTATTCTAGTTCTGTGGACTCGCTCTGCTAAGTTCTCCCATATTCCTGCCAAGAATAAAAAAAGTTATTTAAATGGAAGGAAAGCATTTCGAACAATTTTTTAAATAATTTCAGGTAAATTTTACGTTAAAAATTATTTTTATAAAAAAATATTAAAAAGGTTTAATTTTTGCATGTTAAGTAGAAAAATCATACTCTTTCGCTAAATGTTGATATAATTTGAATTATTTAATATTTTAGCCTGAAAACTTGTTTGCATATAGATAAATACATATGTTTTATTGTGTAAAAGTTTTATTAAAATTAAATGACAAATGTTGATTTTATAGCCTTTTAAACGTGTACCCTTCTTTTATGGCACACCCGTTTTATATATATATATATATATATATATATATATATATATATATGACTGTTAACCCCTCCGTCTATGGCCCTGGGTGGTTCGAATCGACGGGGGTTCTAGTTGGGAGGCAGCAACGGATATTTTCTCGCGATACTTTTCTTCTATAACATTCTAATTCTTTTCTCTCGCTTTAAGGTCGACAGTTGTTAATTCTTCTTTCTATAATACTCTGATACTTTCTCTTGGTACTAAACTTATCGACTTTACTGACTAAATTCCTGAAGAGAACAAGGCTCGAAGGAAAAGATAAAAAAACTTCTTCTACTGTAGTTTACTTCTAAAAATGTACAGGTAGTGCTCTGAATTTACAGGGGTAGAGGTTCGACCTCTTTCGACCATGGCTCAGGCCGGAATCTAAAAAAATTAAGGAGGCAAGGGGCCTCTGCCCCCTCCTCGCAGCGAGGCTGCTAACAAGGGAGTCTCGTAGCAGTGACCAAAGAAGAGTGCCCTAATGAAGTGAAGTCCATTTTACAAATACATGTATCATATAAGCCTAAATGTTGGGGGAAGGCAGTTGAAGGTTAAGTTTCCCCCCTTTTAAACACATGATCAGATGTTTGAAAGATTCCAAATAAAAATTTAAAAAATAAAATAAAAACTAATCGTATTTTTTTGCCGAGTCTTCATTTCTGAAGGCGATATCATTTCATAGTAGTACATAAGTACAATTTAAGTACACGACTGAGTACATTTTCGTTTGGGTTTATTACAATTATGATTGCGATTATGGATTACTTCACATTCGCTTATGATTGTCCATTACAGTTCTATTAAAGTACATTCTTACATTATATATTAAGTCATTACATTTAATTACAGTTTCATTGAAGTACATTATAAGTTATTATTAATTACAGTTTCATTAAAGTACATTACGTTATAAATTAAAGTAGTACAGTTAATTACAACTAAACAGTTACTATAACTTTGTTTTGTTTTTACAGTGTTTCATATTAATAGACAATTAAGATGTTAGAAATATAATACAAAGTACATGGGCACATACGGTATGGATTTATATACAACATAATATGTTATATTATGTTATATTATGTTATAATATGTTATAATATGTTATAAATTTGAATCAGAGCGAGATGAGATATTTATCTTAGAAGCGTTCGATTTTGCTGTGATTAGCGAATTCGATCACTTACCTAAGCATTTATGAATATCTTGTGAGGGGTGAACGCACTTAAAAGAAAAAAAAAATACATGTGGACGTATTTGACGTGTACGTAACACAATAGGTTGTGTGCGTAATATAAACACGCGTAAAATATGGACTGATAGGTTAATAGGCATCAGTAGACAATAGGTAGGAAACAACATGGATCTTTTCCGTTTGACTGCCGCCATTGAAACATAAGAGGTGAGTGCCCCCAGCCTTCTTTACTTAGCCTTATAAGGCTAACTAACGAAAATATCACGACCTAACCTAACCAATCGTTAGGTCAACTGTACGACCTTGACGATTGGTTAGGTTAGGTCGTGATATTTTTGTTAGTTAGCATTATAAAGCTAACTAAAGAAGGCTGGAGGCCCTGATCTTCAGGTGACCCCCTTATTTTTCTGAGTACACGATTAAAACTTAAAAATTAAGCATGGATCTTGAAAGTAATTAAAATTGTTTATAAGAAACAAAATTTGAAGGGGAAATTAAGAAAAGCTTTTTTATAAAGTAACTTATTTTGTCTCATCAAGACATTTCAGTTAAAATACAAAAAGTTTAATTATGTTTCAATGGCGGCAGTCAAACGGAAAAGATCCAACATAAATAATGATGTACAGAGAATGAAGTTTTTTTTTTATTATTATTATTAAAGAATTTACCATACATTGAATACGGAAGATGTCCAAATACAAAACACGTGATTCAGTGTTCAAGGTATGGAAAACGTGAAGAGAATTAAGTTACTTTATGACGTCATAGTTATTGAATTTGTACATATAGTACAAATCATTATTAGGAAGATTTACAAGAGCGAATTAGAGACAAAGAGTGGGTATTAATGACTAAGAAGTACAACTACGGGTTCCAATCCTGTTATATGCAATGTGTATGCATAATCTAGGGTCGAGGGTGAGATGCAAGACACTCATAATTAATTATAATAACTTCTATAACAAATGG
Organism: Bathynomus jamesi; assembly: GCA_023014485.1. Classification (NCBI taxonomy): domain Eukaryota; kingdom Metazoa; phylum Arthropoda; class Malacostraca; order Isopoda; family Cirolanidae; genus Bathynomus; species Bathynomus jamesi. Next base: position 1,871,114 of record JAJOZX010000016.1, on the reverse strand, counting down.
AAAATGGATACGACTAAACCATAGAAATGGTAGATCGTAGGGTTGTGACACAAACAAAAAGAGGAGCTACAAGTAAAATTATTATCCAAACTCGCGTTAAGCGATTTTGGTTCTTATGTAAAAATGAATATTGATTATTCATTGTTCATTTTTACACACACACACACACATATATATATTAATATATATATATATATATATATATATGTGTGTGTGTGTGTGTGTGTGTGTGGTGTGTGAATTTAGCATTCCTTTATCAAATACAAAAAGTACAGTTTTATTACCATAAATTTCATTTCATTTTTAAAATATGCAATAAAAAATTTTCTTCCACAAATTTGATAATAAAATGAAATGACAAAAATTAAATGGGAAAGAAATTTCCCTTAATAATCGGTTAAAAAGTGATATGAAAAATGTATTTGGTTGATATCATGTAAGTCGTATGCTAATAGAATATGCCGTTAGCTATTTATGCGAGTGTTTGGCGGAGCTTTTTGCCATTCAGATCAAAGAATATGATAAAATGTTGGTCCCTAAACCACGCTCCCGTTTTATCTCTATTATTCCTTTGGGTCAAAATATCATCCTGGAGCACACGCTTATCCAAAGTGCTTTCTTTAAAGTTTCATCTGCGAAAATAGACCCACGTGTCCTAAATGACGTAACAGAATAAAAGTAATGAAAAAGACTAAATACAAATAATGGAAGAGAATTTAACTTTTGAAATATTTACTACATCTTAATATAATTTCAGTGTTTTAATGTAAAAATTTAGTTAAAAAACTCTTATGGGTCGTCAATTTAAAAATAAATAAATAAATAATGTATCGGAATATGGTACTGTTTTTGGCAGTAGTATTTACATAGGATTGGGCAAAACCAATTAGTAAAGCTATGACTGAGGTTTTTCTTTTAATCTTAATCACAAATTTAATCCCATTTTTCCCACAAAACTCATTTGAAAGAATGAAAAGTGTTGAATACATAATTCTTTTACAAATAAATGGTATTTTGGTAAGCTAAAACAAAAAATTGTGACTACCACTGAGAAATAAATTACTTTCTGAGCAAAATATTGTAATGTGATGCACTGACGTTTTACATTCACATTTTACGAACCTATATAACTTCCAATTTAAAATTTTTTAACTAAATATAAAAGGTAACATCCATGTCCCATATCCCCAAATTAAGTGGTGGGCAGGGGCCCGATCCTGGGATACCTTAGCCAGAGTCAAAGAAGAGTGGCCGGCCCATAGCTTCATCCTGACGTAAAATACAGAAAAGACAACCGCCCATTTCTAGACAGCACTGAGGGTTTGAACCTAACCGAACCTAGCCGATCGGGCCACGATACGCTCTAATTGTAACTATGCCAGTATTTTAATGCGCTTACTAACTGTATAACCACAAAAATGGATAATCAAATATAAAAACCAATATTATACACGTTCAGGTATAATTTCCATCAATATCCACAAGCACAGCCTGAACACTGCGTTTGAAAGATTGGAGGTCATACAAAGGGGGTAAAGATGGCTTGAGGAAGATTGTTCCAGAGTTGACCGGTTCAGTTGGTGAAAGATTGAGAATATTGATTAACCGTTGCGTTAGAGAGTTGGACAGAAAAGGAGTGAGAATGTGTAGAAAGTCTGGTACTGCGTGCTCTCCTTAAAAGAGGAGGTATGCAGTTAGATAGTTCAGAAGAGCAGTGTCCATTATAATGGCGATAGTAAAGAGAGAGGGATTGAAGACAGTCAGTAAGAGGCGGGGAAATGATGAGACGAAAAGCCTTTACTTCTATCCGGTCAAGTAGAGCTGTATGAGTTGAGCCACCCGACACATGAGAAGCATGTTCCATTGCTCCATACATGGGCAGACAAGACCCCTGTACAGAGACAGTGTTTTGAAAAGAGAATATATGTGATCTTTCCAGGAAAAGGAGAAGAGACGAGAACTGAGCCGTCAGAATGGAAAAGAGGAAGGAAAAAAGAAGTAAAGTTGTTGGAGAGGCTCTTGGCTAGGTGTCAGAATAAGCGAGAAGAATTAGAATTAGACAGGTTTTCACATTTTTATCTGAAGAAGGAATTTCTGGCGAGTCAAAGAACAGATTTTGCACGATTCCAGGCAGAAATATAAGCTGAATGAGAGTCAGGAATTGGATGGCGACGATACCTTCTGAAAAACCTCCTCTCTGTTGAGGATAGCATTAGAACAAGTAAAGTTAAACCAAGGGTTTTTGCATCAGTAGTAGGAAAAGAATATGGAATGTACGCCTCCATGTCCAAGAGAATCACCTCTGTGATATGCTGAGCGCACTCGGAGGAGCCCCTGCCACGGAAGCAGTAATCATTCCTTAAGAAATCAGAGAAATACTGCCTAAGGGCCTCCAGTGAGCGGCGCCAAAGTGCCAAAGGCTTCTCCTCTTGGGAGGATCCAAAGGCCGAACTAGAGCGAAAAGACACAAAACAGATATAAAGAATATGGTCGGAGGAATCCAACAGAGATAAAAGTTTGACAGAATAAGAAGGATGACTGGTGAGAAATATATCCAGAATACGTATACACTGTGAACGCAGTATTTAGATTGTAAATATTTATTAAACATTTTTTTTAGACATATCTTCATTTGAGTTGTTTCAAAATAAATTTTCTCGTAACGTGTCTTAAAATTAAATACTTTTGATTGAGAGAGCGTTTACGTATTTTGAGAGCCGGTTTCAGAAACAAGTTTTGACAGAAACACGAATCAGTACTGAATATGTTAATCGTGTACTGACAGGAAACATGTTGCTTTCATTTCATGTTTACCCGAAAATGGAATAAAATTTTTATAACTAATAAATCATTATTAATAAGCCCAAAAAGATTCATATTGCTTTGTTCATTATTATTATTATTATTATTATTATTGTCGTTGTTGTTGTGCACTCGAAACTCTGCAGAGTTTCCCGCAAGACCAATTTACACCAAATTTGCGATACAAATAGACACTGATAGAAAGATTTTCATGAAATACAACTCTCCAAACGCACGGGTAACCAAAGAATTTTTTATTTTCAGGCCAATTTCCACCCAAATTCCAAGGTGGGTAGAGTTTGGGGATTAAGTTAAGCAGATATAAAAAATTTCCGCTTAACCCTAATAATTTTAATGTTTTTACATATTTTTCGAGATTATACATTCTTTACCCAACCGATTTTATCAAAATTTACGGATCGATAGATGTTTACTGTAGGTGCAGAGTAAGATTTCTCATTTCTCGAAATCAACCTTTATGAACGGAGTAGGAGCTACAGGGTGATAAGTTTAAGGAGAATACAACTTTCCCTTCTCAACACATTTACAACAAATATTTTAAATAAATAACTATTCAGGACCGGAGCGACTGAACAGTTAATACGGCCAGTCGTCTAGGGTAGCACAATCAAAGGAGCGGCAAAAATCATACCAGTTTTTCGAAATTATAAATGAGTTATTGGCTTCAACATCATTCGCTTTTATTTATTTTTTCATATTCTATTGCCTTTTTTCCTGCTTGTAATTATGTTTCCAAGTCTTATTCAGCTATCTTTTAACTAGCTTAATTATTTGCTTAACATGGGGTGTCGTTTACTGAAACCACCGTTATTCATTTCATAAATGCGGAAGTGTTCTATCATACAAATTTAAAAACCGTTTTACACCTCGATTCACAGTCTTTTGAACTGATGTTGGAGAGCATAATGCACATCTGAAGAAACGTTGCGATATCAATGAACAACTGAAGTTGTTTATTTACATAATTTCAGTCCGAGCCCAAGGACCCTCTTAGTTTCGATACACACATACACTTTCTCTTTCTCTCTCTCTCCCGAAATATAGCTGTAAATATTTTGTATAAAGTCAAAACATATGTTCGAGGTTTTTGTGACGATACCAAGTAGTTGATATACAAATTAGCACAAATATATTATTATGTTAGTTTATACAACCATACCCTCCAATGTACGATTTCTGTGTGCAGAATGTAATTGTTGAACTAGTTTAGTATATATTCTTCTCGTTCCTGTAAAATTTCCCTGGCTACTTTTCCAGGGTCAAGGTATTTTCTTCAGCCATTTTTCATAAACGCCTCTAGCGGTGAGGCTGGGGAGAGAGCCTTATGCTCTTCTATACAGTTTTCTACTGTTGTTAGAATAATTAAAAAATGCACTAGTTTAATAACAGGAGCTTCCCCGAGTGGACCGAAGTAGTATGGGCACAAAAGGAGAGAGTGCAATGCAATTGCAAATGTTGATCAATGTTGCAAAGGAAATGTTGGCACCAGTGCCAACCCCCCTTGTTGCAAGGCATCCTCCCAAAGGGGGAGGGGGAATGTTGCAAGAGCAACAAGGGGTTATGCAACTTGGAGGCGGAGTGATCCCCCAAGAGAAAGGGAGAGAAGGAGAGAGAGGAAGAGAGGTGTTCGCCTGACAGGAGCCAAGCGTATATTAAGACTTCAGCCGAGCGGACGTTGTCCTATAGGCCCATAATCAGCCAGTTGGCTTAATCAGCCAGTGCCTCCAGGCACTATCAGCCAGTTGGCACAGTGTATACCTCGTTTTGCACGTACACACCCGTCTATACGCCCATAAAATATTACGCACACACGATTATATGCGCCGGGTTCGAAACCCGGTGGCGGCGCGTCCTTCCACGGTTGGTAGATAAATGGGTAGCCAGGGTTCCCTAGCAGGGATCTCTCTCTCTCTCCCTCTCGCTCTCTCTCTCTCTCGCTCTTTCTCTCCGCTATCTCTTTCTCCCTCCCTCTTGGTGTACAGACCTCCGCATCTCCTTCTCGAGGAGGATACAGCCCTGTACACCGAACTCAGTAGCCTGCTAGGGGATAGGGTGTGTGTAGTTTTAGGAGACTTCAACTGTCGCGGCATAAAGTGGGAAAACAGGACTGCCGATGCTGAAGGGAGGAGGCTAGTTGACTTTGCTGATGAGAACTTCCTCACTCAGTGGGTCAACGAGCCTACACGAGGCGAAAGCGTTCTAGACTTAGTATTCACGACCGAAGACAACCTCGTCACTGGCCTCACCGTTGACGAATCATTGGGCGGGAGTGATCACGGTCTTATTAGGTTTCGTGTGTGCGTCCCTTGGGTGAAACGTAGTAACTCGAGAGGCAGTAAGCTCGATCTCCGGCGGGCGAACTTTGTTAGCCTCAGGGATAGCGTAGGAGAGATGGGGTTAGAGGTTGGCGGCGATGTTGAGGAGTGTGGAGTGCATTCCGGGACGAGTTTATGGTGCTGCAGTCTGCTGCCATACCCTCAAAACCGGTCACCCCTGCTTCAACGCAGCCTAAGTGGTTCAATCGTGACATCGCTTCGGCTATCCGAAATAGGAAAGTAGCGTATAGGAGGGCAAAGGCCAATCGTTCCCACGAGAACACTGAAGCGTATGTCCGCCTGTGTAGGGAAGTGAAGGCGAAGGTTAGGCTAGCGAAACGTAACGAAGAACTACGGGTGGCAAGCCTCTGCAAGGGGAACCCTAAGGAATTCTTCAGTTATGTTAATAGTAGAAAGCCCATTAGAAGCATGATAGGACCGTTAAAGGACGGAAGCGGCGTTCTGCGGACCTCCGACGCGGACATCGCTAATGTGCTTAATGAGTACTTTGCGGGAGTGTTCACCAGGGAGGATACCCGCGTCATCCCCGAGCCAGGCGTGAGGCACGAAGGTGCTGGCCTGGATAGTGTTAGATGTACCGCGACAGTCGTTGCCGATAGAATAGACAAACAGCGCGTTTAAGGCTCCTGGGCCAGACCAGTTTCTCCCCAGAGTGTTGCGAGAAGTGCGCGACCAGGTGGCTCCCCACCTGGCTACAGTCTTCAACAAATCGTTGGAGATGGGCCAGGTGCCTGGTGACTGGAGGGAAGCCAACGTGATCCCTATCTTTAAGAAAGGCGATCACGAAAGTCCAGGGAACTATCGTCCCATTAGTCTCACTTCAGTTGTAGGTAAATTATTAGAAGGGATAATAGCTGATAGGATCGTTGACTATTTGGATTTCTACAAGCTGCTTGGGGACTCCCAACATGGGTTTAGACGGCATAGGTCGTGTCTCACCAACTTGCTCGAGTTTTTCCACGTCATGTTGAGTGAGTACGATAAGAGTAGGGCGATTGATATACTTTATCTCGACTTTCAGAAAGCCTTTGATAAGGTACCTCACCGCCGGCTAATGGCGAAAGTGCGCGCGCTGGGTATCGGTGGGGGAAATAGGTAGGTGGATTGAAAACTGGCTGAGGAATAGGCGGCAGAGGGTGGTAATTAAAGGGGCAAGTTCGGGTTGGGCCTCGGTCACTAGTGGGGTTCCTCAGGGTTCCGTTTTGGGGCCACTGTTGTTTATCATTTACATAAATGATATCGACGGTGGCATCGTCAGTCGGATCGCCAAATTCGCTGATGACACTAAGCTTGGGGCCAATGTTGGGACGCCCGAAGCGATCGAGGAACTGCGTGCGGACCTAGGTAGGATAGGAGAGTGGTCCGAAAAATGGCAAATGCCGTTTAACTTGGGTAAATGCAAAGTGATGCACATTGGCTACGCCAATCCCAAGTCGGACTACTCGATGTTGGGTAGTAATATCGAGGTGACTGATTTAGAAAAGAACTTGGGTGTGCTAATTAGCAGCGATCTTAAGTTTACGAAACAGTGTGTAGAGGTGGAAAAGAAAGCCCAGAAACTATTGGGTTATATCAGGAGGCAATTTCAGTTTCGGAACAAGGAGATTGTGCTCTCACTGTACAATTCCCTTGTTTGGCCGCACCTGGAGTATGCTGTGCAGTTCTGGTCGCCCACCCTCAGGAAAGATATTGAGAGGCTGGAGCGAGTGCAGGCGAGGGCCACAAAGTTAATCCCTTCCGTTAGGCATATGGGCTAAAATCGACGGTTACGCGCCGTGAACTTGTTTTCGCTTGAAACTCGGAGGCTGCGCGGTCAACTGATCGAGGTTTTCAAGCTCTTACGCGGGTTCAACGATGTCGATTTTAGAAGTATGTTTAGTTTAAATGATAACCCAACTCGCAACAATGGTTGGAAGTTGGATTTGAAACGGTTTAGGACTAGTGTGTGTGGGAATTACTTTACGTATAAGATCTGTGACACATGGAACAGGTTACCTTCGGAAGTTGTGAACAGTTCCTCTGTGGATCAGTTCAAGAAAAGGGTAGACCAAATCTTGCACACTATTTGATTGTGTACAAAATTTTCCCTGGCACCCGTTGCCATTGGTACCTCCTCGGTATGGGCCGCAAGGCCTTTTGAGGTACTTGTTTTCCTTGTAACTCCTTGTAACTCTCTCGCTCTCTCTGTCTCTCTCTCTCTCGCTCGCTTTCTCTCTCTCACTCTTATATACAACTCGTTAAAAAGTACGTCTAGGGTTGGGTGAAAAGTTTTGCCTTCGCCAGAATGAACAATTCGGGCCGACGCCATCGAAAGCAAAGGTACAAATCTCTCTCTCCCTCTCGCGCTCTCTCTCTCTCTCTCTCTCTCTCTCTCTCTCTCGCTCTAAGTTGGAGTGTAAAGCTTGAGGGAAATGGAAAGAAGGTAAGACGTATAATCAAATTCCCCCTTAAACATTTTCCTAATTAAACGAAGTAAACAGCTGAACAATAGGTCATAAATATTTATGGAATATATATATATATATATATATATATATATATATCCCTTAGATAAATTTTTTCCGCTAAGTTTGTGATCTAAACTTTGAGGGTTAATGATACGCATCCATTACACATCTGTTATTTTTTTTAAATTTATTTATTGTATCGTATGAGAATTCCGGGATACAATAAACTTACAGATGGGAGGAATTTCTCGAAGGGCTGAAGAACTTCGCGCACTGATGAATTTCCCTTTTCCTTCATGGATAATTAACCTCCAGTTTGAGACGTTTTATATTTCAGAGGCAATAAATTTTTTCGATCCTATTTTAGATAGGGCACCATAAATAAACTCACAAACCATCCTCGTCTCCCCCTCTCTCTCCCTCTCGTTCTCTCTCTCCCTCTCGCTCTCTCTCTCTCGGGCCGAATACAAGATAAAAAAACCAAAGCGCTTTTCTCTCTCTACGAATGGAAATATCTGACACGCCCCAGATTTCACGGGGCAGCCAATCACAGCCCTGTGGGCGGAGCTCAGAATCTATGTTTGGCTTCTATGCGAGCCTATGCGTCAAGCCCCGCCCAAAATTCACCGATAGCCAGTAGGAAGCTCGCGAGTCGTGTGTTGTGGGTTGATCACGATTCCATTTATAAAAGGGGGCACTTTCATATCAGGACCTCATTTCAGTTTTTTTTTCGCTTAGTGCTTTTGAGTTACTTCGCCATGAACCAGTTATACAGCTCTCCCGAATTGTTTGAAAATGGAGATTTCTATGCTGAGGCAGCGCGTCTAATTTTCAACGCTGTTGATCAGAATAAACTTCTCTCAACGCAGGTTGTTACAGAAATTTGCGACAGTGAGAACGATTTTCCCGCTAACGACTTAGAGATGTAAGTAGTTAATTTGTGATTATGTACTCCGGTTCATTCATTGCATGTGTTATAATTTTTAAAATTCGTGATAAAGCGAAGTGAAAGGATATCTACTTTGTGTTTACAATTTGCTGTTAGCCTAACCTAGCTTTATTCTGAGTTTTTCTACAACGAAAAAATTAATCCCAGGACTCTTTCTCGTTTATAATAATATAACCTAACCTGGACATAATATATATATATATATCGGCCCCAGGCCTCTTTCTCGTTTATAACAATATAACCTAACCGGGACATAATATATCCTACTATCGTTTATAATAATATACCCTAACCTACCTAGCCTATATACAGAGACATGCAAGAAGTAAATAGACACCCTTAATTTTATGGTAAAATGTATGCATCCAATTTTTTTGCCATTATTATGACTAATATTCGTTTCCTACATTTCTATCCTTGAAGAAGGACTTATGCCAATATTCTCAAGCGGTCAAATTGAAAAAGACAGCTGCCTGTTCATGGAAGATGGAGCCCCATGCCACACTGCAAAAAAGACGAAAGAATGGGAGGAGCGAAATGGTATCAAACGACTTCCTTGGCCGAGTCAGTCCCCTGACATGAACCCCATAGAACACGTGTGGGCAATACTAGACAAGACTTTACGTAAAAAGCCCAAAAAACCAGCAACACGATCAGAATTGTTGAATCTTTTACGCCAAATTGTTACAGCAAAATTTGGGCTGTCTATTTACTTCTTACATGTCTCTGTATATATGTATCGGCCCAGGGCTCTTTCTCGTTTATAATAATATAACCTAACCTAGCACAATTGAACCTAATATTTACATACATCGTTTCATTCAGTGTTAAATAACTATAAGTGCCATAATAATTGTTTTGAAAATTAGGTTGTGATTTAAGCGGAAGTGTATACACACCTTTACACAATATAGATACAATAGAAATATTAAAAAATATTAAGAATTGTCTGCGGGTTCGAGACCCGTTGCAGGCAGACGAAGCGTAGCACACCCAGTTAATCTTACTTTTGAGCTGTAAATTAGCGTACTCGCTTTTAATTATTCTCTGAGATGTCTTAGCACACCCAGCTAATCTTCCTTTTGAGCTGTAAATTAGTGCACTTGCTATTAATTATTGTCTGTCTTCGTGGTTTCGGCATATATATATATGGTGTGTTTTTATTTGTACATTTCTCGATAATTTAAAAATTTAAAGACAGTTCCCCAGTAGGATTTTAGAAATATTAAAAACTTTTAAGAATTGCCTGCGGGCCGGGATCGAGACCCGGTGTCGGCAGACGATGTCTGAGCACTCTTACTTTTGAAAACTGTCAGGATATCTGCTTTGTGATTATAATTTGCTATGCGTCCTAATTGGGATTTTCCCAATTGTATCTCTTTAATTAAACTAATTTAGTTTTACTAAACTTTATTTGATTCAGCATGAACTAATCATGTTAACTTCTCCTTATAGGACCGATGCGGAACTTGATCGTGTTGTTGGTTTTCGTCGTCGTCGTCGTTGGGCCTAGGCAAGCTACGGCTTGGGACCGTAGCGCATCTATCCGGTATAGGTTAACCTGGATGATGTAGCCATAAGCACTGCCGCTGGTTAAGTGCCAACCAGTGATTATCTCACTAGCCGTATTGAGTCCGTTAGGCGAAACTGCGACAGTACCAAAGATGGAAAATATAACCCTTGGATTTCTATTATTTATTTGCAAAATGGACATGGTATTAGATTAAAATAAATATTTGAATATAAATAATTAACTGACAATTGTGATATATAATTAATTATGTTTACATACAATAAAATAATACAGTATACATAAAATTAGTATTAATGTGGTTTACAATTGAATTATGATGGGTAACTAATTTAAAATGAATTTATAGCTATTCCGAAATTCAAGACGGTAAAATTAACATTTATCTTTAAACTAAAATAAGAGTATTCACTATACACTCCCCCACCAGAGAGGAAGTTCAAAGAGTTCCGAACGACACAGATTTCCCCTGGACCTTTTTGGTAGCTACATGTACCTCGCTTAAGGTTGATTCCAAAAACGCAGGCTTAAGACGATCGATAGAAACCTTGTCGACCTTGGAACCGCGCTGGATGAGAAATGATTTGCGCGTACGTCGGAGAACTTCATAGGGCCCGTCATATGGATATTGGAGAGGCCGTTTTGGGACAGGTACACGAACGAAAACGTGGGTGCAAGACTGGAGGGCTGGGGAAACAAAGATGTTCTGTTGGCTAGTCAATCGAGGGGGAACAGGCTGAAGGGACTGCATGTGAGAGGAAAGTGTTTGAGCGAATTCCGTAGGATCACATGACTTATCCCCTGCAGTGAAGTAGCCACCTGGTAGCCGCAGTGTTGTTCCATAGAATAGTTCAGCCGCTGTAGTCTTCAGATCACTCTTAAATGCAGAGCGAATACCAAGCAACACGAGTGGAAGCTTATCCATCCAATGGGAGTCTTCGTGACACATAAGGGATGACTTCAGCTGGCGATGGAAGCGTTCGACGAGGCCGTTAGCTTGCGGATGATACGCACAGGTATGCGTATGTACTGTACCCAACAAGCTGGTAAACTTCTTCCAAAGCGAAGACTCAAATTGGCGACCTTGGTCAGTGATGACTTTTGTCGGCAATCCAAATCTTGATACCCATCCATGAAGAAAGGCTTTTGCAACAGTGTCCGCTTGGATATCAGGAAGTGGGATGGCTTCAGGCCATCTGGAAAAGCGGTCGAGACAGGTGAGCAGATAACGTTGGCCTTGAATCACTGGAAGAGGGCCAACAATGTCTACATGAATTACCTCAAATCGCTGGGATGGGGGCGGAAATGCGTCAAAGGGGGACCTGGTATGCCTTTGGACTTTGGCACGCTGGCAGGCAAGGCACGTTTTGGTCCAATGTTTGACATCCTTCCGCATCGAGGGCCAAACAAAGCGAGAGGTAACCAGGTGTTGCGAAGCACGGATACCAGGATGGGAGGGCTTATGAAGATCCGTGAAGACTGCTTGTCTGTGACATGGAGGGACATAAGGGCGAATAGCAGCTGTTGATACGTCGCAATAGAGGGGCACAGACAATCCTGGCATACTCATTTTCTTGAGGGAAAGTGAGTGAGTGGAGTCTTTTCTGAGCAGGTCTTGTAGTTCCGTATCCTTATCTTGATCCTGTGCAATAGCATTCCACAGTGTAGAGCTGAGGGTAACAGAAGTAATCTCTATTCTTGAAAGTGCATCCGCTGGAGTGTTCAAGACACCTTTGATGTGGCGGATATCTGTGGTAAATTGCGAGATATAATCGAGTTGCCTGATGACTCTGGGAGAGTGGTTACAGCTGTTTTTATTGAAGACAGTGACCAAAGGTTTGTGGTCAGTAAAAACACAAAACTCTCGGCCTTCAAGGAAATGTTGAAAATGCTTTACGTTTAAGTAAATAGCAAGAAGTTCACGTCCGAAAGCACTATAACGCGTTTGGGCTGGCTGCAGCTTTTTCGAGTAAAACGCGATGGGTGCTTGTTGACCGTTAGTGGTTTGTTCCAACACCCCACGATCGCAACATCTGATGCATCGACCGTCAGAGTTAGGGGGGCATCACTGATAGGAAATGACAGAGACAATGCACTATTGATAGCATTTTTGGCATTGTCGAACGCCTGTAAACTATCGCTACACCATACCAATTTCGTTACCTTGCGTTTGTGTGTGATCATAGCGTGTAGAGGAGCAAGAACACTGGCACAGTTTTTAATGAACTTGTGGTAATAATTTACCAAACCTAGAAACCGACGTAACTCACGCTGATTATTTGGCATAGGGTAATTTTTTATCACTTCACACTTGTCCTGAAGGGGGGTAATTCCGTGCTGCGAAATCGTGTGACCAAGAAATTCCAAGGTTGGCTGTGCAAACACACACTTAGATGCATTAATAGTAACACCGTATTGTTCTAAGCGTTGAAAGAGGAGTGAAAGATGTTCCTTATGTTCCTCTTCCGTTGAGCTGGCCACAAGCAAATCATCGATGTAGGCATAAACAAAGTCTAAGCCTCTGGTGACCTCATCTATAAACCTCTGAAAGGTTTGCGCAGCATTCCGTAGCCCGAACGGCATCTTCACAAATTCGAATAACCCAAATGGTGTACAAACTGCAGTCTTGGGAATATCCGAAGGCTCTACGGGAATGTGGTGGAAAGCCTTAACGAGGTCTATTTTACTGAAGATAGATTTGCCTTGGAGAAGAGAAGTAAAGTCTTGGACATTTGGTACCGGATATCGGTCCGGGATGGTTGTCGAATTCAAAAACCGGTAATCCCCACATGGTCTCCAGTCTCCTGACTTCTTCTGGACCAGGTGTAGGGGAGAGGACCAACTGCTTTTGGAAGGTCTTATTATCCCAAGATCTATCATAAGCTGGAATTCCGATTTGGCAGCTTTCAGTTTGTCCGGGGCAAGACGTCTGGGTTTTGCAAACACAGGGGGACCTTTTGTTGTAATGTGATGGGTAATGGTGTGCTTAATGGTATCACCCATCTGCATCGGTTGAAGAATTCCTGGATATCGCTGGAAAAGGCACTGGTACATGGAATTAGGGGGAACGAGGGAAAGTGCAGAGTTCGAGGCGTCCGGAAGGGCAACCTGTTTGGCAAGAACAGAAAGCAGTGTGGCCTGGTCGCATAAGCGTCGCTTGTCAAGATCCACCAGGAGTTTGAAATGCTGGAGGAAGTCAGCGCCGATTATGGGATGCTGCACTTGAGCACAGATGAAAATCCACTTGAAGGATCGGTGAAGGCCCAAGTTTAGTTCACGCGACTGAGTACCGTACGTGGGTATGCGTGAACCGTTAGCAGCGTATAGAGGCGGAGATTCCGAGTGCGTATGACCAGATTTTTGAGGGAATACACTGACTGACGCTCCGGTATCGACCAAGAAATTGACACCAGAGTTCCTGTCCTTTATGAATAACAGGTTGGCAGTGCGAGTACTAGACGCCATTAGGACTGCTGCTGGGGTTTTCCGACGAAAAATTGCAAGGGGAGATGCACTTCCTAGCCTTCTTTCCAAATTTGGAGTGGTAGAAGCAGATCTTCCCGGAACTCGAACGATGCCTCTTCGTAAATCTTGACCGAGAATGGCTTCTTTGCCGTTGATTTTGTAGCAGAGAACAAACGTGGTTGAGTTGTTGACTTAACTCTTCCACTTTCAACTCCAGTTCCGATTGTGTGTTCACGTTGTTGACCGGAGCTGTGTCAATCTCCACTACTTTGTCGGCAGTTTCTGCTAGTTTATCAACTGGAGTAGCAGGATCCATAGTGGCCAAGACACGCTGAGCTGATGGAGGAAGTTTCTGCAAGAACAACTGTCTAAAGATGTCCTTATCGAAGGTTTGTGCGCGTTCGCCTAGAGCGCACTGCATAGCCCTCAGCATTTGAGTGGACTTACGGTCTCGAAGTTCTTCTTTTGAGATTAACTGATGTAGTTTCTCACGCTCGGAGACAGTGGTGCGGCACAGGATGGCAGACTTCAGATCGTTGTATGGGTCCTCACTCGTGGAAGTAGACACGATGACGTCACGGACTTCAGAGATGATGCTCGCTGGTAGAGAGGACAAAACATGATCGTATTTTGTCCTGCTAGCGGTGATCCTTCCCAAGTTGAATTGTGATTCCACTTGGTGGAACCAAATAAATGGATCACCCGGCCAGAAGACGGGGAGCTTTACGCTCAAGTGGGAGATGGCACCAGCGTCGTCAAGCATCTTCTCCTATGCTTGCTGACGTACAAGCAAGACGACAAGTTACCAACGAAGGAGTGGAGGTTGAGACGAGCGCAGGCACAGAGCGCACGGGCAGGGGTGAGGGGCAGAGGGCACGAGCGACGTTACAGTCTGGTCCTAGTCGCTCGGGTGAAGGGGGTGATGGGCACGAACGACGTTACAGTCTAGTCCTAGTCGTTCGGGTAAAAGGGGGGAATCCAACTCCGGGGTCACCAATTGTTGGTTTTCGTCGTCGTCGTCGTTGGGCCTAGGCAAGCTACGGCTTGGGACCGTAGCGCATCTATCCGGTATAGGTTAACCTGGATGATGTAGCCATAAGCACTGCCGCTGGTTAAGTGCCAACCAGTGATTATCTCACTAGCCGTATTGAGTCCGTTAGGCGAAACTGCGACAGTACCAAAGATGGAAATATAACCCTTGGATTTCTATTATTTATTTGCAAAATGGACATGGTATTAGATTAAAATAAATATTTGAATATAAATAATTAACTGACAATTGTGATATATAATTAATTATGTTTACATACAATAAAATAATACAGTATACATAAAATTAGTATTAATGTGGTTTACAATTGAATTATGATGGGTAACTAATTTAAAATGAATTTATAGCTATTCCGAAATTCAAGACGGTAAAATTAACATTTATCTTTAAACTAAAATAAGAGTATTCACTACAGTGTTATAGCTACTTTTCGTTTTGATGAAAGGGGAATAAATGCTATGGATGCTTTACCGCGCAACCAACCCAGCGACCTGAACACAGAGGTCGAGGTATTGGCTCACATCCGGTCCAACGAATGCCAGGTCATCGAGGAACTAATGTAAGTATTTTTTGAGGGGGGTTAAGAACAAAACACATTGTAATTTTAATTTATTAAGTGGTAGAAAAAATGTACAAAGCGGAACCATTGTCCATTAAATAAGTCTTAATGGCGAAAAATAGGCCTTTACACAATATAGATATACACCTTTATACAATATAGCGGGTGCTAACATATGGGAACCTCTTTTTTATCTGTCTGCATACCAACTCGTCATTCATTTCAGTGTCGCACGAATCGACTAGTTTTTAAAAATTATAAATCCCTTCCTACGTGACATGTGCATGAGAAATGAGAGGGTGTACATGCCGCACGTGTTGCTATAATATCCTTGAAAGCGATACGGGTTCCATACAATCTCAGATACATGTATCTGTTCGATAAATTGTACAACCACAGGATCGTTCCAGGGCTGGGTGCCGAGTGAGTCAAAATAGTACATTTTTTCCTATTTTTAAAATAGATTGCAAACCAATGAATCCCCTCACCCCCCACAATGTCGGTTTTCACGATAATCCCGTACCAGTTTCTCGTAGTTGGCAATTTCAATATTTCATTCTTCGCAAACACACCGATAAATTTGGAGCGTGTGATTCGATCACTTTTCATTACTCTCAGTGTATTCGCATCCACTTTAAAAGTCTGTGACCACGTTCCTGAAACGATCAACTTCTATTAGAGCCTGTGATTCGAGGTACACGAGTACACTAATAGCAACGTCTACAGGCTTGGCAAATTCCAACCTGACTGAGATATTCACGCTATGTTGTGGCGTTAAGTGTGTATTTACACCAGCAGACAAGTCAGGCGTAACATCAAATGAATAAATGTTAAATTCTTCGGTAAATTCTTTCTGCGTTACGCCGAACCCGAGTTCATCACAGGCACCTGTATTATGAGCCAGACAACTATAAGCTCTCGCAGAGCGGGAACACAGCATCTGATGAGTAGTCCGTAATCATAGTCCCTCCCAACGCAATGCCTTTTACGTATAGAGTTATATTTAAGGCCGAAATTCTCGAATTTAAAGGCACTCTTTCAAGTTGCTTCAAGGCCAACCCGGCGGGCACCGTGTATAGTTTGATCTGTACCCTGTTAATTGGGTATTTTACTGTGGCGTGTATTAAGTCTTTCTCAATTTCTATTTGTTTTGACGAACTTAATTTCACTCGGCGTATACGCAAATACGCCTCCATGATGTGAATCACAACTGGTTTCGCGCCCTCTTCTTGATCAGACCCCAGATTTATGCAGATCTCAGGACTCGTGCGGTTGAGCTTTAGCTTCAGATCGATGCCGTTCATAAGCAGTTTCTCCTGGAATGCGAAATCTGTATGAAGACGTCCAAAACACTCGTATGCAGTTAGATAGTTCAGAAGAGCAGTGTCCATTATAATGGCGATAGTAAAGAGAGAGGGATTGAAGACAGTCAGTAAGAGGCGGGGAAATGATGAGACGAAAAGCCTTTACTTCTATCCGGTCAAGTAGAGCTGTATGAGTTGAGCCACACGACACATGAGAAGCATGTTCCATTGCTCCATACATGGGCAGACAAGACCCCTGTACAGAAACAGTGTTTTGAAAAGAGAATATATGTGATCTTTCCAGGAAAAGGAGAAGAAACGAGAACTGAGTCGTCAGAATGGAAAAGAGGAAGGAAAAAAGAAGTAAAGTTGTTGGAGAGGCTCTTGGCTAGGTGTCAGAATAAGCGAGAAGAATTAGAATTAGACAGGTTTTCACATTTTTATCTGAAGAAGGAATTTCTGGCGAGTCAAAGAACAGATTTTGCACGATTCCAGGCAGAAATATAAGCTGAATGAGAGTCAGGAATTGGATGGCGACGATACCTTCTGAAAAACCTCCTCTCTGTTGAGGATAGCATTAGAACAAGTAAAGTTAAACCAAGGGTTTTTGCATCAGTAGTAGGAAAAGAATATGGAATGTACGCCTCCATGTCCAAGAGAATCACCTCTGTGATATGCTGAGCGCACTCGGAGGAGCCCCTGCCACGGAAGCAGTAATCATTCCTTAAGAAATCAGAGAAATACTGCCTGAGGGCCTCCCAGTGAGCGGCGCCAAAGTGCCAAAGGCGCCTCCTCTTGGGAGGATCCAAAGGCCGAACTAGAGCGATAAGACACAAAGCAGATATAAAGAATATGGTCGGAGGAATCCAACAGAGATAAAAGTTTGACAGAATAAGAAGGATGACTGGTGAGAAATATATCCAGAATACGTATACACTGTGAACGCAGTATTTAGATTGTAAATATTTATTAAACATTTTTTTTAGACATATCTTCATTTGAGTTGTTTCAAACACACCGTTAAATTTGGAGCGTGTGATTCGATCACTTTTCATTACTCTCTGGAGTGTATTCGCATCCACTTTAAAAGTCTGTGACCACGTTCCTGAAACGATCAACTTCTATTAGAGCCTGTGATTCGAGGTACACGAGTACACTAATAGCAACGTCTATAGGCTTGGCAAATTCCAACCTGACTGAGATATTCACGCTATGTTGTGGCGTTAAGTGTGTATTTACACCAGCAGACAAGTCAGGCGTAACATCAAATGAATAAATGTTAAATTCTTCGGTAAATTCTTTCTGCGTTACGCCGAACCCGAGTTCATCACAGGCACCTGTATTATGAGCCAGACTACTATAAACTCGCGCAGAGCGGGAACACAGCATCTGATGAGTAGTCCGTAATCATAGTCCCTCCCAACGCAATGCCATTTACGTATAGAGTTATATTTAAGGCCGAAATTCTCGAATTTAAAGGCACTCTTTCAAGTTGCTTCAAGGCCAACCCGGCGGGCACCGTGTATAGTTTGATCTGTACCCTGTTAATTGGGTATTTTACTGTGGCGTGTATTAAGTCTTTCTCAATTTCTATTTGTTTTGACGAACTTAATTTCACTCGGCGTATACGCAAATACGCCTCCATGATGTGAATCACAACTGGTTTCGCGCCCTCTTCTTGATCAGACCCCAGATTTATGCAGATCTCAGGACTCGTGCGGTTGAGCTTTAGCTTCAGATCGATGCCGTTCATAAGCAGTTTCTCCTGGAATGCGAAATCTGTATGAAGACGTCCAAAACACTCGTATATTTTTTTTACAATTTTTAAATTTATCCTTTATACCATTTTCATCTTTAGTCTGATGAAAGCCCTCGGCTGTTAAAAAGGTATCCTTCACTTCTTTTGAAAAGTTCAGGACATTTTCCAGATAGGCTCGTAGGTGATAATACCCCGTTCCTGCCGAGATGTTATCCTGATTTAAATACACCTCACACTGGCTGAATATGGAGTGTAAAACGTTGGCTTCAGGGTACGCTGAGTAACTATCATCGCAGTCCATTCCATCTGAATGGGCTATACGCAGTTCAGCGTCCATGTGCATGCAGCTCGGGTAAAAAAAGGAAGGGCCTGAGCTGGGCATCACGAATTCTATAGGGGCACTCGGCGAACTAATTGTGTTTAATGGGTTAATTGTAATAAAGTCGCTATGCTCAATAGAGACCTGAGTGGGGGGGGGTATATAATGCCACCTCTCTCGACAACAAGTAATCAGCCTATCATTCGTGAGAGTAGTGTCCTCGGCTTATATCAGTTATAAAAAATGATCAGCCATAGGTTTCATACGCTTAGAACACTTCTTTTTTTATTTCTTTTTACGTTTAGAGCCACGTGATGGTAACCCCTTCTTCCTGACAGATCTCTTCTTTCCGACACCACGCATTTTTCTCTTTGCATCTTTGATGATTTCGTCCCGTGTACGTTTTAAATGTTTTTTAGAGCTTCTTTAGGCTTAGTTCCACCCATTTTGTCTTTTCTGCCGCGTTAAAACCTGTTCGTAACGCCTTCCCCCTAGGTATGTAGCACCCCTCTTCAACAGTGGGACAGCGGTGCATAGTTTGGATGAAAAAATGGATTCAAGCCCACTCCCACACTGATATCTCACCCCTCGATAGACTGTGAATGGCCGTCGGGTCATTATAACTGAATGCGACGAAATTTTTCCCTCAATCGTTCTTATATATATATATATCGAGATGTTGGTTAATAGATTAGTCGCAACATTCACATAATGGGGCTTGTCATATGTAATGACTTTCCCTCTAGCACATGTCTGGGGATGGAGAGCTTTCACTCAATTTCTCCACCTTCAATTGATACATTAAGCTGGACAAGTCATGCTGTGCCTCGTGAAAGGTATCTCTTTGGAGAGCTGCGCTATATCGGCCCTCAGCCACAATTGTGAACAGCTCTTTGTCTTTAATATTTCTACTAAGCGTTGATTTTAACTTCAATGTGCATGCAGGCGTGTCTATGTTTACGACTGCAAAAAGTAAATCGTTTGTCAGGTACGACTTTTCAAGACTCTTGTTTAGCCCCGCCACAATGTCCACGGCTGTATCATAATGGCCGATTCCTAACGAAACATTTGTGCACTCACCGAACAGGACTGATCGCATAGTATTGTCTAAGGCAGAGCTTTCCAAACTGGTGTGTCGCGACACATTAGTGTTTTTTGTATTTTGAAAATTTTGATTTTTCTATCAACAAAATCGGCTACAAGATAAACCACCTACTGAAAAATTATCTGATATTTGATATTTGATAACAAAAATTAATTAATGTGTCGTGAAAATTGTTATGCTTAAATAGTTTGTCGCCAACGTTAAAAGTTTGGAAAGCTCTGGTCTAAGGTTATGTCTAATTTTTCGCACTCATCCATTCTTCTAAGGCTCAGAAATATGATTTGCTCATTTTCAAGAGTTAAAAATTTGGAGACTAACTGGAGTTCACATAAACCCACCTCATACGAATCACGCTCCAATTCAATGGGTCCATGGAGTTCTGTCACAAGTTGGCCAGGGTGTTGTTAGGATGTACAGACAAAGAAGAAGAGGACGGGAGTGACATAGAAGTGGCTAGGCGCCATGTTGCATAATATTTAAGCTTCATTATTGCATCAGCTTTTATATAGGTGTTGAAGCTTTCTGGGCAACCCAGCCATTTCACCAGGTACATTTTTCTCTTTCCTGAACTTTGGCTGCCTAAAATTTTTTCAATTTAAAAAAAACTTTTTCCTAAATTAAATGTCACTTTCTGCAACTCCTCACGGTAAAAGCCTCCAGCGATCTCTTCCCCATTCAAATCTTCAACATAATACATCATTATCTCGCCTTTAGGTCTCATAGCACTAACTTTAAAAATCTCACGTGTCCATCCTTGCTCAAATCCCTTCGCGAATTTATTTCTCGAACGTGATAGCCTTACATAACACTGGTCAACACTCATTTTATTGCCAATCATATTAGAGTGATTTTGGGGTAACTTTGTGGTGCTGATTCCGAATATGACATCGGTTTTGCTAGATTGGCTCTAATTTATGAATAATTGGTACCCCATTGAAACACGTAAAAATGCAAAAAAATTAATGTTCAGGCGGAGCCTACTTACAAATCGCATTGAAATTGTCTCAAATCATACAAAAGTAAACACATGACATACATAATGGCATTTTATTCGGTCTCACCATCTAGAATGTTCCGGTAGTTTCCCATATGCACGCGTTATGGTTACGTTTCCTATTAATTGAGGGTATTCATTATCTCAAGAACTAGAGCCAAATCGGAAAAACTACTTTCATTTTGGAATTCAGCAACCCCAAAATACCCTAAATTCGTACGAATTTCCTTGGCAACGAAAAAAAACATTTTTTTTGTTGACCTGTGTAATCATTGATTTTGAAATGTGTAGAGTGTGGTGGCGGTGCTCCATCTCTTCTCACCTCTGGACGCGTAACTCTTTCATAAACTTCGTAAGGTGTTGTGCCAATCGTACGGTGGTGTGAACGGTTGTATGATGATGCCAATGACCCGAGAACGTTTTTATATCTGTATGTGTTTTTATGTGCAAAACAGCGATGCATGCTTTCCTTTATGGTACGCTGAACTCTTTCAGCTGAAGACGCCTTATGTATAGAACTGCTATTGTAGTAACTGATATTAAACTCTGTCAGCATGTTCTGAAATGCACGACCTATAAATCCTTTCCCCATATCCGTACAAAAATAGCCAGGAACCCTATCTTCTTTTAACATCAACGTTTTGGTCGCTTTACAACTGTTTCAGTCGATTTATTTTTCAGGGGAATTAGCCACAGATAACTAGAGAATACATCTATTATGAATAGGATGTAGCGGTAGCCGTCATTATACACTGAATATCTTTGCATGTCTGTTAAATCCGGTTGGTAAATAGAGGCAATCGAATCCGCGGTTGTCTTGGCCGTTTTAAACCTTTTCCTCACCGGTTTATGAAGTGTATAAGCATCCTGCTCCCGCAGAAACCTCTCAACATCTTTTTTCCTTACTCCGTAAACACCTCTGTACAGTCTATTAACGCCTCCATAGGAGGCGGGGTTAGAAATGTCATAATAGCGCTTACTTAATATGCTAGCCATTTGCGTATATTAGAGACATGTGGATAAGGTTGGCCGTTTGTTCTCTTCTTTCTCCACTTCAGAGACGCTGCTGCTGGGGACGATGGCGTACTCAGTTGTGACACATGCGAGACTTCATCCAGGTCTTTTAACCTATTCAGATTACCTATCAATGTTTTGGGGACATTTATTTGTTGTAGTCTTGCTTTAATATGCTTCCATCCTGTTGGTGAGGGCCTTTCCCACTTTCTCACCTGATCATGAACAATGTCAACGATGTTGGATCCTTGTACCCTTGTTCCTTCAACAATGACCTCGCCTGTATCGGCCCACTATATGATGGGGTCCTCACTCAATAGATTATAAAGAATTAAGCCTTTATTCCTCAATGTATGTGGGAGACTGCTTTTTAACACATGTACGATGTGTTGTGTTCCGTCATTCTTTGGTTGGTCATCTCTACGTCGGGCCCACGTCCTGTGTCGCCATGCTCAGCGCTGCTCACGGTGTGCCTAATAACTACAGGGAGCTCTGTCGGATTCTTATAATCTTCGTACTCATGAAGAAATTTCTGTAAAGCCTCTTAGTACAAGATCCTTTTCTCATCAGATGACTTTTCACTGTTTAATAGGGCTAGCAACTCGCTTTCCATTCTTTTAAACCTACTTTTACGGGGTTCTAGAGCCGTGTCTGGAATCTTTAAACTTTGCAATGAAGCAAGCATACACCTCGTGCGGAATCAGTACCACCTTCTTCATTATATTAATCTAGTCAGTAAAGGACCCAAAACTGGAACTAAGATGGGAAGGAATGATCCTCCTCTTTGTACAATAATTCGCTTTTTCTTCCCCACAGTTTGACTTTTATGAGCGAGCGCTCGTATTATGTTCTTGTAACAACGTAAGCGAGCCTTCTGAGGGGGTTTCATTGGCACATTAGGGCATATCATACTCTGGGTTCAGGGTTGAAATTTTGGAAAAACAAAGTGGCTAATATGTAGTCCTATGTAAAAATTAATTCTAAGATGGGTTTATTATTTGCAACTTTTCCGAAAAATCTCATTTTCATGGTCAGAATCGCGATTTTCTGATTTGAAGGCTGCCTAACGCAGCCTCAGGGCACCCAAACCAAAGCACGCAGCTGTTCTGCATATGATTTAGTCTAAAAGCTGCTTTTCTGACTTCACCCTTGCTTTCTTGCGTGTTTCAACACCTCTGGGTGCTGAAAAAATGTTTAGATTTCACGTAAAACTTACGAATTTTAATTTTTCTTCAAAGAATAGGCGCGGCTCACCAGCTCTACTCTGATCGAGTAGCGGGAGACTTGCCACCTCCACATGTAGGTTTACAAGCCTGTTCTTCCTGGATCCCTGGAAAGCGTTGCCTCATAAGATCTTATATTATGATCTTATGAGGACTTTCAGCTCTTATGAGCATTACCGATGGCTTCAGCCTCTTCATCAGCCACTCGAACCTAAAAAGCTCTTAAGTATGTCCTGCTTCGATCTGAACACTGGGAGCATTTCTCGATGGTCTATCCTGGCTCTCACCCATCCTTCTCTCGTGACCGTACACAGTTTGGGAAGCAGTTGAGACTTCCTGTACAGCTCTCTCGCAGGACTGAGTATGAACAGAGAAAGCGTCCACTTTGAGTGGAGTTTTCCTGAGATCCTCGAGCTCAGTCAAGGTCATCTTGCATGTGAAAATAGGCTCGTAAATATTCTCTGATTCCCAGTTAATGAGATCCTCAGGTGAAATGGCTTGCAGATTGACTTTGGGACTTTTATGGGGCCTCACTGTCGTATCACCAAAGTCTCTTCCTTCTCTTATCTTCTCTATCTGGCTCACAGCAAAAGCTCTCTGATGCTCATCCTCACTGCACAGGAATGAAGCCAGGATATTCTCAGGATGTGCGTGGTAAGCTCCTCTTATCACTGCAGCAGAGATGATGTTCCTGACCTCGGTAGTCTGGTTCCTCAGCAGCCTCAGGCTTGAAAAAACGTGTGCAGGACCAAATTTGAGGTGGTGCTTCACTTTGATGTCGTAGTACATTTTGAAGTAGAAGTTAAGGCAGAACTTCACGAGGACCTCGAGCCTCCTCAACACCTCCTCCTTCAGTCCGTGCTCCCTCATCCACAACAGCAAGATGGCCTGTGCAGTAGTGAGCCACCTGGATTGGTTCAGAGGTCCGCACTTGAGACCAGCCAACTGTGGACTGAGACTTCCAGACTTGATGGCTTTGATCAGAAGATAGCAGTTGTGCTGGTCTGTGGAGAGAGATTTGACTATCTCTACTGGCAGCTTTATGATATCTTCAGTTCCTTCCACTGGTTTGAAGTTGAAGTTGACCTCAAGTTCATTCACTTTCTCAAGAAGTTTTCCAATAGGCCCACTGAAGCCTGACCGGGAGTTACAGGGCCGTCCAGCTTGATGATTAAGTACCTCAGGGGGAGCTCGTTCACATGGAGCTGACAGATCATCCAGTGGCACTTGCGACCCAGCGTCTTCTCCAATAGGGCTATGGCGCCTCCAGACCACCCCGTGTTGGTGTTGGTAGAGTCTCCTCCAATCATTACAAGGCTCTCGTCAGTTCCGTGATCCAGAAGCCACTCATGCAGGCCTTGAGCGATCTTATGAGCAGGCTTTTCTCCTTCCTCAGGTTCCTCGGGAGTGAAATGGAAGAGGTACTTTCCTTGAGGCTCCCACGTGATAGTGTAATGCTCCTCGATCACTTTGCCAGGATGAAATCTCCCTGTCACTTCGTCATATTTCAACACCTTTGTGTTCCTATCCTGCTTGCTATCAAAGAATATCCCAGAGATCTTCTCCTCCTCTGACCTCTGCGTGAGAGCTTCAAGTGATGAGGCCATTACTTCCTCCTTGGCCCTCCAGATTTTCATGCCATCTATGGCCAAGTAAGCCTTGTCTTTGGAAAGATGACCGGCCTTGATGAGGTCGTTCAGGAAGTCAGTGGCAACTGCAGCTGCCAGAACATTTGCCACCCTGTACCTCAAAGCTGCTGAAGCTGTCCCTTGGATCTTCATGTAGTTTCGTGTAGCAGAAGTTGGAGTTTCGGCAGGTACTTCAGCGGGAACGTCCATAACAGCTTCAGTAGTTTCAGCATTGCCAGAAGCTTCTTTTGCAGCTCCTTCCAAATTTGGCTCTTCGTCCTCAGTCTTTCATGATAGAATGTTGAACTTCGCCTTCTGCGTCCAAATGGTTACAAAGATTCAAATGGAGTAGATTTTTTTCTTATGTATGTATGTATTAAACCTGTGTAAGAGTTAAGCAAAGTTAATGTGTCTAAATGGCAACAAATTACGACAAAGGGTTAAAAATATGAGGTTGTGTTCAATTGAATATTTGGTATTTCAACATAGAACAGAAAACCGCAATTTTGAACATGATAACGCGATTTTTGGGAAAAGTTGCAGAAAAGAAACACCTCTTAGAATTAAATTTTACATAAAAATACATATTAGCCAGAGTGAAATTCGGACTCGGAAAAGTATGATATAGCGTATTGGCACATTACATTTTATAACATTAAGACAGATTTCACAGATGCATTTTAAAAAGTCGGAGTCGATATTTTTAACAAACATCTGTTGCAGTGCCCGGGCAATCGTTGATAGATTTTTATTAATTCACGATATTTCTTCAGCCTATTTGTCGTCCTGGAATATACACCGTTTCAGGTTCGTTTGGGAATATATTCGTTCTTAGAAGCACCCTAAACGTGTTTCGTGGGTGAAGGTCACAAAGCAAATATCCATAACGCTGACTTGTGGCCTCTTTATAAACCTCCAAAAACTCCTTACGTTGATTCGGGAACATTTGATTGGCTATTACCCCAGTTTGTGACACATCTCTACGTTGTGCGAATAAGACTAGATATTGTGTATTTCGCGACACATCCCGTATGTATCTATTTTTGAAAAATAGATTCTGGTTGATGAAGAATACGCTTATGTTAAGATGGTGGGAGAACACTGTAAATGTCTCGGCAAACGCTTTATCCAATTACAATAACTCTATACTCATTACCTTTTAACGAATTAACGTCATATACACCCTTGTGGAACAAAATTTCATCTTGGTACTCGTTGAACACTAACTGATACGTCGAATAGCACCATATTATTTTATGCACAAATTTTGAGAACATCTCGTCCTTATCTTTAATGATTTTAAGCATAAATACATTTTTACCACATCCTGTAGGGACAGATATAATACATGTGGAGGGGCTTGTGAACCTGAATTTTTCTACAGATTCCATCTCTAACACGTCACACCCCTAAGTGGGCTATTTACAAAATATTACAAATTTTGAGTGCTGTTCCTTATATTTTGTTTTTCTTCTTCCACAGAACCGTGAATGGCAACGATGTACAGCCCCCTATCATCGATATCACAGACGAACCCGATGACCGTGCACGTGTAGCTACAGAACCCTTCCCCTTTGACGAACCCTCACCAGCGCCGGTTGTTAGACCCCCAGTAATAGAGCCCCAACCCTCTACATCTTACGACACAACCCCCACAATAGTACTTTCCTCAAATATGCTTCATTATTCAGTTCAGGGTACTTCCTCCACAGCAGCTTCTCATACTGTGGAGGATGGTATAACATTCGAGTTGGTGAGCACCGCTACCCCCACCCCTGCCCTGACTAGAAATCGGTACGTGGTCAGGGTTGACCCTGGATCCATGTATAGCAACGGTGTTGGACTGCGACACGTAGTTGAACGTATTGTGGAGTTTGCCCTTCAGAACCGCGACGAACATGAAGTCCGGACGAGGTTGTCCTTCAGGTTCGGGTCAGATGACGGAGACGTAGATGATTTTTGGGTAGTAATACCGTTCAGACGTTTGGCAGCTGTAGACATAGAATATATCTTGGGCCGTATAATGCAAGCCTCTCAAAGTAGTACAGCCTTCAATATGGACAACTTCATGGTAGATATTGACAGAGTATTCCGGGTTGCTGGTCATAGTGCCACACCTTATACTCTTAATTTCAATTCTCCGGTTATTTACAGAAAGTATTTAAACGTCGGTCGTGGTTCCGGTTTTATAGCAATAATCTTAGCTCATATGTTCACTTAAATACATGGACGCAAAAAATTTGGCTGCCTACGGTTGTGCAGCGTGCTCGTAAACTGGCTTCAGATTGTAAGCTTGAGTTTGAGTGTAATATGAGTCCTGAAGAACTGAGAAGGGTCGAGCAGGAAATGAATGCACGTATAGTCGTATTTCGAATGGATGATCATCGAAGGACTGCGTATGTTTTTAAAAGCAGTGTGAGAGATCGTACAAGACCTCTACTTATTTTAGGATTGTCAGGAACATCGTATCTCCCCATCCGTAACATAAGGGCTCTCTACGCCAGTTATGATAAAAGTTGAAAATATGGAAGGCATCATGATTTGTTAAGGGATGTCTTGAGTTTGCTGATGATATGGTGAAACATTGTAAGGATTGCTACATGGTATGTGAGCAGTGTAAAAGCCCCAGATATGAAAGTCGCGTAGTTGAAACCGAGAAGAGGGAATGTAATGTGTGTAGACGTACATTTTTCAATAATAAATGTTTTGAACTCCGTAAATCAAATGGCACTTGCAGAAAATGAGGATTTGTAAGTGCGGCATGTTTCACATGATGGATAATTGGGGGAATTTCAAACATAAATGCGATGAAATTCACTGTTCTACATGTCATGAAAAATATAAGGCGGATGGAGTGAAGCATGTATGTTATATGAAAGATGCTAAGCCCAAAAATAGCCCTTGTATAACCGTGTACTACGATATAGAAACTTACACGAACGCTGAAACCAAAGAGGTCATTCCACATTTACTCGTAAGTCAGATTATCTGTGATGAGTGCATGAAGATCGAGTGCGGCGAGTGCCACAGATGTGAAAACGGACAACAGTTTTGAAAATGACTGCACACGGGAACCCTGTGAAACTCTGTATCATATATTGTAAAATTAGCTCACAAGTTAAAAAAAATGACTGTGTATATACTTGCCCACAACGGGGCAAAATTTGACACGCAGGTCCTTTATAAGGAGGTGCTTGAACACGATTCGTCTGCGATATTTACAGGTGATCCTTGAAAAGAGGCAACAAACTAATACAGATGCAGATAAGAGTAATATACAGTTTAAAGACACCCTGCTGTTCACACCTTGTAAATTAGCAAAGCTACCCAAGGTCATGGGCGCAGCTGCTGAAGTTTCAAAAGGGTATTTCCCTTACACATTCCTCACTAACGAAAGTTTGAATTACGGGGGCTACCTCCACCCAAACATTACTTTAACTACACCAACATGAGTGATTGTGAGCGTGAAGATTTTGATCGCTACTACAACAGTTTTAATGAAGCTAGTCCATACAATATTGCCGATGAATGTGAACGTTATTGCGTGAATAACGTACGTGTACTTAGATTATGCTTTCAAGCCTTTAGAAGGATATACATAGCCCGTTTCAAATGCGATCCGCTGCAAGTCGCGACCACGATCTCATTATGTTTTACAGTGTTCAAGAATAACTTCATGCCTAAAGACACCTTAGCAGTCATTCACAGAAACAACCCCCGCACTGTATTCCTTTAACGGCTGCTAGTGGCATGGATGCCCGCGCGATGAATGTGCCGTCACAGGGGACCTTTATGGAAGATCCCCCGCCGACAGCCTCGCATGGACCCGTATCCTTGATCAACTTATAGGCTCCCAGTTCACTCACAAAATCGTGTGGGAGCATGAGTATGATGCACGGATGGAAACAGATGCCCAGTACCGTGAAGAAATAATGGCCATCAAACGTTCAACTGTGCTGGACCCCCTCAAATGCGGTGACAGCTTGTTTAGAGGGCGCACAAACCCATTCAAACTATACTTTCCGCCTACGGAGGGCGTGAAACTCCATTACTACGACTTCTGCTCTTTATACCCCTACGTGATGAAGAACAATCCGTACCCGTATGTGCGCCTGAAAAAATGGTGGGTCCCACCATATCAACCATCGAGGAGTTTTCAGCTAATTTGAATGAGCGCTAGTTTGGACTCTCTTTCGTAGACGTGCTCCCCCCTGGCGATTTATGGATGCCGATCTTACCCGTCGTTATAGATCACAAGCTCATGTTTCCCCTGTGCGTGAAGTGCGCAGAGGAGAACAACTGTGACTGTAACCATACAACCATCCAGCGTAAGATCAGAGGTGTATATACAAGCCCTGAGCTGGCCCTAGCCGTTCGCCATGGGTACAGAATGTTGAAGATACATGAGGTTTGGAAGTTTCAGAAGCTACCCAACCTTTTCATACCAAAAAATGCTTTTTTGAAGAATAAAGTAGAAGCATCATGATATCCGCGAGGGGTTGATACCGAAGATGAAAAATCGGCTTATATTCAGCGTTACCGTGCCCATGAAAGTATACAGCCTGACCGTTCCCAAATTGTTAAGAATTCTGGCAAGCGCTTTAGTACAAAGTTGTGTCTAAACAGTCTTTGGGGGAAATTTGCATAGAATACCGGCAGATGATAGAATGTTCATGTGGCACAAAGTTATAGTGAAGTCTGGGATTATGGCAACGCTCCCGATAAAGAGGTTATGGAGATCGTGAATGTGGGTAATACTTTCACAATAAAGTACAACATCACCGAACTGGCCACAGATACCTCACGAGTTACAAACATACCTGTAGCCAGCTTCACAACGTCCTACACCCGCATCAAACTTTGGGGTCTCCTGCACTCTCTTGGGCGGAGGGTGCTGTACGCTGACACAGATAGCGTGAGATTCACACCGAGGGAGGGTGAATACATGCCTGCTATTGGGGAATTCCTCGGAGAGCTAACTGACGAGATCAAGGATGAGTATGGTGATGGTGCATACGTAGACTCGTTTGTATCAACAGGGCCAAAAACCTATGGGGTCCGGGTGAGGGTGGAGGATGATATGAAGTATATCGTGAAGGCTAAGGGTATCACGCTTAACCATGCGAACCGTCGAGTCGTTAACTTTGACTCGTTGAAGGATCTAGTGTGCTTGGAAGATGAGGGTGACCAGCTACCCCAACTGACTGTGGGGGCGTACAATTTTCGGGCGCAGAAACTGGGGTGTGTGAAGGAACTCAGGGGCATGAAGGTATGCCGTAACACCTATAGGAAGCGTTACCAGGTGCCTGGTACCTATGATACCGTACACTTTGGTTACCTTAATCCTTGATTGTATTTATATATATTATATATATATATATGTGTACTGTTAACGATATGTGTATTTATCACGTATATTTGCTTCAATTAAGGTTTCATTTTCTCCTTTGCGTGCGTGCGTGTGTGTACAGTAAAACGCTAAGCTCTGCCCACTGTAAGAACGGTCACGTGACTCCTGCCACTACCTGAGCATATCTCTATCCCTGCATGCTTAGTTGATCTCTGCATACCCTTGAGCTCAGACGTGTATTCTCCCGCGTAGACGAAAAATAGTAATGGCTACCTTTAATATTGCGTGTTCAACGTTTATGAAGTGGTATTCGGCAAAGTGCCAAGATGTGATGGATACTGAAAAACTCCCCATTCCCCCCTCCTTTGATACTTTTAAGGCTACATTGAGCCGTGCGAAGGACCAAGATGTTCAAATACTCTATGGGTATTCTGGCGAGGGCATTGTAGGATTTCGTAGTACAAACGATGTATTGAAATATATTGTAGACCTAACCTTTATAAAAGCTCACATATACCGCGAAGTAGAAGAAACAACACGTTCAGAAGATAAGCAACGGTTATGGATAGCGAGTCTTGTTGATGAGTGGTTGACAAGCGATATTATGTCATGTTACATCATACCGACTACTCATACACTACGGTTGAGAATGTAAATCTTGTCGTCATGGAGAATCTTAAGTATTTTTACCACTATATTAATATATATCATGACGAGGTTTGTAGTGAAGTTGTGGCTAATGGCCTGTGTGAGTTTTTAACAGACTTTAGAGACGAGTATCGCTTGTTAAACAAAAATGATAAATATGGGCATATGTTTCTCTCAAATAGTGCACCGGATTGTGAAGATGTTTAGTTTGTGGAAATGAACGTCTGGTGAGTGATAAAACATTAAAGCCGGTATTGCTTCATGTAGAGGAAAATTCTGTTTGTCCAGCATATTGGGCACAAGTATTCGAACAAGCCTGTACACGCTTCAGCAGTTCATGGTGTGACTCCCTCCCCCCATCGAGCCGCCCACCCGTGTACCTCATCCCTCCGAAACACACGAGTTCGAACAAACGCGTACACGTTTCATCAGCGTGACTCACTCCGCCCGTCGACCCGATCCGCCCACCTGTGGCTCATAGTCATCTTAGAGCTTGAACCGACTAGACGTGCGAATACGATGGAACTTCCTTTGAGAAGTATTCTCAATGCCGCGTACGATATGTCTGTGACGAAGTCATTGCGCGTGTTGAGGCGTGAAACCGGTACCATTAACTATGTACTTGAAACGATTTGCAGGCAAGCAAGCAAACGTAATGTTATTTATTTAAGTGTTGAGGAGATGAATAGAGTTTTCGTGATAGTTGAGAAGGGGGGAGAGGACCGTTATGAAATACCTGCAGGTGTAGGTACAAGAAGAGAGCAGATTGGTGATGCCTCCTCATATGCCGTTGTTTGCATGTTGTGTATAAATAACGATCAGCCATGCACTGATATACGACTGATGTAGAAGAATGCATCTGATAATAACGTTCTTGTCCCTACGCGAAACCGTTTCATCCTCGACAGAATGTTTGAGATCGTCAGATTCCGCAAGCTGAAGCCTATATTAGACGCTCGTGTTACGGATATGATTTATTTTGACACGGTTCTTGAATACGCATACACCGCTCTGCTCGACGGATTTATCGAATGTAGGAATGAACAAGGCGAGAATGGTCTAGAGCTGGGTGAATATTTAAAAGGTTTAAATTCTTCGAAATATCCTGAACTTCGGTACAAAGCACTTGAGCGGTACAGGGAGAGCTTGACTACACTGTTCATCCTGAAGAGCTGTATCTCTATATAATGAGTAGCTGTCGTTACGACTTGGAAGATTATTTCAATTGCCGCTATGCAGAGTGAAGAAGAGTTCGCGATTGAAAAGCTCGGGACAGTAAGAAAAAAACCCTTGATTGGAAAGGAGTGTTTATAAACTTATATTTAATAATGATGTTGTGGTTAACGATGACCTCTTTGTGCGTGCTTTTGATTGTATTCTAGCCGTGTTTAAAGATAACTTGCCAACCGAATGTAAATTGGGCACAAAAATAGTATTGAACGATATGAAAGCCATTTATATCGAGTATAGGTATCCGTATAACGTGAGCGGTGAAGTAATGCTTGGACGTTTGACGTGTAGTGCAAAGTAATAACGATGTGAATGTAGACTCGATTACGTGTGAGTTTAGCGTTTTGCGCCGTAGAACATGAAGTATTTTGATGTATATTTATTTATTTAATTATTTAATTGTGTGTATATATATATATATATATATATATATATATATATATATATATTTCCTGTACTAATATGCAAATGATTATACTACTTCGTTTTGTATATTATTATTTTCAATATATTTAATTATTTAATACAACTGTATGTATATATATTTTTCCTGTACTAATATATTGATGATTATACTACATCGTTTTGTTTAATTTTGATTATATATTTCTCGCTCGTATTTCTTATGCTATTATTATTTTTTGATCATATATAATTGAGGGGTCCCGCGTCTTGAGATACGTAAGCGCCAAAATTAAAATTCGTCAGAAATCGCCTCCATAGTTCAACAACATTCTCGCAATAGTATCTCTGTTATTAATTGAGCTAGAACGTTCATTTTTGGCTAAATTAGAGTTCTAAGTATATTAATGAAGTTGTTGATGAGTTTTTGGAATATATTTTCATATTTTATATTTTATATATTTTTTTATAAATTTTTTTATCTTCTTATTATGCCGAGCTTTGGGTGAACTTTTGGCTGGAGATAGAGGTGAAAAAAGTAGTTCGCTTCATAAGGTTTTCAACCATACTTCTAGTGTCGTAAGGTCATTATAACCCAAACCACGCGATAGAGGAAGGGTGAAAATAGTGATATCCACCAAAAACACGTTTTCGCCTGTGGTGGCGCTTATGTATCTTAAGACGCGCGACCCCTCATATATTCCATTATATATTTATTTTGATTATGTATTCATCGTTCGTATTTCTTATACTATTATTATTTTGATCACATATATTCCAGTGTATATTATTTTCTATATATTTCGTGAAATTGAATCCATTAATTCGTCTAAATAAACAATGTAATGGTGTTTTATTTAATTATTTTGGTCGTACACGACATTTAATTACAGCATATAGCTACCTTCTGAACCGGATTTCTAAGCCAACTGTCATAAATATCTGGTTAGCACAATCTGGCAACCCTAATAATGTACACCTGAACAAACCAATTATGCCTTCTAAGTCAACTGGCTCTTTAAGCCAGAATATATGCTTTAATTAAATAAATAAACGCAATATGGCAACTCAATAATGTACACTTGAACAAGCCATTTACGCCTTCTAAGTCAACTGGCTGGTTAAGCCAGAATATATGCTTTAATTAAATAAATAGCGCAATCTGGCAGCTCAGCCAGATAAACCAACTGGCTGATTAGGAACATATTAAGACAAAGGCCACTCGGCTGAAGTCTTAATATGCGCTTGGCTCCTGCCAGGCGAACAGCTCTCTTCTTCTCTGTTCTTCTCCTCTCTTTCTCTTGGGGGATAACTCCGCCTCCAAGTTGCATAACCCTTGTTGCTCTTGCAACAAGCCCCTCCCCCTTTGGTGCATAACATCTTGCAAAATCCCCCTTTGTTGCATAACCTTATGCATCATTTCCTTTGCACCATTGATCAACATTTGCAATTGCATTGCACTCTCTCCAAGATCTCATTAGTTCAATGCCCGTTATACTGATGCTGTTATCAAGGCTAAAGGTTATCCCACTAAATATTGAATGGACTTACAATATAACTGTATTTACGGTTGACTATTTTGATTAAATATAAATTACTTCTCAATTTTGCATTATTTTGATGGGTGTCCTTAAACTTTTGGCCATGACTGTATATATATATATATATATATATATATATATATATATATATATATATATATTAGGGTGGTCCTTATTTTTTAACTTTCGAAAGAATTCAATGCGACTACCCCTGGATATTGTTACTAGTCTCAAAAAGCAAAATTTTAGCTCAATCGGCTTATATTATCTGGTGCCACATTGGTTGGCAGTACGCTACTAGTAAGTTGATATTGTTATATAGTCTACGGTGTGAAACCCCATATTTGGGAATAATGGGACGGAACCTTAGAACTGAAAATAAAACTTTTTTCCAATAGAAATATATTTCAAACATCAATCGATTATATAGTTTAATTCGAAAATGAGAAAAAATGAGTAGACAATGTCCGGGAAGTGCAACAACAATATATATTAAGAGAGGTACAATATTACTCTCATGGGAGCCCAACTCCCACTCATTGTTGCCTATTTCTGGGCAAGCGTGCTCTTCCGCGCATCCGGAAAACGCCTCCGATGCTCCTCAGTGGCTTGGAGAAGGAACTGGTGCTGATCCTTGTTCCTGGTAATGACAAGATTGAACTCCTGAATCAGCTTCACTCCTCGCTTTGCGCTGTCAATGATCACACGGAGGCTTCGGATGCGGCTAGAAGCAGCCTCGTAATCCTCTCGGCCTTCCCACTCGTTGGGGTCCACACCGAGGAACCCGTTGGGGAGGTCGAGAGCCGCGAAGAGGCGCCGAGACGGCGAAGTGACGAAGTTGGCCACCGTCTTGTCCTTCAGGGTGTTGTAGTACTTTCATTACTTTGGTGTTCCCTCCAGCTTATCTTTAGCATTCTTCTCCAAATCCACATTTCAAAACTTTCCAGGAATTTCTTTTCAGTTGGTTTCAGTGTCTATATTTCTGCTCCATACAGTGCCACACTCCATATCAAGGTTTTTACTAACCTTTTCTTCAGCTTCAAGTTGAGTTTCCCTGTAAGTAGCCTTTTCTATCTCTCAAAAACTACCTTACCCATACCAATTCTAGATCTTACTTCCCTATTGCAATCTCCATTGTTGGTAATAAACTTGCCAGATATTTAAACTGCTCAGCTTCTTCTAAGGTCCGATTTCCTATTGTTAGGTTCATTTGTGCTCCTTTCTTCTTGCAATTTTCATTACCTTTGTCTTGGTCTCATTAATTCTCATTCCGAATTCTTCCGCCGTTGTTGTCAAGCTATTCACCATTCTTTGCAGTCCTTCCTCAGTACTACAAACAAATGCCTTGTCATCTGCAAACCTTACAGATTTGGTCAATTTACCTCCCACTCTGATTC
This sequence comes from Bathynomus jamesi, assembly GCA_023014485.1. Taxonomy (NCBI): domain Eukaryota; kingdom Metazoa; phylum Arthropoda; class Malacostraca; order Isopoda; family Cirolanidae; genus Bathynomus; species Bathynomus jamesi. The sequence continues at coordinate 1,836,039 of JAJOZX010000016.1, read as the reverse complement.
CCTCTTCCAGATCTGAGAGTGCGTCTATTATCATTGCTTCCACATAGATGTTAAATAACATGGAGGACAGGGAGCATCCTTGCCTGACCACTCTTCCAACCAATCCAGGCTCCGATTCTCCTCCTGCAACTCTAACATTCACAGTCTGGCCATGATATAGATTTTTTATCAGCCTACGGTCCCTCCAGTCAACATTAATATTCTTTAATATTTCCATTAGTTTCCTCCATTGGACTCTGTCAAAAGCTTTTTCAAAGTCAATAAAACAAACAAACATTTCCTGATCATGTTCCAGCACTCTCTCTCCCATCATTCTCATAATACCAATAGCTTCTCTTGTTCCCCATTTTGACCTAAATCCAAATTGATCCTCTCCAATGTACTGCTCAGCTCTGTTTGTTAGTCTTCTGATTAGTATCCTTAGCATTATTTTTGATGCATGGCTGACCAAGTTTATGGTTCGAAATTCTGAATACTTGGTGGCTCTCGGTTTCTTCGGGGTAGTAATCATAGAGACTCTCGTTCGTAAAGTCAGCAGGCCAGTCTCCACTTTCATACATGTTTCTGCACAATACATTCACCTCGTCTCTAGCATCACCTTCAAGACTTTTCAGAAGTTCTGCTGGTATATCATCCTGGTCCTGGAGGCCTTGCCATTTCTTAAGTCTTTTACAGCCATCTCTACTTCTCTTTCCAATATGTCTGGTTCCATACAATCTACTTCTACCTCATCTGCTTCCTCCATTTCGATGTTATTAGGTTTGTTCTCTTTATCATACCTTTCTTGAATATACTCAATCCATCTCTTCCTTATATTTTCTGGTCTTTTCAGATAATAAAGGAGATAATAAAGCCGATTGAGCCAAAATTTTGCTTACAGCACTTTGGTGAGACTAGTAACAATATTCAGGGGTAGCCGCATTGAATTTCGAAACTTCAAAAATAAGGACCACCCTAATGTGGCACCAGTAAATATTTTCCGATTCATGTGAAATTTTGTCTGCGACCATTTTTCGAGATTTCTAACGAAATCCGGGTTAGCGGTTAAATTTTGTAACTTGAATTTTCTCCAATATAGCTAAAGACCACCCTAATATATATATATATATATATATATATATATATATATATATATATATATATATATATATATAATGGCGTTCAAAAGTCTGCGTCCACCTTATAATCACTCAATTTATTGTAAATTGTACAAATATATATGATAATCACAACAAAATTTTATTTTTTATTGTTACATTATTTGCTTCTAAATATAATTATTATAAATTAATAAACAAATTAACAATTTAATGGCATAATCTTACTGATAATCGATATGACTTTTTGCTTTAATCACAGCTTCCACTCTGTGAGGCATAGATTCGACAAGTTTCTGGATAACATCTTGTGCTATGCCGTTCCAGCATTCTTCCACATTCTCCCAGAGAGAATCAAGAGAAGTTATATTCTTTTTAGCTTTCAGACTCTTCAGATGGTCCCAAAGATACTCTATTGGATTGAAATCAGGACTTTGTGGAGGAAACTTCATAATTTGTAGGACACCTTCATCTTTTTTCTTGTTGAGATAGTTCATGCAAAGGTTAGAAGTGTGCTTTGGGTCGTTATCCTGCTGGAAAATGAATCCTTGACCACAAAGCCTCAATCCTGATGGTATTGCATGTCTCATTAATATGGAATGGTACTTCTCTTTCGTGAGAGTGTAAGTGATTCTGTGAAGATCTCCAACCCCAGAATATCTGAAGCAACCCCAAACTTGAATGTTGCCTCCACCATGTTTTACTGAATGTTTTTTGCAGGGATCTATCACTTTTTCGTTGGGTCTACATCTAACATAAACTCTTCTATGAAACCCAAAAAGTGGCAGTAAAAAGAACTTTTTTCCAGTCGTCTACAGTAAAATTTCGATATTCTCTTGCCCACTCGAATCTTTTAGCCTTTTTTTGTTTCCTCAATAGTGGTTTGGACACAACAACTCTGCCATGGAGACCAGACCAGCTTTTATGAGTCTTCTTTTTATAGTACTTTTATTTATTGGAGAGTCCCGTTGTTCATTCAACTGTGCCTGAATCTGTGAAGCTATGGCTTTTCTGTCACGCAGTGATGTAACCTTGCCAGACCTTGTCTTTGAAGAGTACGATCCAGATTCTTTATATCTGTTTATAGTTCTTTGGACGGCCCCCTTTGAAACGTTAATTTTTGCCGAGATCTGGCGTTGGGCCATTCCCTCTCTTGAAAGTGTAATTATTTGTCCTCTCTGCGATAAACTTAGTTCCTTAGACATTTCAATTACGGCCTGTAAGGAGAAAATAGAGAAAATGATTAATTATTTTTTAATCAAATTGGTACAATGTTGTTCACTATTTGGTTTTATCAGTTATAATAGACCACTTGTTAAAATTACTGTATGAATACACTATTTTGAGGATTAATAACATTTGGTTATGGTCTGTCACCAATACCTGGATTAAAATCGGTTATTATACTGCAAAGAAAAAAAACGTAACAGGACCATTTTCATTAATGTGTCCTTTCTTAAGAACTAAAAACTATATTACTTACATATGAGTAGAATATATAACATACTATTTCTTGTAAAAAAAATACCTTAATATAGCGGACATCTTTCTCAGAGTTGTATTATTTTCTAGAAATTGTCTAAAACCGAGGTGAACGCAGACTTTTGAACGCCACTGTCTATATATGTTAACCCCTCCGTCTATCCTTGGGGGTTTCGAGGTTGACGGAGGTTTTGGTTAGGTGGCAGCAACGGATTTGTTACTTTGGAGTAGCTGGTACCGTGTAGGGAATCGCAGTAGTTTCTCTTATACTACTCTCCGATTTCTTCTTTTAGTGGATCGGAGGATTCTGTAAAACTTATTAAATTCTCTAATGGTTCCTAGATTCTTCTTGTAGCGTATCGGGAAAATTATTTTTTTCTATTTTAAGACCAAGTTCTCTGAAGAAAGCAAGGCTCGAAGGAGAAGACAAAGATATTCTCTTACTGTAGTTTACTGTTAAAATGTTACCGGTAATGCTTAGCCTCTAATTCAGATCAGACAGGTACAGAATTAACATTTGAAAAATTATTCACCTTTACTGTAGTAATATGGGCACAAAAGGAGAAAGTGCAGTGCAATCGAAAATGTTGATCAATGTTGCATAAGTTATGCAACAAATGGGGGAGGGGATGTTGCAAGATGTTATGCAACAAAGATGGAGGGGGGAATGTTGCAAGAGCAACAAGGGTTATGCAACTTGGAGGCGGAGTTATCCTCCAAGAGAAAGAGAGAGGAGAAAGAGAGAGGAAGAGAGGTGTTCGCCTGGCAGGAGCCAAGCGCATATTAAGACTTCAGCCGAGCGGTCGTTTTCTTAATATGTTCCTAATCAGCCAGCTGGCTTAATCAGCCAGTTGGCTTATCTGGCTGATCTGCCAGATTGCGCTATTTATTTAATTAAAGCATATATTCTGGCTTAACCAGCCAGTTGACTTTGAAGGCGTAAATGGCTTGTTCAGGTGTACATTATTGAGTTGCCAGATTGCGTTTATTTATTTAATTAAAGCACATATTCTGACTTAACCAGCCAGTTGACTTAGAAGGCGTAATTGGCTTGTTCAGGTGTACATTATTAGGGTTGCCAGATTGTGCTATCCAGATATTTTTCGACAGTTGGTTTAGAAATCCGCTTTAGAAGGCAGCCATTTGCTGTAATTAAATGTCGTGTACAACAAAAAAAAATTAAATAAAACACCATTACATCATTCTGTTTATTTAGACGAATTAATGGACTCAATTTCACGAAATATATAGAAAATAAATATACACTGGAATATATATGATCAAAAATAATAATAGCATAAGAAATACGAACGATGAATATATCAAAATAAGTATACAATAAAATATATATGATTAGATCCTATCTGCTTTGCAGATAGCTGCTGAGGGAAGCTATATTTTGGGGCCTCTTTGCGAGTAACCCGGTGCCCACGTTGGGCTTTCCATCATGAAAAAGAAAAAACTATAGTATTTGTCATTTATCATTACTTATTCGAACTATAGTGGATATAATTTCCCAGAAGAGTTCCATGTTCCATGTACGGTCTGTGTTTAACATATAAGTTTCTTAGGGGACCATTCTGAGTTTGTGTATACTAAACGGACGTGTTATGGGCCTTGAAAAGTGGACGAACAATGTCCCGGTTGACGTTTAAGTTCTGTTTTTTGGCTAAAAATACAAGTTACCCCTTTTTCTTTGATGTATTCAATCCGACGTGAATGCAACGAGTTTCTTGCGTATATTGAGGTTCTGAATGTAGTAGGCTAGGTGTGAGCTGTAAACCCTAGATCCTGTCCCAAAGCTGGATCCTATCTGCTTTGCAGATAGCTGGTGAGGGAAGCTATATTTTGGGACCTCTTTGCGAGTAACCCGGTGTCCACGTTGGGCTTTCCATCATGAAAAAGAAAAAACTATAGTATTTGTCATTTATCATTACTTATTCGAACTATAGCGGATGTAATTTCCCAGAAGAGTTCTTTGTTTCATGCACGGTCTGTGTTTAACATATAAGTTTCTCAGGGGACCATTCTGAGTTTGTATATATATATATATAGATATAGTAGAGCATTCTAAGAGATTCAATAAAGAAGTAGCAAAATTTTCAAGAATCTAGTCGAGTTTTCAAGATTATTTTTTGACTGGATGTAAATAATGGATTTATAGGCATCGCATTGTAGTTTTAGTTCGCTTTATAATTTTAAGTTAATTTTAAGGTTTAAAGTCGAAAAATAATCGTTAAAGACACTAATTTATACTGGGTCAAATTCGGACTGTTTAAGTTTATTATGCTTGCCGTATATAAATTGTGTGAGACTTCAAAATAAGCAAAATTTGTTATAAAAAGATAAACATTTGTTTAATTGAAGTAGAGAAATTGTTTTCGTAAATTCTTTTGATAAATTAATTTGTTTTTTTACTTTTTATATACATATTCATCAATTTTTATGTTAAACACAGACCGTGCATGAAACAAAGAACTCTTCTGGGAAATTACATCCGCTATAGTTCGAATAAGTAATGATAAATGACAAATACTATAGTTTTTTCTTTTTCATGATGGAAAGCCCAACGTGGACACCGGGTTACTCGCAAAGAGGTCCCAAAATATAGCTTCCCTCACCAGCTATCTGCAAAGCAGATAGGATCCAGCTTTGGGACAGGATCTAGGGTTTACAGCTCACACCTAGCCTACTACATTCAGAACCTCAATATACGCAAGAAACTCGTTGCATTCACGTCGGATTGAATACATCAAAGAAAAAGGGGTAACTTGTATTTTTAGCCAAAAAACAGAACTTAAACGTCAACCGGGACATTGTTTAATTTTTTTTCTTTCTTTCATTTTCAGGACAATTCCGAATGATATTTTGTATGGTTAGGCTGTTTAAATTTTTTTTAATTCTGAAATTAGATTTTATTGTGTTAAGGAGTGTTTTAACATTTTATTTTAGACGTGGTTCGGATTCATCGTTAAATTGTAGGTCTAAGGTGGAGTGACACGCTTGATCTTCGCTGGGATGAACAATCAGGGGGGATGCTAAACAAAGGTTGCCGATAAAGTAGAACTTTTTTAATGCATGAAGGATGGGCTAGGGGTAATGATGTAGTAAGTTTTAGGAGATGTTGCATGGTTTTAATATGAAGTTTAACACTGATAAAATTCAACTGTTACGGTACGGAGAAGGGGAGGATATAAAATTCCATGGAATAGAAGAGAAGATCCCCCGATGATCCGGGTGCACCTGTGAGATGGAGAGGAAAAGAAGTCAACTGACTACTTCACCAGGCCAACTAGATCTATTGCAGTAGTGTTCCAGTTAAACTGTACGTCTAGGATGGGGTGAAAAGCTTGACCTTCGACAGAATGAGAATTTCGGGTATTTTTGTCTTTCTTGGAATAAAAAGAAATGTTATTTTGAAGGTATTTCGTATAAGAGATGAATGAGAAAATGTTGGGTGCTGGATTCCCCGTTAAACCGTAGGTCTAGGGCAGGGTGAAAAGCTTGACCTTCGTCAGAATGAACAATTCCGGTAGGTCCAGATTCTCCGTTAAACTGTAGGTCTAGGGTGGGGTGAAAAGTTTGACCATCGTCAGAATGAACAATTCGGGTAGGTCCAGATTCCCCGTGAAACTGTAGGTCGTGGTGGATTAGGCCAACTGACTGATTTCAAATTGTGTTCGTATATATTTTGCTATTGGGTCTTTGCATGCATATGATTATATATATATATATATATGTGTGTGTGTGTGTGTGCGTGCGTGTAATAATAGGGGATTTATTCGGGTAGGTCCAGATTCTCCGTTAACTGTAGGTCTCGGGTGAGGTGAAAAGTTTGACCTTCGACGGAATGAGCAAATTGGGTATTTTTTTTGTCTTTCTTGGAATAAAAAGAAGTTGTTTTGAAGGCATTTTGTATAAGAGATCTACATCTACATATCGACAGAAGCTAAGGCTAACAAAGACCCTAAGATCCACTCTAAGGTTAGCCCGCGAGAAAGGAAAGAGGAGGGGGTTAAAAGAGGAGACTAAGGGGTTAAGTAGGTAGCAAAACCTATCATTCGTGGATTAACATTCATTCAGAACAAGAGAAACAAAGATTACCCATCATCATCATCCGCCGGCCACTGCCGACAAGTCGGAAAAATAGTCGAAGAGAATAGGAGAGGGGTGAAAGATGAAAAGAAGTAAAATAAGAACGCTTACAAACCATGCAAACACAGCCTTAACTCACTGTCATACCATGCAAACTACAGACATGCAAGTAAAGAGAGTTAGACATGTAAGGAGAGGATTAAAAAAAAAAAAGTAGGTAGAGTATAACAAAAAGTGGGTTAGTTTACGCTACGAGCTACATCTACGTTCGTCTTAGTCTAACTTTTTTTTTATTTTGTTGCTGGCGCCACACGCTGGCATTTCACAAGCTGGCATTAATCGTCAACAGACTTATCCTCGACCACCACCCACAGAGGTCCTGTTGCTAATTGTTTTTTTATTTTAAACAACGTTAATATTTTTAAAATGCCTATCTAAACGGTTCTTAAACATATTAAAGCTGGTAGAGTTAACGACTGACGCGGGAAGATTATTCCATTTATCAATTACTTTAAACGTAAAGAAGTTTTTAGCCATATTAGTAATGAAACGTCTGCCACGCAACTTAAATCCGTTATTACGAGTATTGTTATTATCGAAAGTGAAGAGTTTGTCAAAGTTTATGTTATCGATGTTATTAACGATTTTGAAAACTTCAATAAGCTCCTCCCTTAATCTCCTAGTTTCGAGTGAATGCAAGTCTAACTCTTTAATCATATATTCATAAAGCTTGTTGCGCAATAACGGAATTAGTTTCGTGGCACGACGTTGAACCATTTCTAACCTATCAATATCCTCACGCAAATACGGGCACCAAAACTGAAATAAGTTATCCCAGTCCTCTACTCTCATCCTATCCACAAAACTATCAAAATTAGCCCTACGAAAATCAAGGACTTCTATTACGTTACTATCCTTAGTGTTTTCTATCAATAACTTAAACCTAAGAATTTGATGATCACTACATCCTAAACTCTCGCCTACTTCTAAATCTTCGACTATATTTTCGACGTTCGTCATCACGAAATCTAAAATATTGTTACGCGCGTTGGTTCGGTAACCATCTGTTGTAAAATATTATCTTCCTTGAACTGAATCAATCTCAAACCCTCCTCATTACCAGTAAAAATCTCGTAATTAACATTAGGGCCGTTAAAGTCTTCGACAATTATATCATACTATTCCGATTGTCAATAAAGTTACCAAGAAATGAGTAAAATCTAGTATCGGTATCGAGGGGTTGAACGGGAGGTCTATAAACACCAACAAAATTAAAACTAATACTACGCGCCCTAACTTCAACGCATATCGCATTAATTGCTGCGGGAAAATTTATCTTAACCTCGATAACCCTAAGAGAATTACGAATGTACAGCAAAACGCCGCCAACAATCCTATGTAACCTATCATTACTAAAGAGTTTAAAACCCACTGTATCAAGTTCCCCCAACAAGTCCCGAGTCACGGTATTTAACCAAGTTTCAGTGATAGCAACTATATCGTAGGTGCCGGAAAAAATTATCGCCTTAAATTCGTTCAATTTATTTCTAATACTACGCGCGTTACAATAAAAAACGTTTAAGTTATTTTTTACCACGGGTCGGCGTTCCAAACTATTTTTCACGTCGGACCTGCGTTTCCCGGACCCACAACGTTTAAAGAAGGCTTCGACGAATACAGCTTTCGTACGTTTTCGTCAATTAACCTACCTAGCCTAACATTACCTATTTCAGCGCTGTCCAACTTGCGGCCCGCGGAATGGACGTTTGCCAAATTTCATTTCTGAATTTTCTTCCCTATTTTGTCATTTCTAGTAGGGAGAACAACATTCAGCGGGTTCCTAAGTCGTATTAACCAACAGTGTATGATTATAGGCAACATCTTGGCCGCGCTTTAAGAAGTTGGACAGCACTGACCTATTTCATTAAAATGCACTCCATCTTTTATAAAAAGGCTAGGATCACTGAATTCCTATCACAGCTTTACGAAAGGTACATTTTCCTCAGCACAAATCTCTTCTAATTTAGTATTAAAAAATATTGTTTTAGACGTAATCCTAAGACCCAAACCGTGCCTAGGGGTAATACCTAGAACTAAAGACCTATCTGACCTCGCCCTCAGGGACCTAATTAACCCCCTATATCTCTCCAAAAGGTCAGGCACTCTCGTATCGGGCCTATACGAGTCGTTGCCCCCTACCATCGTCACCAACATCGAGTGACGGGAGGCAACATCAATGCTATCCACTTCGTCTTGAACTCTGTCAACCCTGGCCCCTGGGAGACAGACCCTCCTCCTCTTGGTTGGATGCCGTTCAACGAACTCTGTGTCCATATGGCGCACTAAAGATTCCTCAATTAAAATAGTTTCCCCCTCATTCACGTCCCTTTCCAAATGGGCGAAAGGGTTCGAAACCTCGATACGGGTGGGGGAATTCCTATCACCTAATGTACCCGGCCTAGCTCCACCCTTAACTTCTCTAAATCCCTCCCCATCTACTAATCTCGGACCAACCTTAACCCCTTCCTCAACTCTATCCAACCTTCCCGATAAGCTACCTAAACTAGAAACTAGGTTACGCACCTCACCCTTCAAATTACTAGCGTCTTCAACGTTAGTATTGGTTCGGCTTTCGTCAGCCGTAGCCCTACCCCTGCCCTCATCAAGCGTTGCAAGTCTTTCCGTTACCTCACGTACACTGCGTTTTATGTCAACTATTTCCTCCCTTAAATCGCAAAAGAAATAATCTGATCTCTCGGTAATCGCCATAGGACCGCCGTTATAATCTTTAAAATCCGTATACCACCGGTTTACTCCACACCTAACACACGACGCTTTCTGCGACGGCATCGCGCAAGTTAAATTAGTTTATAACCGTCACAAGTATAAGTTAAATTAAGCCGGCACGCTATGAAAACTTCTAAGTCGCTAAAAACCACTAATATTCAGTTACTTAACTACAACAATGTGAATATAAGTGCAAGTATGTAAAATTCAAAACTTTCCAAAGGTAAAGTTATTAACAATATGCAAAAGTAGAAGCAATATCAGAGAGATCAGGAAATGCGTCCGTTCAGTACAGAGTCTGGCTGATGATGAGTAGAGGTTTGCTGATGATGAGTACAGAGTCTGGCTGATGATGGGTACAGAGTCTGGTTGATGAATGAGAAAATGCTGGGGATGATGGTTTCCAAGTTAAACCGTAGGTCTAGGGCGGGGTGAAAAGTTTGATCTTCATCAGAATGAAAAATTCGGGTAGATTCAGATTCTCCGTTAAACTGTAGGTCTAGGGTGGGGTGAAAAGTTTGGCCTTCGTTAGAATGAACAATTTCGATAGGTCCGGGTTTGTATATTATTTTTTTATATTATATATATATATATATATACTCCTCGTTCGTAATTCTTATGCTATTATTATTTTTGACTGCATATATTCCTTCGCTTGTATAGGAATGTATATTTGTTTTCAATATATTTCGTGAAATTGGGTCCAATAATTTGTCTAAATAAACAGAGTGATGTGATGGTGTTTTATTTAATTTTTTGGATGTGTATATATAAACGTTATTATTATTATTATTTAATTATACCAAATGGCTGGTTAGGCCTTCTAAGTCAACTGGCGAGTTATGCCAACTGCCGGTTTAAGCCAGCTGATGGGGACAAACGCACACAAATGCACGTACACCTCCGACTAGGATTATGCCAATCCAATAATTCGTCTAAATAAACAGTGATGTGATGGTGTTTTATTTCATTCTTTTGGTTGTATATATAAACGTTATTATTATTATTTAATTATACCAAATGGCTGGTTAGGCCTTCTAAGTCAACTGGCGGGTTAAGCCAACTGGTGGATTAATCCCGCTGACGGATTATGCCAACTGGCGGAGAGCCTGAATATATGCTTTAATTAAATAAATAGCGCAATCTGGCAACTCAGTAATGTACACCTGAACAAGCCATTTACGCCTTCTAAGTCAACTGGCTGGTTAAGCCAGAATATATTCTTTAATTAAATGAATAGCGCAATCTGGCACTTCAGCCAGATAAGGCAACTGGCTGATTAAGCCATCTGGCTGATTAGGAACATATTAAGACAACGGCCGCTCGGCTGAAGTCTTAATATGCGCTTGGCTCCTGCCAGGCGAACACCTCTCTTCCTCTCTCTCCTTCTCCTCTCTTTCTCTTGGGGGATAACTCGCCTCCAAGTTGCATAACCCTTGTTGCTCTTGCAACATTCCCCCACTCCATTTTTGCATAGCATCTTGCAACATTCCCCCTTTGTTGCATAACTTACGCAACAGTTCCTTTGCAACATTGATCAACATTTACAATTGCATTGCACTCTCTCCTTTTGCGCCCATACTACTAACTTTATCTACACAATTTTGGTGACCTCATTATTATTTAATGTTGACCTGTTTTGTTTTTTATTCTCAATAGGCTGAATTATTTTGCAAAATATTTGAAGATAAGGTAAATATTTTAGCTGTAACAATGTCTAGATAGATAAGCAAGATATTTGAAGATGAAGCCATATTTTTATTTTAAACCGCATATTGACAGATCTGATGTTATCATGATCTACCGAGTTAACTAAAAATGGAAATTGAAATATGCATTTTATTATGGATTAAAGTTAACCATGTATATGAGTCAAAATTAAATGCTTAAAATTTAAAATTACGTGTTAAAAGCAAGACGTGATTTCATCTTTTACAACGAAGAGAGAATGTATAAAGAAAATGAACACTGCAAAATTTAACACGATTACACTTGTAACCTAAATCTAAAAAAAATGATTAATTTAAAAAAGAAATAATTCATCAATTATTGAGCAAAAATAAACTAGAAAGAAAATATAAAAAATTTATCCGAACTTGCGCTTTATATACAATTAAAGTGTTACGCGAGTTTGGACTTTATATGCAAAAATGAATATAAGAATACGAGTATAAGAGTATATGAATATAAGAATTATTCATTCTTCATTTTTACATTAAGTGTGACAAAGTAGAAACATTCAAAAAGGCCCTCGATCAATGGTTGAAAACCATCCCGAACGATCGAAATGTCTCGGGGTATGCACGTAGGATATAGGTGTTCATGCGGGTTTGAATAATATTCTTGTGCCTAAAGGAGTTCTTACAGTTCCTGAGAAAGTTTTGTATTTTAACTTCCATATATGAGATCAGATAGTGTAATTTTGAAGTGGTAATTGGGAAAAACTAGTTAAGACGTTTTATCATAAAGTGCAATTCAAATGTATTTTGACTATATCAATATCTATATCAATAGCTTTTTAATTCATTTAGATAATATGTTATGCAACTTCCATAAATCGAATGCCATAGTTGCGGGTGACTTCAACATCAATTTGCAATCTGAAGCAATCTCTCATAAATTTTTAAACTTAGTGAATTCTTTCTATCTTAGTCATAATTAGGGCCCGGATGTTTAGGCATTATAAAATTGAAAAATAGGCAAAATAAAAGTATAAAATAGGCAAAAATAGGCATTTATTTTATACCGATCAAAAACACACAAAACAAAATAAGTTATATAATAATGTATGAATGTATCATTAGTTTCATTACCTTGAGACTACGTCGCACATTATTAGTCTGAATTACACATAATTACAAGTAATTTTTTTATGTTTTCAACTTTTAGGCCTCTTCTTCTGTCTGAAAGAACATGCTTGTACAGCGAGAATGACCTCTCTACTTCCACTGATGTAACAGGAGCAAATTTGAAGATGATACATTCATGGGATTCATATCCCCTACATCGGCATCAGTGTGTCCTTCAAGAACGTGTGCAATGTTCTTTAGTCGTTCCATTAGAAATTAATTTGTCGACATTGGGGAACAAGCTCGTATCTGCTCAGCAACACGGTGAAGTGCGTGAGCCAAACAAGTACATGTAGCATTTGTGGAAAAGATTTTTCAATGCTGTTGCTGCCTTCTTCATGTACGGCGCCTGCGTCTGTCATGAAGAGAAGAACTTTTTCATGCTGGATGCCCTCTGGCCAAAGCAAAGCGAGGGATGTTGTGAAAAGTTGAGGCTATTGTTGAGCTGTTGGTCTTTGGCAGCTCGTCTGATGTCAGCAGAAAAACTTTCGGCGTCTGATCAGCTTCCAAAGTACCATAATCACGTAGCAATATATAACCCATGGAATCGGTGGTCTCGTCTATTGAAATCCATATCTTGTTATCTGCAACGCCTTCACGTATTTTCTGCATTGCAAAGGCGTAGTTTGTATCCACATAATTTTTTCGAAGAGGGACTCACTTGAATAACTTGTTTTTGTGTATTTTTCTAAAAAAGGTCTTTAATGATTTGTTTTCAACTTCCACAGTGGAATTCCAGCATCAATAAATGATTTGCATAGCTCCAAGGAAAGGTAGATTGACGACTTGACGTTGAAGCAAAATGTTGTCATCAAACACGTTTGTAGGCTGTTTGGTTTCATCTTTTCAGCAGAAGCTTTGTGCTAACGGTCTGCACATGCTGGGAAACAAAGTACCTTTTCTCACTATTAACTGCTTTGGTCACACACTTTACAAAATAACACTGTGCCATCTGTGGAAAAGATATCTTTTCCAAAGTCACGAACATGTTGGTTCAGTTTACTACTTGAAGATGAACTAACTTTTGGCATATTAACGTCTTCTAAATATCATTCAAGTTTAGTCAAATACCACTGATGATCGCACACCTCACACGCACGAAGCGAACAACGAATATGAGGAAATGGCCGTGCGAGGCTAGTTTTCAGATACTGCGCCAGCTGATACGTCAATCATACATGACGTCATTTCCGCAATATGAAATTCCACGATATCTTCATTCACGTTATCTGCGCATATCCTGGTTAGTCTAGTCGTAACTAATACATGATAATTTTCCTATAAATGCCTATTTATGTCTTTTTTCTTTATAATCTAATTAAAAAGGCAAAAATATGCATTTTCAACGAAATAGGCATTATCATACTCATACTCCCAAAAAAGGCAAAAAAAGGCATTTATGGCATTTTGCCTGAACATCCGGGCTCTAGTCATAATATTACCAAACCCTCTCGAGTCTGCAACTATGGTAATCGAATAACAGACTCTACGATTGGTAATATATTTGTAAATAGCAATGCCCTCGTAAATTCTGGAATTATAACCACAAACATCAGCGATCATTTTCCAACTTACGTTATATTCAATAACATTGTTCAGGTTGCGGATAAAACAACTATTGATTACAGAATATTCTCAGAGGTTAACAAAAGAAAATTTATTGGGGCTGTAGAAATTACTCGATTTGACTGTGACGAACCTTGAATGACCCAGATCATATTTTTAAGTTCTTCTATGAAACCTTATTCCATATTTTTAATATTTGCTTTCCTTTAAGGAGGAAAACAGTTACACCCAAAAGTGTTGTAAATCCATGGCTCACTCCAGGAATTATCACTTCAATAAAGAACAGATAAATTATTCAAATTGCAATTACAAAGAAAAATTCCTGAAGTACAATATACTCAATATAGAAACAAATTAACTAAAATAATCAAAATTGCAAAATATACCTATTATAACAATCAATTTTCCAAACATAAAGGAGAGATGAAAAACATGGACAACCATAAACAGTCTTCTCGGAAACCAAATTAAGAAAAATTCAATAGAGAAATTAAATGTTGATAATAAAGAAATTACTCATGATACTTCTATTGCAGACTCTTTAAACATACAAATTACTTTAATAGCGGATAAGCTTCGCTCACAATTACTAAATACTGATCACTCACCTCTAGAATATATGCCACCCAGCCCACTAAATTAATTTTCTTTTGTTCCTGCTACCTCTACTGAGGTCGGAATATTATTGGTAAAATACAAAAAATAACATTCATAACATTCTTGTACCTATATTGAAACTTGTTAAAGATAAGATATCTGTAACTTTAGCTAAAATTATTAGTCAAAGTATTTTCAAAGGAATATTCCCATCAATGCTAAAAACTGGTTGTATAACACCCCTTTTTAAAGAGGGTGATCCTACACTAACAGTAAATTACAGGCCGTTGTGTTCATTATCTGTGTTCAGCAAAGTTAAAAAATTGTGGAAAGTAGAATGCAACGATATTTAGAATCCTACAATTTATTATCTCCAAATCAATATAGCTTCCGTAATAATAAAACAACGGAAATGGCTATTTTAAATCTTATGGAAAATGCAAATATAGCTAAAGAGAACAAAGAAATAATGATATCAATATTTATGGATTTGAGTAAGGTGTTTGATGTAATAGACCATAATATTCTACTTAATAAATTATGTTGTTACGGCTTTAGAGGAGCAATCAGTGTTTGGTTTAAAAGTTATTTGTCCAACATATATCATTTCATATCAGAAAATAAGGTTTGCTCAACTAAAGGGCGGAAAGCCTAGCTCAGTACCCTGTAGTAAACATGCAAAGAAGGCCCTGCAGTGAGCTTAAACTAATTTTACAAAACTCTACCCGGGAAAACAAATCCGTAATAAAATTTCACTTTCAAACAACACCTTCATGGCATAATAAAATTTATTATGAAATACTTTTCGGACTTACATTTCAAATGTGCTTCATTCACTCTGCTCAACATCACAAATTACTGCAAAGTTTTGTGTGGAGAGGTTTCCTCCATCGGCCGCTGCGAAAAGATGGAGCGTAGCCCCTGCAGAGAGGTTCCCATCTTCAAAGATCTGAGGGGAACAGTAAAGCTGATGTGTCTGACTGGAAGTGTCCTTGATGAAGGAATGTGTGGTTACACGTTGATAAAAATAACATTTGTGGGATCCAGCTGAAAATGTTCCCTTTTATATACGTGATCCCGATTGGCCGCACCCTCAAAACATCCCAATATTCGATTCGCGAGTTTCCTGTTGGCTGTCAGATAATTTTGGTGTGGCTGTAATGTGAGGTGAAGTTTTTCACCAACCAGAGAACATGGATTCGCATTTATACACCGCCCATTGGGTTGTGATCGGTCGAGCCGCAATTCTGGGGTGGGCGGGTCTTTGCCAAATATGGCTATTCATTCCATAGATTTCTTTCAGAAATGGAAGAGAGCCGTAAGAGAGAGAGAGAGAGAGAGAGAGAGAGAGAGAGAAGAGAGAGAGAGAGAAAATTTTGTTTGGAAAATAAAATTTGTTTTTCTGGTGTCGAGCAATCTGACGTATATCGAAGTGTATTTAAGGCAAAAATAACAAATGTCAGGTTTTTTCGAAATTTTACCTGTCACATTCCACACAGGTGGGTTTTGTTTCATTTGTTCCAGGAGCGGAGGCTCCGGTCTGTTATGACCTTCGTACAAAAAATAACTAATATATATATATATATATATATATATATATATATATATATATATATATATATATACAGGGTGTCCCGTAAGTCTGGAACCATAGGGTAAAATAAGTAATTCATGTTTTTCCATTTATGCAAGTGCCCATGATGTCTTTGAGTAAGGAAGAACGCATCCAGGTAATTCTGTTCGTAGGAAATCGGAGGGAGGTCGCTGAGGAATTTAACAGATTGCATCCGGACCGCGCGCCATTAACACACAGCTGTGTCGGCAAACTTGTAGCAAAGTTTTGGGAAACGGGATCCATAGGAGATAAACCACGCAGTGGACCTCCGAGAACATCCACCGACGATGACACAGCTGCTACCATCCTCGCTCATTTCACAAACAGTCCCCAAAAGTCTCTTCGGCGTTTTTATTGCCGTTTTTATCATTTTGCCCTATGGTCCCAGAATTTAATAAACTTTTTTGTAAATGACTTAATTTTTGGACGTAATACGATCCACTCAACTATAAGTGACCACAATTACATTCAGTGAAAATGTATCGATACATCAATTGGGCATTCAAAGGCTTGGTTGGGATCATCCCTACTGGCCGCAAATCACATCTTTAAATTATGTATTTAATTAATCTATCTATCAATTATCCTCTTTTTAATTAATAATAACTGTTGATGAATACCGTCCAAACCTTAATTTTAAAAAGGAAAATACAAACAGAATCATTAATTAAAACTTGTTTCATACCAGAATAAATTGATTTATATGTTAATATCCGAATATGTATATATATATATATATATATATATATATATATATATATATATATATATTCAACTGCAAAGAACACGCAGTATAAATAACGTAAAGAACGACGCTTGTATAGGAGATATTCCGCGCAAGACGAGAGAGAGAAAACGAAACAAATGAAAAAATGAGGTAACCACCCGGGAATCGAACCCGGGATCTTCCGATTGCCGGTCAGATGCGAACCATTACACCATGGGCCTCACTCTTCCAAATGCCGTAATTCTTCTACATACTCGCAGAAACCAATGCCCCAAGGGGGCACCTCCCGCATGCCGTAACATTATATACATTCAACTGCAAAGAACACGCAGTATAAATAACGTAAAGAACGACGCTTGTTTAGGAGATACAAGCGTCGTTCTTTACGTTATTTATACTGCGTGTTCTTTGCAGTTGAATGTATATAATGTTACGGCATGCGGGAGGTGCCCCCTTGGGGCATTGGTTTCTGCGAGTATGTAGAAGAATTACGGCATTTGGAAGAGTGAGGCCCATGGTGTAATGGTATCGCATCTGACCGGCAATCGGAAGATCCCGGGTTCGATTCCCGGGTGGTTACCTCATTTTTTAATTTGTTTCGTTTTCTCTCTCTCGTCTTGCGCGGAATATCTCCTATACAAGCGTCGTTCTTTACGATATATATATATATATATATATATATATATATATATATGATGAAAAGAACCACGAACGAAAAGGAAACAGAGTGGTGCTCAAGCGCTTTCGTCTAATGACATCCCCAGGGACACTGAAATAAATAATAAGTTCGAGATAGGCCACAAAAAATAAATAAATAAATAAATAGAAAAAAAAAAATTGTAGGAGGAGCATACAAATGTATAAGGAAAAGTATCAGAGTTTTAGCACTTTACCCTTCATGTGTAAATCCATTCTGAACGAATTCAAAACAACAGGATCAAGCGAAAAAAGACCCTGGCTAATGTTAAAATGTGTGTGTGTGTGTGTGTGTGTGTTGTGTGTGTGTGTATGTGTGTGTGTGTGTGTAATAATAGGGAATCTATGAACGTTTATATATAGTCGGGGTTGTATGTGTGTGTGTGTGTGTATGTGTGCTTTTAGTACGTGCATAAACGGTTGGTACAGATGACGGAGGGAGTTGATTCCGAGTTTAACATTGAAGATTTATGAAAGTATATATAGTTGTATAAACGGTTAGTACAGATGACGGAGGGAGTCTTTTCCGAGTTTAATATCGAAGATCTATGAACGTATATATGGTGTGTAAAAGGTTAGTACAGATGACAGAGGGAATTGTTTCCGAGTTTAACAGTGAAGATCTATGAACGTATATACTCGTATAGTTGTAGAAACGGTTAGTACAGATGGCGGAGGGAGCTGTTTCCGAGTTTAACAGTGAAGATCTATGAACGTATATATAGTTGGTGTGTGTACAATAATGGTGTATATATATATATATATATATATATATATATATATATGTGTGTGTGTGTGTATGTGTGCGTGCTTTTAGGACAAATGGTTGTTCAAACGATATATATATGTACTGTGCCAACTGACTGATTAAGTCAACTGGCTGAAAGACACTTATAAGCCCGGTGATGCTTGGATGAAATCTTATTATGCACCTGGATCTTCCAGGTGAAGGATTCTCTGGCTCCTCTCTCTCTCTTAGGTTAGGTATACCACTTTGGGGTGTGAGGCCATCCCATCTTCTCCCCCGCATTCCCCTTTTTTGGCACCCTGTGGGGAGAGGGTTGGCACTGGCACTCATTTGATCAACATTGCAATTGCTCTGCACTCGTCTTGCTTGCGGCCATACTACTAACATGTACCAAAACAAAATGAATAACTAAATGCACTTACTCACTCAACTGGTGGGTAGCAATGCACGAGACTGACTGAGAGATTAGCACGAATGCGCAATTCTAATATGACAAACAAATGTCTTGACAGGTATGTGCTTGTCTAATTCGATGAGAAGCAGCTGCTGCAGACTCAACTGACTCGTACTATTTATCTACCAATCATCAATCAGTTTGTTACCATAGTCAAATTTGCTCCGCTTACCAATGCCCAAGACACGGTGACACCCCTCATCACATCAGTTATATTTTTATAAAAATCCAGTGTGAGAGAAAAATGTATTCGATGAAATGGCGTAATGTTACATTTGATGAGTTATATGTGTTTTTGGCTTTGTTTCTCTATAGTAGCATTTATCGTTATAGTGAAATCCACCATTATTGGCATTGGTTGTTCCGAAAAGCTAGGCTTTTACTCGCTTGAGCATGTTAAGGAATGGCATGCATCGCGTGAATAAAAGTAATAATTATATACCGGGTTGCCCAGAAAAAAGTAAGCTATTGCTTTTAAGATTTTATTTCAGTTTTATAGAAAGAACAACAAAATAAATAATACATGTTAATAAATACTCCTGTTTATTGTCTATATTATGACATCAAATACTCAAAATATCCAACACCTTGTTTGACACAAAGCTCCAAACGATGGCGCCAGTTATCAATTGCCCTGTTTATGAAATTTTGTGGTAGCGATTTCCATTCTTCCACAATTAAATCTTTTCTTTTAATTGATTAATGTTAGCGAAATTAGTATTCATATACTGTACACTCTTTTCTTCAGTTCATCCCATATTACATAATCAAGAGGAGACAAATCTGGGCTGTTGCCAGGCCAATCTTTAGGTTTTATGTCGTCAGGAACTTCTTTGTTTAAATATTCAATTGTAAGGCGAGCAGTATGGCTTGTTGCACCATCTTGCTGAAATGTATATCGATTTGTCGAAATTTCTCGAATTTTTGGTAGATGTTTCTCTAATATAATGTTGCAATATAAACAGCAGTCATTTTAACACCGCTTTCAACAAAAACAACATCACTTTTACCCAGTTTTGAGACACAGCAGATCATTAATTTTTTAGAAAAGTTAAACCGTTGAATTAAAAGTCTTTCCGGTGTTACTTCTCTCTTAGTTCTTGCTGTAGAATACACTCGATTGTTTTGAGTGGTGATAGGTGATCGAATTGAAAATGATTTTTCATCACTAAACCAGATTCTATTGACATTGGGAAATCTTTCAAGAAAAGCTTCCATTCTGTTTATCTTATTGACTTCAATTCTATCAATTGCAGATCTTCTTTGACAATTCGTTGTATAGAACTTCTTGAAATTCCGGTTTCTGCTGCAATTTCATTTGGTGTCATATGCGTTCCAGGCTTTTTTTTCCTGACTAAGAACCATTTCCTCAACCATTGCAATATTTTCATCAGTGCGAACTTCTCTTTTTCTTCCACTACCTTTGGTTCTAGCAACACATCCAGTTCTATCAGTTTTACGAATATTTTTTCCTACACCATAATGAGTCCATGGTTTATTTGGAAATATTGATATAATTTTTCTGGCACCATAGTGTTTCTCAATAGGTAATTGTTTTATCAATATGATCTCTTCTTGACTATATCAAGGCATTTTTTGATGGGTGATTAAATATTTTCGAAAATCTGCAACAAAGATAAAGAGAGTATATTAAAAACAAATATTATAAAGACATATAGAATAGAAGTGCTACATATGAAAGCAAATTATTTATTTAAATCATTATAAAAGCAAGCAAAGCTTGACAATAGTAAATATAATAGTTGATAAAAGCAATAGCTTACTTTTTTCTGGGCAACCCAGTATATATATATATATCTATCAGTGGTGTGCATTCAGGGTAAGCTAGTTAAGCACCGCCTACCCTAATAAAAATATTATTAAAGATATTAAAAACAGTATCGTATTTTTCAGAATAGTCTATTGTACATACCCACTAGCCAGTTATGAAGTTTATCATTAGCTACTATAATTACTATAAATATATAATATGTACAATTGTACATAGAGTGCGTGTGCTCGCACGCAATACCGCTTACCCTGTAGATGTAGCCACCGCACGCCACTGTTATATATATATAATATATATATATATATATATATATATATATAATTATATATATATATATATATATATTAAGGTGGAGTGAAAATATCATTTTTGGATTTTTAATTTACTTGAGTGTGGAAAAGTTGCCAATGGGCTTTAGAAACAAGCATGTGAAATTATAATACAATTGAAGCATTGCTTGATTGACCACCAGCGATTTTAATATATGGCATATTTCATGTTTTAACGATCGCTTTGCCCATCAGGAGTCATCCAAGATGCTGGTCTTTCATCCATGTTTATGCAAATAATTAACAGCTTAGTTTGCTGTAGACTGTGTTATTGCATACTTGAGGTTGACATTTAAGATTACAACATGTGTGGAATGTAAATTAATGGCAATTACAGAGGGTGGCCAAATTATTAGAGCTGATGTGAGTAAGTGAGATAAGAAAGAGTTTAGTTAACCATACATTGATTTAATGCTAGTTTCAGTGATGGTAGTGATTTGGTGCGATAACATATGCAGTCCGTGAGTCAGAGGGGATGGGAGATTGGGAGTGGGGGGAGAGTGAGTAATATGCAAAGCGCGGCTGCTCCGCCAAGCTCAGTGCACATGTGGCAGTGAGAATTGAAGGTTATTTGTGCTGTTATCATCATTTTTTCGTGAAACTTGATATTAAAAGTAAGTTAATTACATATTGATATCTGTATATAGGTGTTTGACAAGTGAGTGTGACAGTATTAATTTGATATTTCTTTTTCTTGCAGAAATTCTTTAATAGTCTTACATTGCTTACAATTTATAATAATTGTTTTTTTTTTCAGAATGGAAATTATTACGAGGGAGAAGGCGGCATGTGTGATTTTTGGCGCGCCACGCGAGATACCCACAAATGTTCTTCCCACCTACGCTGATGTTATGAAGGCTTACATCCATACAAGACAACAGCTGACAACGAAGAATAACAAATATCCACCGTTCGCCGAAGTATCAAAAAAGTTTGCGTTGATGTTGAACTTGTTTGGGAGAAAGCGTCTCTTCCGACCGTGACGCACGGACGAGTGATTGAAAGGCTCAGACCGTACAACGAGAAATACAAGAAAATCTTGAAACCATACAAGGCTCGGAAGGACAACGACAACTACAAGCAACAACTTGAACAGTTCAGAGAAGACGCAGATAAACTCTTCGACATTAGCAAATGCAAATGTGTAGATTTCGTCATGAGCTGTAAGTGCGAAAGAGCGGACAAAGTACCACTCAAAGAAAGAAAGTTTCTAGAGGACCAGAGAGGAACCAGAAAGATGATTATAGGAGGCATCGATTTGGTGGAAACAACAAAGCTACAGAAGAAAATATCCAGGAAAGTCTGTGAATCGAGAAGACACAGCATTCACCAAGAACAATCGAAGCAGCAATGCAATTCTGGAAGCTACAACGAGGAAGACAAGGACGACGACACCGACAACAGCGACGAAGAATACACCCTATCTAAGTCACACTGTAAACCTGATCTATCGACACTGGAGAGTAAACGTCAAAGAATGACGATGACTGTACGATTACTATGTTTGGCAAAAGCGTGCGATAGAACGGGCGTCTCAGATCGAGCAGCAGCCGTTATTGCCTCATCCGTGCTACAAGACATTGGAATTGTGTCTACAAATGACACCTCCAAAGTCATTGATCGTAGTAAAATTCGCCGAGAAAGAAGTAGAACTCGTCAAGAACTGACAAAACTAGACAGCAGTATGACAGACTTGCCTGGATTGTACTTCGACGGTCGAAAGGATAGAACGATGAAAAATGTACGAGACGCCGCAGGACATGGCCACCGGGACAGAGATACAGAAGAGCACGTCAGCATTATTTGTGAACCAGGTTCATCGTACTTTGGCCACGTGACGCCGTCAAGTGGATCAAGCAAGGCGATTTCCAAAGTAATCTTTGAATGCTTGGCTGCGCGAAGTGTGGATCTCGACAGTGTGAAAGTCGTCGGATGCGACGGAACCGCTGTCAACACTGGACATAATGGCGGAGTTATTCGGCAGCTTGAGGAATTACTACAAAAAACCGCTGCAATGGCTCGTGTGCTTATTACATGCTAACGAGCTCCCCTGCGACACCTGTTTCAGCATTTAGATGGAGCAACTACAGGACCTAAGTGCTTCTCAGGACCGATAGGGAAATCTCTCACAGCATGCACGGAACTCCATATAACATCGTATGAACCTATATCTCCATTACAGCCACTGCCGCATGTTGACGTGAAGGACCTGAGCACTGACCAGCAGTACCTGTGGCAGATGTGTCAAGCTGTCAGTGAAGGACACTGTCCCTGTGATCTAGCATTGCGAAAACCGGGACCATTGAACCACTCGCGATGGTTGACAACTGCCAACAGAATCCTCCGCCTCTATGTTGGCCTCGATGCACCATCCAACAACATCAAAACTCTTGTCACATTCATCATCCGGGTCTACGCCCCAACATGGTTCGCCATCAAGACGCAGCCATCATGCAAAGATGGAGCCAAACATCTGCACGGGATGATGGTGAGAACACGGTACCTCAGCTCCTCTCTAAAGAAAGTCGTCGACCCGGTGATTCGGCGAAACGGCTTCTGCGGACACCCCGAGAACGTGCTATTAGCCATGATCACAGATGAGCGACCACATATAAGGGAACTCGGACTCAGAAGAATCATGAAGGCAAGATCACATGTGTCTGCAAACAAAATCCGCAGGTTTCGAGTGCCACCGCTCAACCTCGACGCGACCGAATACCAGGACATGGTCGATTGGCAGACTTTGACCGTGACGGAGCCTCCTGTTACGATGGATATGACGGACAACGAATTGAACGACATGATCTCTGCTCAAATTTCACCAAGTGTCCTCTTCCTCGCTTCCCTTGTCACACACAGGCGGTGGAAAGATGCGTGAACCTAGTTACCGAAGCTTCAGCCGCTGTGTGTGGCGAGACGTCCCGCCATGGATTTATTCGGGCTCGCGTCGCTTCTCGGCAGCTTATGCCGAAACTTGAGTCTAAACGTGACTATCAATTCTGAATTAACCATGCATGCATAACTCAGACTCTATCGTTAGCATAATAGTGTGCCAAAATAACTAAAAATATATAGTCTGATGTTTACTCGTATTTTAGGTATTTTTGTGTAAAATCGTATATTATTGTAAACTTATAACGCCTGGTGGTCGATCAAAAGATTGTCTGATTTTAATAAACTTTTTTGCATATTGTTCTATTAGTCCATTGGCAACTTTTAAAACCTCAAGTAAGTTAAAATTCACCAAACAAAAGTTTTGGGCCATTTTCACTCCACCCTAATATATATACACCTTTCAACCTTTCAAAGGTTCAGTGCAATGATTCCTCATTTCACGAAGGTCAAGCTTGTCGTCCCTCCTCTGGAGTTGGCCTGGTGAAGTAGTGAGTTGGTTTCTTGTACTCTCCACCTCACATCGCCAGGTACGCCCGGCTCATCGGGGATTGTTCGGAGCCAGGTGTCTAATCTTCTTTTGAAGATGTCCACTGCAACATCATTCGTGTTCCTTAGGTCTTTGGGCAATTGATTAAACAGTTTTGGTCTTCTCACAACAAAACTATTTTCTTTCAGGGTAAAGGATGTTCCCTCTCTAGCTTTTAATTTGGGAATACGACAGTCTCCCTTTTCTACTTTCCACTGTTGTTTGGGGAGTTACAGGGTTCAGAGTAAGATTAGGGACTAGTTTCCATTATTTTCCATTTTTCAAGTGTAAATAATGATGAATCTCACTCTTCTTCTTTCCAGTGAATATAGGTTTAGTTCGCGTAACCTTTCCCAGTAATTTAGTTCTTTGCACCCATTGATCTTGGCTGTGAAGTTTCTCTGAATCCCTTCTAGCTGTCTTCTTTTTTATAATATGAGTATGTTAGGACCGAGCAGTATTCCAATGGGTATGATCAGTGTTTTCAGTAGAAGAATCATTATAATCCTATCCCTTCGTTTAAAGGTTCTCAGTATCTGCCCAGTTATTCTCTTTGCTCTGTTTACTGCTATCTTATTTTGTTTTTCAAATTTCAAATTTCGCATCATTAGTCATTACAACCCCTAAATCTTTTGCTCTAGAATTTCTCTGAATGTCCTGTCCATTTGGGTTATAATATTCCATGGATTTAGGTCCTCTCTTTTTCCGTACCTTAACAGCTGAAATTTCTCAGTGTTTAACTTCATATTGTTGTCTTCCGTCTACTTGTACATTCTGTTCATGTCGGTTTGTAGAGGGCCTATATCTTCTGGGTTTCTTATTTTTCTACTGATCTTTATGTCATCCGCAAAGGATGTTACTGTGCTGTCTATGGTAACGTCCTCATCTGTGTCAGTTAGCATGATTATGAAGAGTAGTGGAGCTAATACTGTTCCTTGTGGTACTGAGCTGAGCTGAGCTGAGGACCTCTGATTCTGATGAAGATACTCCTTGTACTGTAACGACTTGCCGCCGCTCACTAAGGACATTATATATCCATTTCCCAACTTTTCCTGTTATTCCCATATATTTCAGTTTATGTATTATGATTCCATGGTCACATTTGTCGAACGCTTTAGCAAAGTCTGTGTATAGTACATCATAGCTTTCATTACTTTCAAGTGCATCAATAATGTTGTAGTGTTCCATTAGTTGTGATAGGCATGATCTGCCTGACCGAAATCCATGTTGGTTATCATTGAATATATATTATGATGTAAGTAGTATGACTGCAAAAGGAGAGTGCAATGCAATTGCAAATGTTTATCAATGTTGCAAAGGGGAGGGGATGTTGCAAGGGGTGTGTAAGAAAGGGGAGGGGAATGTTGCAAGCGGTTATGCAACCAAGGGGAACGGGGTTATGCAACAAGGGGGAGGGGTTATTCCCCAACCTGCAATGAAGGGGAACATCCCCAGCAAGCTGGGGGTGTCCACCTAACCTCTTTGGGGGAGAAGGTGGGACGGCCTCACCCCACAAAGGGGTATACCTAACCTAAGAGAGGAAGTGAAAGGAGAAGGAGAGAGGAGTGTTCGCCTTGCTAGTGCCAGACGCATATTGAGAGTTCATCCGAGCGCCCGCTGTCTTATAAGGTCCTAATCAGCCAGTTACTTTAATCCGCCAGTTGGCTTAGAAGGCTTCTCAGAAGACGTAAATGGCTTGTTCAGGTGTACATTATTAGGGTTGAGTTGTCGGATTGCGCTATTTATTTAGTTCAAACATATATTCTTGACAGTTGGCTTTCCGCCAGTTGGCATTATCCGACAGTTGGCTTAACCCGCCAGTTGACTTAGAAGACCTAGAAGGCAGGTGTATATATTCATTAACTTTTCAGCTGCCAGATTGCGCTATTCAGATATTCCTGACATTTGGCTTAGAAAGCTGTCAGTCGGTTTAGAAGGCCTAACTAGCCATTTGGTATACATACAATTAAATAATAATATCGTTCATATATATAACCAAAAGAATTAAATAAAACTCCATTATATCATTCTGTTTATTTAGGCGAATTATTGGAATCAATTTCACGAAATACATAGAAAATAAATATACAATCCTATACAAACAATGGAACATATATGATCAAAAAATAAAATAAAAAATAATAATAGCATAAGAATTACGAACGAGGAATATATATATATATATAATACAAAAAATAAAAAATAATAATATACAAATCTGGACCTAAATTGATCATTCCGTCGAAGGTCAAGCTTTTTATTCCACCCTAGACCTACAGTTTAACGGGGAATCCGGACCGATCCGAATTGTTCATTCTGACGAAGGTCAAACTTTTCACCCCACCCAAGAACTACGGTTTAACAGGGAATCCAGCACCCCAACATTTTGTCATTCATATCTTATACAAAATGCCTTCAAAACAGCATTTCTTTTTATTTCAAGAAATACAAAAAATACCCGAATTGTTCATTTCGTCGAAGGTCAAGCTTTTCATCCCACCCTAGACCTACAGTTTAACGAGGAATCCGACCTACCCGATTTGTTCATTCTGACGAAGGTCAAACTTTTCACTCCACCCTAGACCTACGGTTTAACGGGGAATCCAGCACCCCAGCATCTTAACCACTAGGTCACCCAGAGTACCCATTTTATCTACCAACCAATTGTGAGGAAGCTAGGTGTGCTACGCATCTAATAATAAAATAAATACACAGGGCTCTTTGCACTTCACATTATTCCAACAACATGCGGAAGGATGCTCGTTTACTGCGCGCCGGTTGCAATCGCCGGGCCTCGAGCACGGACCCGATGCGGTTCTCGTTTTCGTACAATTTTTTTCATGTATCCTAATATTCATTTTTTTTATTTGAGAAATCTATATATTAAATTTCCCATATGAAAACAGATTTAATAATACGCAATAGATACACTAAAAACGAATATTAAATTATTCTCATAGAATAACATTCAGCAGTCCTTTCTATACACTTTTATAAATAAAATCCCGCCAATTCAAAGTTAATTAACTGTTAATTTTTATAGAAAACAAAGTAAAATACATTTATATTAAATTGTCTTCGCATCCACGTTAATTTACCTGAGACGGGAAGGATCGGAGGGAGGTACACGCAAGGGTACATTGGAATCCGTTTGACCTATATAGCAGCGGGGGAATACCCATGATGTCTCCCTCTACTTCTCCTTAGAGTCATTCTTTGATTTGAGAATACTAAAAATCACAATAATTAATATAAATATTCTATGAGATTAATATTTATTTTTCTCACCCCATTATCATCACTACAAACGGAAGATATGATCTGTCTTAAAAAATCTAAAAACTAACTTCTTAAGAAACAATTACAAATCTCTAAGGCATGAAGCGAAAAGCGTAATAAAAAAGTCCAAGCGTGATTATCTCCATAGCTCGTGACGGCAAAGAAAACCCCAAGCGATTCTTTCAATACCTCAATAATAGGAATCCAGTAAAGAGTGTCTTGGGGCGGTTCAAAAATCCTGACGGAGAGCTAGTTTCTGAAAACAAACAAATGCCTACCTTGCTAAACGAATTTTTTACGTCAGTTTTTACAATAGAAGTTGTAACGAATATCCCTACGGTCATAGACATAATACCTTTTGACAATGGTAATACTTTAGATAATATTTTGGTTAGTGAATGGCAGGTAATGCGCTATATTGATAAAATGAAAATGCGTAAATCACAAGGTGCGAATTCCATATATCCCAAACAACTAAAAGAATTAAAAGAAAGCATTGTTGTGCCGCTAACAAAGGTTTATAATGCGTCTATTTCTGAGGGGTGCGTACCAGATAATTTCAAGTTAGAAAATGTAACACTTATTTTTAGGAAAGGCGATAAAGGTGCGGCGGGAAATTATAGGCCAATCAGTTTAACGTCTGTTGTAGGTAGGCTACTGGAATCAATAATTAGGGATCGTATAGTCGAACACTTAGAATTGCATAACTTGATTAGAAATACGCAGCACGGTTTTAGGCGAAACAAATCTTGCTTAACTAATCTTTCAGAATTTTTCAAAGCGTGGTTGAAGTTTACGATAGTCATCGGGCGGTAGATGTGTATTTAGATTTACAAAAAGCGTTTGACACCGTATCGCACAAAAGATTCATTGAAAAAAACTAAGGCTCATGGAGTCAGGGGTGTAATAATAAATTGGATAGAAAAGTGGTTACAAGGTAGGAAACAGAGAGTGGTCGTTGATGGAGCGGAGTCGTCTTGGGCTAATGTAGCGAGCGGCGTTCTTCAGGGTTCTGTATTGGACCTCTTGCTTTTTCTTATATATATTAACGATTTAGATGTCGGCCTAGTCAGTGCAGTTTTAAAGTTTGCGGATGACAAGAAGTTGGATGGTAGGGCAATTAATGAAGATAGAGATAAAATCCAGGAAGATCTGATCAAAATCGTTGATTGGTCAGTCACATGGCAAATGAGATTTAACATCGATAAGTGCAGAATTTTACATATAGGTTCGCGTAACGGTAATTTTGCGTATAGTATGTCAGGGAAGGAGTTGGCAAGCGTAGAGCAGGAAAAAGATTTAGGAGTTATCGTCACTGGTGATTTAAAATAGAAGGTTCGAGATGGCAGTTGCCAAAAACTTTTTTGCCCATAGAATAGTAAATAGCTGGAATAGTTTGCCGGTAGAAGTAATTAGTAGCACGTCAATAAACATGTTTAAAAATCTGTTGATAGATTGGGTATAGTTTTAAGGTAGTAAAATTAAGGTTTTTGTGGTTCGGAACCCTCGTAAAATTGTAGGTCCCCTCCGCCACCACGGAGGACATGCGCAATACACAACTACAACCACAGTTAGGTAGACCAGTCATGAGTGGATTCTAGGGTCTTTGTTGGTCTGAAACATTATAACATTATAATATATATATATATATATATATATATATATATATATATATAATATACAGGGTGTCCCGTAAGTCTGGACCCATAGGGAAAAATAATAAAATTACAAAATAGTCCAAAAATTTATTACATAATCTGTTCAAAGTGTCCGCCGTTGTGTCGCACACATAGTTGAAGACGCAATCTCCACTGCGACAGCACTTTCTGAATCACAGTCGCAGAAATTTCTTGACACGCCTCCACAATGCGTGCTTTAAGGTGGAAAATGTTCTGAAGTTTGACCTCGTACACTTTGGCTTTCAAGTGGCCCCACAAATAAAACTCCAGCGGAGTAAGATCATAATAAAAAAATAATAAAAATAATAATAAAAAAAAATATATATATATTATAAATAAATTTTTGGACTATTTTGTAATTTTATTATTTTTCCCTATGGGTCCAGACTTACGGGACACCCTGTATATATATACTGTATATATATCTAAACAAGAACACCAGAGAAAAATAAACATCCTTCAAGGTGTAATCAGTACAACGTTTCGCAACGCACTACTTCCATCGTCAGGGCTAAAACAATAAAAGGCCAAATCACATGCAAAATACAAATTGCAAATGTAAGTTGCTTAATAACTTTGTTACTTTAAATTGTTATTAAACAACTTACGATTGCAATTTGTATTTTGAAGGATGTTCATTTTTTCTCTGGTATTCTTGTTTATTATTAAACTGCGTTTTCCACGCCATCAATCAATAGCCGATATTATATATATATATATATATATATATATATATATACACGCCCTAGACCAGTGTTTCCGAACCGGGGGCCATGGCACATTTGAAGGGGGCCACAGGAAAATGTTAAGATTTAGAGGGGCCACAGACTCCATGAAGGGGGCCACAGGACTCAACCTATTGAAGCCTAAATTATAGTTAGGCCAATAGATAATTTTAATTTATGTAGTTGAATTACATTTAAAAAAATTATTAATACATATATTTTCCTTTTTTTTAGATATTTTATAATAGAATTTGAATTTATCTGTAAACAAATATTTTGCATCTTACAAGCTTATTGTGCGGCGCACTCCATTGTGCGCTTGATCGTTATGCGCCTGGCAGCGTTGTTGACTTGATAAAAATACTTCAGGTTGAAATCCTTACAGTCTGTTTACCACGTGGATCGTCGCTGTAGTGTGTAAGTAGCTCTTATTTGTTTACCCTAATATTGCGAAGTTGTAGTAATTTTACTAGTTTTTTTAAATTTATAATAGATTGCTATAAGTACAGTATTTCTTTTGATTATATTTTTTTATAATTAATACATAATATAAGTAAATAACTGCAAATTTTTGTTTGTCAGTAAAGTGTGCCATTACTACACCAAAGCATTTTTTTTCACTTCGGTTTCAATTAGGGTTTATTTACAAAGAATATGGCATTTACTCTTAGATTCTGATGATTGTATTTATTCGTTTTGTATCTGCATTAATTTTAGTAATATATATATATATATCCCCTCAAGGGGGTACATTTCTGGTGTTTTGTATTTCGGTACAGGGTACCAGGATGTACTAGGAGTTGGTGTTGTGCACCCTCCCGGTGCTCTGCACAGGGAGTGGAGGGTTGTTTCTGGGTCTTTTCTCAGAAATACTCTTCCTCTTTCGCCGCTGAGATAAGCGCCTTTCTGTTGCGGCGCGCTTCGGCTCTAAAAAGTAATATATATATATTATTAATATAGTAAATTTCTTCTGCACAGATTACCCATGGCTACTGCGACGAAGAAAAAATGTCGACAATACTCCAGTGAGTATTTAGCTTATGGTTTTATACATTCACCAGACAATATAACAAAGCCATTGTGTCTGATATGTATGGCTACACTTTCTAATGATAGTATGCGACCAAGTAAGCTTAAAATACATTTGGAGAATAAGCACAAGGACAAGAAAGACAAAACATTAGATTACTTTAAAAAGCTGCGCGATGATTTCCAAGCAAGGAGCACTATTAAAGATATATTTAGCAAAACAGCGGCTAAATTAGACAAAGGTTTAATTGCATCTTATGAGATTTCCAAGCTAATAGCGAAATCGGGAAAACCTCATACTATTGGTGAAGAATTGATTTTGCCTTCAGTATCTGTGGTGATTTCAACTGTCATGCAACAAAATCCCCAAAAAATCACTGAGGTCATTCCGTTGAGCAACAATACAGTATCAAGACGTATTGATGAAATGGCAAAGGATGTAGAGGAAAAACTAGTTAAACATTTACAAGTAAAGATCTTTGCATTACAAATTGATGAATCATTATTACGTGATAATGAAGCCCTTCTCATGGCGTATGTTAGGTTTTTGGATAATGATCAACTCAGAGAAGAAATGCTTTTTGCCCGGAGCCTTGTGACAGATACTAAAGGTGAAACAATTTTCAAAGAAGTAGTGACCTATTTCAAAGAAAATGATATTCCACTTGGAAATATCATGGCTTGTGCAACTGATGGCGCCGCTGCTATGGTAGGTAGATATAGGGATTTATTGCACATTTAAAAGAGGCTGTACCTAAAGTTTTTTGCATACACTGTGTTGTCCACCGTCAACATCTGATTGCAAAAAATTTAGGAGGACGTCTGAAAGATGCACTTGATAGTGTAATTAAGGCAGTCAACCTTATCAAGTCAAATCCACTTCAAGGGCGTCTTTTCCGACAACTCTGTGCTAGCAATGAAGAAGGGTTCGAGCGCCTACTTTTGCATACAGAGGTGCGATGGCTTTCTAAGGGTAATTGTCTGCGTCGCTTCGTTGCACTTTGGGATAGTGTTGCATTATTTCTGGATGGTAAGCAGCTTGGAGTACAAATCATTGCTGCCAAATGTGACATATTCTACCTTTCAGATATATTTGAAAAGCTAAATGTCTTGAACAAACAGCTACAAGGTAAAAATACAAATATTTTAACTTGCAAAGAGGCTATTTGTGCATTTCTGGGAAAAATTAAGCTGTTCAGGACAAATATCGGGCGAAAGGAGTTGATACAGTTTCCAACCCTCCGCACTATTGAGAGTGAGCTGAAAGATGATGATATTTTAGTATACATTGATCATTTGGAGAAATTGCACAGTGATATGGAAGTTAGGTTCACAGATCTTCTAGAAATGGACATTCCAGGTTGGGTGGTAGACCCATTTGGGATTAATGCAGCTGATGTTGATATCAGATTACAAGAAAGCCTCATTGAGTTACAGAGTAATCAAATCTCTCAGGCTAAATTTAAGCATGGGCTCAGTAACTTATGGACAAGTAGTGAAATTGCTATGAAATACCCATTGCTTTGGGACGAAGTAAAATTGTATTTCATTGCCTTTCCTACTTCTTATCTGGTTGAGTCCGGTTTTAGTAAAGTGTCACACCTACTATCAAAAGCTCGCAACCGCTTAGAAATAGTAAGTAGAGGTGATCTTCGTTTGTCTCTGACAACCATAGACCCTGATATTGAAAAACTTGCGAAACTGCATGAGTCACAAGGATCGCATTGAATAAATAAGGAGTTAATGATATATTTATTTGATTTTGCTAAAGGATTTTATTTTTTGTAGGAAAAATTATTTATTTTAAAAGGTTATTAAATTTTTGTTAGCCACTGTTTAGTTTTTGTTATGTTTATAGTCCTATGTGACAAAAATATTGTACCTGAATACAAATAGTTGTTTTAATATCCTTTATATATATTTGTTTTTGTAAAATAGAGTTAATCTGCATATTACCTACTGAAAATAATGCTTATGGGGGCCACAGGAAAAAATAAGGTTCCTAAGGGGGCCATAAGCCAAAACCGGTTGGGAACCACTGCCCTAGACGGAGGGGTTAATATATATATATATATATATATATATATATATATATATATATATAACAGGGCCGGCCTTAGGGCAAGGCGAGCTAGGCAGCCGCCTAGGGCCCCGCGCCTAAGAGGGCCCCGCGCTGCCAGCGGGGCTGGGCAAAAAACTCCATTGGGACATCAAACTTCTCAGATATAGATGGCCCTATGCTTGGTGAAGAGGTAGAGGCTATGAGACCAATGATACCATCAGTTTAATAGGGCAGCCTTTAAAATTACTTGACTTCATTTCATCTAATGGTATAGCCTCTTGCTGTCCAAATTTATTGATTGCTCTAAGAATATTTTTAACAATTCCTGTGACGGTAGCATCAGGAGAAAGAAGCTTCTCAAAATTAAAATTAATTAAAAACTGCTTAAGGTCTAATATGGGCCAAGATAGGCTAAATAACCTTGGAATATTGTCAATTGAACATGAAGAAGCAAGGGGTTTAAATTTTGAACCCCTTTTAATGGAATTTTCATAAAGGAAGGTTAGAAAAATTAGTCTTTAAAATATATTATAAATTTATAAAGTATGGTATTTTTTTAGTATTCTTAATGAAAGCATTTTTTTTTGTTATTCTTAATATTATTAGACAGATATCTACAATAAATGTATAGCACTTCAGATTATTTTTTTGCCTTTTTACTATGAATAAAATCTTTTCTGGAGTGGGGCCCCGGATTATCAAAATGCCTAGGGCTCCGCACTTGTTAGGGCCGGCTCTGTATATATATATATATATATATATATATATATATATTAGAGTTCCACCGATGTATCGGTATCGGCCATATCGGCCACTTTTCACAAAGTATCGGTATCGGCCGATACTGTTCTGAAAACCGATACCGATACCGATACTTTGATTACTGTTTTTTGAAGAAATTATCTTATTTTATATAAAATTAAATTTTTTTATTATTATACAGTAATATCTTATTTAGTTGTTTAATATAGATTTTATCAAAATTAGCAATGTTTACATTTACTAACAAAACAAAAAATCATGGTGCTCTTCCAATACGTGCTCTACCGTAAAATTTATATTCCAATATGTGCTAACTAACGAAAATATCACGACCTAACCTAACCAATCGTTAGGTCAATTGTACGCCCTTGACGATTGGTTAGGTTAGGTCGTGATATTTTCGTTAGTTAGCACATATTGGAATGTAAATTTTACGGTAGAGCACGTATTGGAAGAGCACCAAAATCATAAAATGTAACTATAGGCCCCTATACAAGATTACAAATATTCAATACAGTAATACAGTATCATATAAATATACAATTTCAAATTACAGTAATAGTTTTCAGTAAAAATGAAAGTTTTGTAAAGTTGTTCATAGATGGCACTACGCGGCATGCATAATCATAATAAACCATTCAGTTGCTTGAATGCTTGAATCTCGTGTGTAAAGTTACTGTACTGAATAATAAGGATTTATCAATGTATTATAGATACTATATTGAATTTTGTATTTTTTACACTACAATTGTTGCAGTGGCCCAGTACAGTAGAAAGTTTTTTGTTTTTTTAATAATATTTTATAGGACTTTATTAATGTACTACATTTATTTAAATTTTGTAATTTTTATTAATATAAACTTTGAAAATACAAACTATTACTTTAATTACACTCTACTTTATTTATTGAAATGAAAAAAAACCTTTATAATGCTTAACAAACCTCATTAAACTACCGGTATAATTATTGTATTTGAAGAGCTGTATATTAAAAATTTATACATTTTATTGTAGACATAATTTTATAAGTTGTTTTTTTGCAATGTTTTTTACTTTTTTAGTACATTCAATTTTAAACATAATTAAATTACAGGCTCTAGCTATATATTATAATATATTATATTATTATGAAATTAAATGGAACTAAAGTTGGGATTGGGAAAGGCATTTTAAGTTAATTGAGATATTATATCATTTACTTGAACTTTTATTAATAATCAATTTTAAAACTATTAATTAATTACAAAGTATCGGTATCGGTATCGGCACTTTTTGTAGTATCGGTATCGGCCAAAATATTGGTATCGGTGCAACTCTAATATATATATATGATACACACAGACCGTGCATGGAACAAGGAACTCTTCTGGGATAATTAAATCCACTATAGTCCGAATAAGTAATGGTAAATGACAAATACCATAGTTTTTCTTTTTCATGATGCTAGCCCGACGTGGGCAACGGGTCACTCGAAAAGAGGTCCCATAAATATAGCTTCCCTCACAAGCTATCTGCAAAGCAGACAGGATCCAGCTTTGGGACATGGATCTAGGGTTTAAAGCAGCCTAGCCATGCATTAGGGTGTGTCAATTTTGGGGATGAAATGACTAAATTGAAAATCATGTGATTTGGTAGCAATTTAATGTAATCATTTGGCATACAAAATAATATCCTTGCTTCAAAAACAATAAAAAAATAACTCCTACATACATCAATTTTAATTCAAAAATTCCATTTTTCTGTAAATTCGTAACAAAATAACAAATGTACGCAAACATCCTATCAACATTTAAAGTGGAAATAAGATATCATTCAGAGTCTTTATTTGAAAGTAACCAATGCAGTCATGTCCTTTTTGCTGCGGTTCCTTGACATCAGCATTCGGCTTGCTACTTGCGCTTTGATGTAGCCTTCTCGCCTCTCGTGACTGTAAACTTGACTAGCTGCTTCTGTGACCATTTTTACACATCTCTCCACACTCTCAGTGTGAGAAGGCCACTTTGGCACTTGCATTGGGGCCTCCTTAAGTTGTGTTAAATCTTTGTTCGTTATACATGTTGTCAGTGGTGGCTCCAAAACTTCCGAACTCAAGTTAACTAATTCTGACAATTTCGTGGCATTGACGTTTATCGGAGGTACTTTCCTTGTCTGAACAGAGCA
Organism: Bathynomus jamesi; assembly: GCA_023014485.1. Taxonomy (NCBI): domain Eukaryota; kingdom Metazoa; phylum Arthropoda; class Malacostraca; order Isopoda; family Cirolanidae; genus Bathynomus; species Bathynomus jamesi. Next base: position 1,800,088 of record JAJOZX010000016.1, on the reverse strand, counting down.
GTCTCCCAGCTGGTCATCATCTAGTGATGTTCCTCTAAGCTTTAGAATGATTTCCACAGCCTCAGTTCGCTCTTTGGTACATTGGCTGCAGAGTATTGCTTGCAAAACTGCCTCTGGCCTAGCATACCAAGCGGACCTTCTCACCACAGGTAACACGATATCCACCACTACTTTCCTTTGGGTTCTCAGTAGCTGTAATTGAAACAAGATGTGGTTGGGCCCCTCCATCCACATTGGATTAAGTTTTACATTGAACCAGTGAGGAAGATAAAACCCAATAATAAATTCAACAATCAACATCAAATTCTGTAGCATTTTGCCCTTCAGTGCATGTTTGGAAACCCAAATCCTGCAGAAACGAATCGCTGTAGTTAACCAACGACTGTGACTTACAGGTCCAATCTCCGAGAGAGCCAGATTTTGAGGCAACTCTCCTGATCTGATTGCTTGAACAATACGATAAGCGTAAGATTGATCCATGCTGAGGTCTTTGATAACTTCTTCAGACAACACTGGAAGGGGAAGGCCTACTTCGACCTTTGGAAATTTTGTATTTATTTCTAATTCCGTTGCTTCATCTAGCATGTTGCCAAGGGGGCCTGGCCACTTGTTGTTGCTCTTTGTAGGACCATCAAGTTCCTGGATGAGACGACGAAGAGGTAGTTCCCCTGTGTGCAAATCACATACAATGCAAACAAGCCTTCTTCCAAGTTTTTTCTCTAAATGAGTCATAACACCGCCCTGTCTTCCAGTGTTCACCGCAGTTGAGTCTCCACCAACGGCCTGCAGTGAACTGTCGTCTTCTTTCTTGAAGCCAACATATTATTTGATCAGCAATTGCCTCTGCATGTTTCTTGCCTTCTACTTCTGCTTCAGGAACAAAGTGAAACAAATAGCGGCCACCAGGTTCGGAACACACAGAGTAGTGTTCTTCTTTGATGAGACCGGGAAACTTTCTGTCCATTCCCTCTACCTCTTGGAGAACTTTTGTGTCATCTCTTCCTCCATCAAACAAAAGGCAAGAGAGACCTTCCTCCTTCAAATCTTTTTCATGCTGATCAGATATTTCCTTCATTATTTTTTCTTGTGCTCTTCTTATCTAATTATGATCTATCACTAAGGATGTATCCTCTCGGCTGATGAGGCCTGCATCTATCCAAGCGGCAGTGGCAATCTCTGCAGTCTCTCGTAGCCCCGTATGGTGGCGAATACTGGCAAGGGCAAAGTTTGAGATGTCTTTAGTATTGTATTTCATTCTCTTCGGCGAAGGTTCAGATGGCATTTTGGAGCTATCATCTGATGTTGCTTCTTTCTGTTCATCTGAAGAGCTTTCAAAGAAGTGAGAAACCTCTTGAAAGAGCTCTTCATCTCTTTGGGTGGCTTCTTCACTCTTCTTTTTCTTCCTTTCTTCCCTCTCTCGGATTTTCTCTTTTTTCTTAGCAATAACAATCTGTTTTTTGGTTTCTGAATAATCTGCCGAACCAATCTGCATACTTCCTTGGCCTCCTGCCTTTGTTCTCTGCGCCTTTATGAAAGCCAGCTCCAAAACAGGGATCTTCTTCTCACGATGACAGCGACAATCAATGTGAGGGTGAGGTTCTCTTCTGCATGAGGGAGAACAATTGGTTTCAGAACACAACTCTATGGGACACTGGCAGTTAAAAATGTCAAGAAGAGTATCAAGTGTGTGCAGAAATTTATTTTTCTTTGCTAGTTTTCCTTTACCAAGTGATGTCTCAACTGCTTTGTGCCACAGCTTTGTTAATTTTAGCTCAATAGTTCTATACTGATTGAGTACAGATGGTTTGAATAACACATTAGCTTTTTTCCACTGATGCAGAAGAGGGGGAATCATGTCCCTTATGAGCTCTTTCTCTGTGTAGTTCCTTCTATCCTTTGTATTTTGTTCACGAAGGAGTAACCCTAGTCTCAGCATGTCTCGCACTGTTGGTAGTTCTGATACGGGAAGCTCCTTGCCTGTACCGACTAACAGGCTCAAGTGGGATGACGACTGACCTCTTGTCTTCAATTTTGGCATCTTAGAAATATCTGAAAAGAAAGAAAAACATTTAAGTATTTTATATCAATTACGATGTTTCAAAGTTTAGTCATTCAATGTTCTAAAATTCAATAAAAAAATATTTCATGGGATTACAACATAATTAGACAGAAGAATATGATGATAATAAATAATTGTAATAATCAATAATCCATACTTACAGTTAAACTGTAGTATTCGTCTAGTAGAATAACTATGAAGTAGGTACAAGAGCAATAACAGCAAACCACCATCTATGACATCTAAGAGCAACTGAGGACTGAGAGTGAGGGACAGTTCTATTCATGTTGTGACTTGTACATTGTACAACAACTATATGACCTTGAAAACACTCCATATGCGATCAGTGGGATAATTCTGGGACAGATGAATAGTTAATTAATTTATGTCCTATTATTTAGTAAAAGAGCCAATTTCTGAAACTTTAAGGTAAAATGGATATACAGTAGGTAAGGGTTATTTCATTTCATTTTGGTTGGCCAATTTCAAGTTTTGACATGAAAAGACACTATATTTTCACTACCAAAATTGATTTGAAAAAAGTTGACGAAATTGACACACCCTACTCCATATGCGATCAGTGGGATAATTCTGTGATAGATGAATAGTTGATCAATTTATGTCCTATTATTTAGTAAAAGAGTCAATTTCTGAAACTTTAAGGTAAAATTGATGTAGGTAAGGGTTATTTTATTTCATTTTGGTTGGCCAATTTCAAGTTTTGACATGAAAAGACACTATATTTTCACTACATAAATTGTGTGTGTGTATATATATATATATGCACTAGAATCACAAAATAACACGTGACCTTATTAATAAGCAAACAACCACAAGGAAAAGGAAACACAAAGTCCGAGCGCTTTCGTGATATATTCACATTATCAAGGAGGAACAGAAAATAGACGGAGATTACAAAGTATTTGAGTTAAATAGACAAGCAAAAAATTCACAATTGGCACCTCAAATTAAAGGCCTTAAAGGCCTCTAAAGATTTTTTCAAATTGATAACATAATCTGTAGGCAGCTAAATAACTGAATATAAAAAATATATACTGTATAGATGAAATTAGACAAAAAGAAAACCAATACAGAGAACAAAAATTATTATAATGGTTATTAACACTAATATTAATTAAAACAGGCAATTAATAGGCAAGAATTTAATGAAAAACAAATAGATGACGTAGATAACAAATAGAAAACATAATCTGTAGGCTGATTAATTACTATACAGATGAAATTAGACAAAACACCAGTACAGAAAACCAAAAAAAATTATTATAATGGTTATTAACACTAATATTTAATTGAAATAGGAAAAATTAAGAGGCCCGAAATTAATGAAAATAAAGGGAAAGTTGCCATCGTCTTACAGATTATTACAAAATTTCAACAAACAATCTGGAAAAAATTGTTATCCCAACAGCAACCCACTTCAAATATCCAATAAACCACCCAGCAACCAAAGATTATACACGAAAGAAATATTACAATTAAAATAGACACATAAGAATGTTAACAGTTCTTACAATAATATTTATTTATTTAACCAGGGCAAACCATTAAGAAGCAAAAAATGCAATTAAGAAAACAGTAGGCCCATCGCCAACTTACTGACAATGTACGAATCTAATTTGTACAACCCAGGGCTAATATTAAAGACCAAATCCGCATTATTCTTGATCACACTTGATTCCAATATATTTCTGCTAACAATAGATTTACTAAACCTTAATTTGGAAGCATTTTTCCAATCAATGGGATGATTAGAATCTCTTACGTGAATGAAAATGGCGTTAGATTCCTGGCCACTTCTTATACTGTATTGATGCTGTTTAATACGTAACTCAAGAGTCTTACCAGTTTGGCCAATGTAAAATTTATTACATATTGTGCAAGGGATTTTATATACCAACCATGTTCACTTAAAGGGGAGTTCTTAATCAATGAATTCTTAATGACATCTAAATTTTTGAACGCAATATTTACGTTAAAAGTCCTCAGCAGATTCGGGAGCTCAAGAAAATTTTCTCTGAATGGTAACACTAAAACATTTTTTGTGTTATAAGGAATCTTATCCTTTACTTCGTAGAAGGTTTTCTTTGCCATTTTAAGGACTTATCTATGCAGTTCTTTGGGTATTTTAAATCAAAAGCAATTTTGTATATTATACTAATTTCATCGTCAATAAACTCAGGGCTACAAATTCGTAGGCCTCTTAGAAACAAAGTAGAAAGAGCGGATCGTTTTACATTAATGTGGTGATCAGAATAATAATGTATATAGGAACAATTATTAGTGGGTTTTCTGTAAATATTGTACGTAAACTTTTTTCCAGACCTATATATTAAAACATCTAAAAAAGGGATCGAAGAATCTTTTCTATTTCAACTGTAAAATTGATAGAGGGAATTAAATTATTAAGTTTGGGTAGGAATTCATTGAGATTTAAAGTCACTGGCCAAAGACAAAGAACATCATCTACATATCTAAACCATGGAACATAATTTGGCAGAATCTTCCTTAATAACTTACTTTCAAAAAACTCCATATATAAGTTACTCAAAATGGGGGAGAGAGGGTTTCCCATCGCCATACCAAATTTCTGTCTAAAATATTCATTATTGAACACAAATTTTGAGTCTACTATGCACAGCTTAATTAATTCTATAATTGTGGCCACAGGTAAAGGCAAATTATGCTTAACCAATTCTTCCGAAAGAAACACTAAAAGATCCTCCACCGGGACTCTTGTAAATAAAGCGATAACATCAAAGCTTACCAATTTAAAATTGTAATTGACACTGATACTATTTAATTTTTCCACAAGGTCTACATTATTATTTATGTGTGATTGTGAAATTGTGCCAAGGAGAGGATTAAGAATGGAGACAAGCCATTTGGATACCTTATATGAAATAGATCCTATAGAACTAACAATAGGCCTTGCCGGATTATCTGGCTTATGAGTTTTAATCAGGCCATACATATAAGGTAATGACGGTGAAGTACTCAGAAACTGTTTAAGTAACATTTCATTCCCCTTCAAAAGTTGTTTAATTTTCTTGTTGAATGCACTGTTCACAGCTTCAAGGGGATTGTTCCTTAATTTCACGTAAGTGTCAGCATCATTCAACAGATCATACATTTTTCCTAGATAAACGTCTTTATTGAGGATCACTAAGGCATTTGATTTATCAGCTTTGGTTATATGTAGATTCTGATCTTTTCTTAAAGCTACATAAGAGTCGAAAAACCTCTGTGGACAATTTGGAATAGAGGGTTTAGACATAGCACTATATACTATATAGTATATAGTGCTATGTCTAAACCCTCTATTCCAAATTGTCCACAGAGGTTTTTCGACTCTTATGTAGCTTTAAGAAAAGATCAGAATCTACATATAACCAAAGCTGATAAATCAAATGCCTTAGTGATCCTCAATAAAGACGTTTATCTAGGAAAAATGTATGATCTGTTGAATGATGCTGACACTTACGTGAAATTAAGGAACAATCCCCTTGAAGCTGTGAACAGTGCATTCAACAAGAAAATTAAACAACTTTTGAAGGGGAATGAAATGTTACTTAAACAGTTTCTGAGTACTTCACCGTCATTACCTTATATGTATGGCCTGATTAAAACTCATAAGCCAGATAATCCGGCAAGGCCTATTGTTAGTTCTATAGGATCTATTTCATATAAGGTATCCAAATGGCTTGTCTCCATTCTTAATCCTCTCCTTGGCACAATTTCACAATCACACATAAATAATAATGTAGACCTTGTGGAAAAATTAAATAGTATCAGTGTCAATTACAATTTTAAATTGGTAAGCTTTGATGTTATCGCTTTATTTACAAGAGTCCCGGTGGAGGATCTTTTAGTGTTTCTTTCGGAAGAATTGGTTAAGCATAATTTGCCTTTACCTGTGGCCACAATTATAGAATTAATTAAGCTGTGCATAGTAGACTCAAAATTTGTGTTCAATAATGAATATTTTAGACAGAAATTTGGTATGGCGATGGGAAACCCTCTCTCCCCCATTTTGAGTAACTTATATATGGAGTTTTTTGAAAGTAAGTTATTAAGGAAGATTCTGCCAAATTATGTTCCATGGTTTAGATATGTAGATGATGTTCTTTGTCTTTGGCCAGTGACTTTAAATCTCAATGAATTCCTACCCAAACTTAATAATTTAATTCCCTCTATCAATTTTACAGTTGAAATAGAAAAAGATTCTTCGATCCCTTTTTTAGATGTTTTAATATATAGGTCTGGAAAAAGTTTACGTACAATATTTACAGAAAACCCACTAATAATTGTTCCTATATACATTATTATTCTGATCACCACATTAATGTAAAACGATCCGCTCTTTCTACTTTGTTTCTAAGAGGCCTACGAATTTGTAGCCCTGAGTTTATTGACGATGAAATTAGTATAATATACAAAATTGCTTTTGATTTAAAATACCCAAAGAACTGCATAGATAAGTCCTTAAAAATGGCAAAGAAAACCTTCTACGAAGTAAAGGATAAGATTCCTTATAACACAAAAAATGTTTTAGTGTTACCATTCAGAGAAAATTTTCTTGAGCTCCCGAATCTGCTGAGGACTTTTAACGTAAATATTGCGTTCAAAAATTTAGATGTCATTAAGAATTCATTGATTAAGAACTCCCCTTTAAGTGAACATGGTTGTGTATATAAAATCCCTTGCACAATATGTAATAAATTTTACATTGGCCAAACTGGTAAGACTCTTGAGTTACGTATTAAACAGCATCAATACAGTATAAGAAGTGGCCAGGAATCTAACGCCATTTTCATTCACGTAAGAGATTCTAATCATCCCATTGATTGGAAAAATGCTTCCAAATTAAGGTTTAGTAAATCTATTGTTAGCAGAAATATATTGGAATCAAGTGTGATCAAGAATAATGCGGATTTGGTCTTTAATATTAGCCCTGGGTTGTACAAATTAGATTCGTACATTGTCAGTAAGTTGGCGATGGGCCTACTGTTTTCTTAATTGCATTTTTTGCTTCTTAATGGTTTGCCCTGGTTAAATAAATAAATATTATTGTAAGAACTGTTAACATTCTTATGTGTCTATTTTAATTGTAATATTTCTTTCGTGTATAATCTTTGGTTGCTGGGTGGTTTATTGGATATTTGAAGTGGGTTGCTGTTGGGATAACAATTTTTTTCCAGATTGTTTGTTGAAATTTTGTAATAATCTGTAAGACGATGGCAACTTTCCCTTTGTTTTCATTAATTTCGGGCCTCTTAATTTTTCCTATTTCAATTAAATATGTGTTAATAACCATTATAATAATTTTTTTTGGTTTTCTGTACTGGTGTTTTGTCTAATTTCATCTGTATAGTAATTAATCAGCCTACAGATTATGTTTTCTATTTGTTATCTACGTCATCTATTTGTTTTTCATTAAATTCTTGCCTATTAATTGCCTGTTTTAATTAAATATTAGTGTTAATAACCATTATAATAATTTTTGTTCTCTGTATTGGTTTTCTTTTTGTCTAATTTCATCTATACAGTATATATTTTTTATATTCAGTTATTTAGCTGCCTACAGATTATGTTATCAATTTGAAAAAATCTTTAGAGGCCATTAAGGCCTTTAATTTGAGGTGCCAATTGTGAATTTTTTGCTTGTCTATTTAACTCAAATACTTTGTAATCTCCGTCTATTTTCTGTTCCTCCTTGATAATGTGAATATATCACGAAAGCGCTCGGACTTTGTGTTTCCTTTTCCTTGTGGTTGTTTGTATATATATATATATATATATATATATATATATATATGTTAACCCCTCCATCTATGGCCTTGGGCGGTTCGAAGTTCTACAGATCTACAGAAACTAATGCTAACAAAGACCGTAAGATCCACTCTAAGGTTAGCCCGAGAGAAAGAAGAAAGTAAGGGGTTAAAAGAAGAGAATATGAGGTTAAGTAAGTAGCAAAACCTATCACTCGTGGGTTAACGTTCATTCAGAAAAAGAGAGAGAAAGATTCACCATCATCATCCGCCGGCCACTGCCGACAAGTCGAAAAATAGTCGAAGAGAATACTGCCAGCTATTGCAGACCGGTCCTCCACTCCATAGGGAGGTAGAGGATGCAGGCCACTCTGCCGGAAAGGGGTGAAAGATGAAAAGAAGTAAAATAAGAACGCATTACAAACAATGCAACACATTCTTAACTCAAGGAACGACACATTCTTAACTCAAAGCAACACATACCTCTAGCAGTTGCAGACCGGTCCTCCACTCCATAGTGAGGTAGAGGATGCATCCCACTCTTCCGGAAAGGGGTGGAAGATGAAAAGAAGTAAAATAAGAACGCATTACACATCATGCAACACATTCTTAACTCAAACACTATCATACCATGCAAACTACAGACATGCAATGAAGAGAGTTACAGACATGCAAATAAAGAGAGAAAAAAAATTATAAAGAATAACAAAAAGTGGGTTAGTTTACGCTACGAGCTACATCTAAGTTCATGTTAGTCTAATTTTTTTTTTTTGCTGGCATATCACACGCTGGCATGTCACAAGCTGGCATTAGTCGTCAACAGACTCATCCCCGATCACCACCCCCAGAACTCCTGTTACTAACTGTTTTATTATTATATTAAACAACGTTAATATTTTTAAAATGCCTATCTAAATGGTTCTTAAACACATTAACGCTGGTAGAGTTCACGACTGACGCGGGAAGATTATTCCATTTATCAATTACTTTGAACGTAAAGAGGTTTTTAGCGATATTAGTAATGAAACGTCTGCCACGCAACTTAAATCCGTTATTACGAGTATTGCTATTATCGAAAATGAACAGTATGTCAAAATTTACGTTATCGATTTTATTAACGATTTTGAAAACTTTAATAAGCTCCCCCCTTAATTTCCTAGTTTCGAGTGAATGCAAGTCTAACTCTTTAATCCTATCTTCATAAGGCTTGTTGCGCAATGATGGAATGAGTTTCGTGGCGCGACGCTGAACCATTTCTACCCTATCAATATCCTCACGCAAATACGGGCACCAAAACTGAACGGCATATTCTAAATGAGGCCTGACTTGGGACTTGTAAAGGGGCAATATAATATTCTTCGATTTAAATTGAAAATTACGCGCTATGAAGCCAAACATTCTATTAGCTTTTGCGCAAGACTCCAGGCACTGGTTCCTAACTTTTAAATCCTTAGATACGCGTACGCCTAAATCTACTTCCTCGTCAACGCTCGCTAACTCTATCATCCATCGTGTACATGTAATTATTGTTACCAGAACCTATATGCAAAACTTTACATTTGTCAACGTTAAATTGCATCTGCCACTTATCCGTCGACTCCATAATCCTATTTACATCGTCTTGGAGCCCATTTCTCTCGTTAACAACCTTACATCCTATTTTAGTATCGTCCGCGAATTTTGACACGTTACTAGTCAATCCTACATCTATGTCGTTAATGTAAATTACAAATAGCAATGGGCCTAACACTGAACCTTGTGGGACACCGCTACCTACATCCAACCACCCCGATTCACCACTATTAACAACGACCCTCTGTCTCCTACCACGAAGCCATTCCTCTAACCAATTAGCTACCTGACCGCGTATACCGTGCTCTTTAACTTTCGCATTTAATCTTCTATGCGGAACTGTATCGAACGCTTTTTTAAAATCTAAATATATAACGTCAGCCGATCTATGCCTATCGTATTCGCGCACGATTTCGTTATAAAATTCTAACAAACTAGTTAAACAAGATCTATGGCGTCGAAACCCATGCTGACTATAATTAATCAAATCTTGACTTTCTAAGTGATCGATGATACGATCCCTAACTACGGATTCCAAAAGTTTACCGACAATTGACGTTAAGGTAATGGGCCTATAATTGCGAGCTACTGTGCGGTCGCCTTTTTTAAAAATGGGTGTGACGTTAGCTAATTTGAAGTCCTCAGGAATAATTCCCGTTTCGAGAGAC
>JAJOZX010000016.1:1722500-1780000 GCA_023014485.1 Bathynomus jamesi | reverse complement strand
GGGTCTGTCTCCCAGGGGCCAGGGTTGACAGAATTGGAGACGAAGTGGATAGGATTGATGTTGCCTCCCGTCACTCGATGTTGGTGACGATGATAGTGGGCAACGACTCGTATAGGCCCGATACGAGAGTGCCTGACCTTTTGGAGAGATATAGGGAGTTAATTAGGTCCCCGCGAGCGAGGTCAGATAGGTCTTTAGTTCTAGGTATTACCCCTAGGCACGGTTTGGGTCTTAGGATTACGTCTAAAACAATATTTTTTAATAATAAATTAGAAGAGATTTGTGCTGAGGAAAATGTACCCTTCGTAAAGCTGTGATAGGAATTCAGTGATCCTAGTCTTTTTATAAAAGATGGGGTGCATTTTAATGAAATAGGTAATGCAAGGCTAGATAGGTTAATTGACGAAAACGTACGAAAGCTGTATAGGTCGAAGCCTTCTTTAAACGTTGTGGTTCCGGGAAACGCGGGTCCGACGTGAAAAATAGTTTGAAACGCCGACCCGTGGTAAAAAATAACTTAAACGTCTTTTATCGTAACGCGCGTAGTATTAGAAATAAATTGAACGAATTTAAGGGGATACTTTTTTCCGGCAACTACGATATAATTGATATCGCTGAAACGTGGTTAAATACCGTGACTCGGGACTTGTTGGGGGGAACTTGATACAGTGGGTTTTAAACTCTTTAGTAATGATAGGTTACATAGGATTGGTGGCGGCGTTCTGCTGTACATTCGTAATTCCCTTAGGGCTATCGAAGTTAAGATAGATTTTCCGGCATCAATTAATGCGATATGCTTTGAAGTTAGGACGCGTAGTATTAGTTTTAATTTTGTTGTTGTTTATAGACCTCCCGTTCAACCCCTCGATACCGATACTAGATTTTACTCACTTCTTGGTAACTTTATTGATAGTCGGAATACTATAATTGTCGGGGACTTTAACTGCCCTAATGTTAATTACGAGACTTTTATTGGTAATGAGGAGGGTTTGAGACTGGTTGAGGTCATGGAAGATAATTTTTTACGACAGATGGTTACCGAACCAACGCGCGGTGACAATATTTTAGACGTGCTGATGACGAACGGCGAAAATATAGTCGAAGGTTTAGAAGTAGGCGAGAGTTTAGGATGTAGTGATCATCAAATTATTAGGTTTAAGCTATTGATAGAAAACTCTAACGATAGTAACGTAATAGAAGTCCCTGATTTTCGTAGGGCATTTCTGATAGTTTTGCGGATAGGATGAGAGTAGTGGACTGGAATAACTTATTTATGGGTAATGACACAAATTTGCATTGATAGGCGTTTAAAGAAAGTTTTATGAATATCGAAAGGGAGTTTATTCCTCGTAGGCCCAAGCGCGCTAGAAATCATGGTAGGCCCAAGTGGTGGACTAGGGAAATAGGCGAGTTCATAAACGAGCGTAACAGAGCGTATAGACTTAATAAGCGCAATGGCACGGCAGCTAACTTTAATAGATATATCGAGCTTATACGTCAGGTTAAAAGATCAGTTAGGAATGCTAAGCGTAATTTAGAGATACTTATAGCTGCGGATAGTAAACATAATCCAAAAAAGTTTTTTGAATACGTCAATAATCGTAAACCGATAAAAGATAACATAGGCCCTCTATTGGACATTAACGGCGGTTTGGCTTCCGACGCTCAGGCGATGGCTGATATTTTCAACAACTTTTTTGCGACAGTTTTTACCGTAGAAGACGTAAATAATGTCCCCGACGTGGACGATATCGTTCCATTTAGAAGCGAGACTATTTTGGATGAAACAACTGTTTACGAGGGTGAGATTGGCATTATATCGATGGGCTAAAAGTTAGCAAGGCTCCAGGCCCTGAGGCGTTTTATCCAAGACATCTGAAAGATTTGAAAGACGTTATAGTAGGCCCCTTAACGAAGATTTTTAATCAGTCACTCGAAACGGAGATTATTCCTGAGGACTTCAAATTAGCTAACGTCACACCCATTTTTAAAAGAGGCGACCGCACAGTAGCTAGCAATTATAGGCCCATTAGCTTAACGTCATTTGTCGGTAAACTTTTGGAATCCGTAGTTAGGGATCGTATCATCGATCACTTAGAAAGTCGAGATTTGATTAATAGTAATCAGCATGGGTTTCGACGCTATAGATCTTGTTTAACTAGTTTGTTAGAATTTTATAACGAAATCGTGCGCGAATACGATAGGCATAGATCGGCTGACGTTATTTATTTAGATTTTAAAAAAGCGTTCGATACAGTTCCGCATAGAAGATTAAATGCGAAGGTTAAAGCGCACTGTATAAGCGGTCAGGTAGCTAATTGGTTAGAAGAATGGCTTCGTGGTAGGAGACAGAGGGTCGTTGTTAATGGTAGTGAATCGGGGTGTCCCACAGGGTTCAGTGTTAGGCCCATTGCTATTTGTAATTTACATTAAGAACATAGATGTAGGATTGACTAGTAACGTGTCAAAATTCGCGGACGATACTAAAATAGGCGGTAAGGTTGTTAACGAGGACGAGAGAAATAGGCTCCAAGACGATGTAAATAGGATTATGGAGTCGACGGATAAGTGGCAGATGCAATTTAACGTTGACAAATGTAAAGTTTTGCATGTAGGTTCTGGTAACAATAATTACACGTACACGATGGATGATAGAGTTAGCGAGCGTTGACGAGGAAGTAGATTTAGGCGTACGTGTATCTAAGGATTTAAAAGTTAGAAACCAGTGCCTGGAGTCTTGCGCAAAAGCTAATAGGATGTTAGGCTTCATAGCGCGTAATTTCGAATTTAATTCGAAGAATATTATATTGCCCCTTTACAAGTCCCAAGTCAGGCCTCATTTAGAATATGCCGTTCAGTTTTGGTGCCCGTATTTGCGCGAGGATATTGATAGGGTAGAAATGGTTCAGCGTCGTGCCACGAAACTCATATCGTCATTGCGCAACAAGCCTTATGAATATAGGATTAAAGAGTTAGACTTGCACTCGAAACTAGGAGATTAAGGGGGGAGCTTATTGAAGTTTTCAAAATCGTTAATAAAATCGGTAAAGTAAATTTTGACAAACTGTTCACTTTCGATAATAGCAGGGCCGTTTCCTGGCATAAGCGGACTAAGCGGCCGCTTAGGGCAACGCTGCTACTAGGGGGCCCCTAGACAAGCTCCCAGGTCATAGCAGAGTGGGCAAGAATAGGAATATAGCTGAAGTTATTATTAATATTATTGTTATTATTATTATTATTATTATTATTATTATTATTATTATTGTTATTGTCGTATTAATTAAAGTTTTTGTATGAGACAAATGTGATAAAACGGAGACAAACGAAACGTTTTGGTCGTTATGTGTAAATAATTATTGTGAGATCTTGTTTCTATATTATTTAACTTTATTCTTACTATATGCTTGTACTTTCCTAAATGCTTAGTTTTTCTAGTATTGTAAAACATTATTTCAATAATTTACTAATTATTAAGAGATTTTGTAACACTTTAAAACCTAGGATTATTTTCGTTATGTTTTCAAGTTTATTAATTCTTTTCTCATCTTTTTCAGATAATGTGAATTTTGTTGGTTAAAACCTAAATGGTCTGATTATGTGAATGTATTTGATTAACATTACAATTATAACAATTATTATTATTATTATTATTATTATTGTTATTATTATTATTATTATTATTATTATTATTTAGTAGATTAGTTGTGGTTAACTAGATGTGACTTCGTGCATCTTGGAAAATGAAACGACATTATCTATCAGGAGCTGAAAAACGGAAAAAGAAGAAAATAGAGGAGGAGAAGCTTTCCAGTAGCACAGGTGAGATGTGCCACTTGTATATTCTTATGATTACAGGTCAGGCAACTAGGTTAGGTAGACCATCAAGCTAGGCAAGTGCTCAGGAATTGTGTAGAGTAAGCTAGTCTCTGTAATATTTATAATATTTCGAAATGTGAAATTTAATGGATCACATCACCTCAAATTCTGTTCACACAAATCAATTATCAAACAAGATAAGAAAGAGTATTTTAGCAAAAATTAACAGAATATGTAATGTTATGTTCTTCTCAGGAGCACTACTGAAATATTTGGAAAAGCCATCCTCACAAAGCCTGATGAGCATCATGAGCCAACAGCAGAACCATCCTCTATGCAACCTCAAACACTAGTAGAACTAGAGCCTGATGAACCAACAAGTGGCCCATCTTCTGTTCAGCTTCAAACACCACACACAGGCATTTCTACTGAGCAACAAGAACCAAGATCTGCTCCACCGCTTGATCCGTATGACTGGCCAGTTGTCCTGTCAGATGCCTTGAAGACAGATCTGGTGTCTCGAGGACCATTTCAAATCAGTCCAGATTTCACATTCCCTAAAAGAGAGGGCGGTAGAAGCGTTCATCACCATTACATGTACAGAACATTAATTAATGGGGAAAAAATAAAGCGAAGCTGGCTGATGTACTTTAGAGGGAATGATGCTCTTTATTGCTTCTGCTGCAAGGTGTTTTCAAGGAAGTCGTACAAACTAATTACGGATGGACTTTCAGACTGGATAAACGTTGGTTTGCTTCTAAAAGGCCATGAAAATAGTTCAGAACATGCAAATAACATGGCAACATGGAAGGATCTGGAACTGCGGCTAAAAACTGGGAGGACCACTGACCAAACTGAAATGTCATTAATGGAGGTAGAGCGAAGACGCTGGCGAGATGTTCTCACACGTCTTGTAAGTATAGTTCAATCACTGGCAGAGAGAAACCTTACTTTCAGGGGGTCTTCCTCTACATTGTACAATCGAGACAATGGCAACTTCTTGAAGGACGTTGAGCTGCTTGCCAAATTTGATCCAGTGATGAAACAACACATCAGCAGAGTCGAAAGTGGCCAATATAGTCATTCAAGTTACCTAGGAAACATCATTCAAATTGAACTCATTGGGTCCATTAGTGGGAAGATCTTGGAGGCCATTGTTGCAGAAATAAAACAAGCTAAATATTACTCACTCATTTTAGACTGCACTCCAGACATAAGCCACCAAGAACAGGTGTCGATTACAGTGGCGGCTCGTGACTAAAAATTCTAGGAGTGCTGTCTCTAAGAATGGGTTGAAATAATTACTGAAATAAAAGGATGAGCATTGAGCAATGAATAAAAGTTTCAAAAGTTATTGAAAAAGTTATTCAGTGAGTTCATCCTTATATTGTTCTTGATTATTTCAATTGTAAATCAAAAATTTAGGGGTGCTGCAGTTCCGCAGTGCCTACCGACGAACTGCCACTGGTCGATTATCAGAACTGTTAAAATGGGTGAAGTACCAGAAACGAAAGAATACGTCTTGGGCTTTCTTGAGGCTTCAGAAAGTACAGGCCTGGGTTTATCAGTTCTGATTCTGAAGAGACTAGATGAACTGAATATTCACTTTGATGACTGCAGAGGGCAGTCATATGACAACGGAGCGAACATGAAGGGCAAGAACAAGGTGTTCAGGCAAGGTTGTAGTGGCTGATGCAGCTAAAGCTTCCACAGATGCCATCAGCTTCTTTGGCAATGTACAAAAATTGTACAACCTTTTTGCAGCAGCTACACAGAGATGGACAATCCTAAAGAAGCACATGAACATAACACTCAAATCTTGGAGTGAAACCAGGTGGGAGAGCCGGCTTAAGAGCATTGAGGCTGTGCGATACCAGAGCCACAACATCAGAGAGGCCCTGTTGGAAGTCAGAAACAATGCCACAGATGCCATAGCCAGGACTGAAGCACAAGCACTTGCAGAGGAGGTAGGGTCTTATCGCTTTCAGATTTGCACAGTAGTATGGTATGACATTCTTCATGCAGTTAACCATGTGAGCAAACT
This sequence comes from Bathynomus jamesi, assembly GCA_023014485.1. Lineage (NCBI taxonomy): Eukaryota > Metazoa > Arthropoda > Malacostraca > Isopoda > Cirolanidae > Bathynomus > Bathynomus jamesi. The sequence goes on along the minus strand of JAJOZX010000016.1, from coordinate 1,774,140 downwards.
TCTGCAGTCTCCTACAATGCAGTTTGATGTGGAAGTCAACCTCCTCACAAAAACAAAAGACTCACTCACCAGCTACAGAAACACAGGTTTTGTTGCAGCACAAGTCGTAGCTAGGGACATATGTGAGTTAATGAATGTGGAGGCTGTGCTGAAGGAGAAGAGGCTCAGATCCACAAAAAAGCACTTTGCTTACGAAGCTCCTGACGAACCATTCACAGAAGCCTTAAAGAGGCTGGAAGTCAAATTTTTCAATGTGGTGGTGGATTGTGCCATTGGGTCAATAAATGAGAGATTCAAAACATTAGATGATGTGAGTGAGGGACATATTTGGGGTTTTCCTAACCTCCTAACCTTCACCACAATCAACAAGGAAGACTTGTCCTGCAAGTGTGAAAAGCTCTCTAAGATACTGAGCTCTGGAGCTGACTCTGACATTGATGGAAGAGAACTGGCCCTCGAAATTAAGAACTTGCCGACTTTACCTTCACACAACATGACTGCATTGGAGATTCTCCCCTTCATTCATCAGAAGCAACTGTAGGAACTATACCCCCAATCTCTGGGTTGCACTAAGAATTGCCTGCACTCTACCTGTGACAGTAGCGTCAGCCGAGAGGAGCTTCTCTAAGATGAAACTAATCAAGAACTACCTCAGATCATCAATGGGGCAGGATCGCCTCAGTGGCCTTGGCATCATAAGCATCAACCAGGACGTTCGCAGGGAGATTTCATATGATGATGTTATTGATGATTTCGCCCAGAAAAAATCTAGGAGGCAAAAATTTTGAAGATACAAACTGTTCTGTATAACTGTTAGCTATTACACGATTATATCGTAGAGTTAGTAATTGTTTGGTAGTTGATAATTGCATTATTTTTTTTTTAACATTGTTCTGTGTCATTTATTCTAAATAATGTATAAGCTAATTTTCAGGAATTTCATGAAGAGTATTTTTTCTGTTTGTCTTCTGAAAGTATGATACATATTTGTTGTTTTGGACATAAGTGTTTCATTGAAATTGTTTCATAATTGTTTTTTATTAACAGTTAACACAGCAATTTTTTGTATGTGTGTGTTGAGGTGATGTAGTAAGGCGTGAGTTGGTGGATGGAGGAGTGGGGCCTCAAATGCGTATACTGCTTAGGGCCCCCTAATGGCTAGAAACGGCCCTGAATAAAAGCAATACTCGTAATAACGGATTTAAGTTGCGTGGCAGACGTTTCATTACTAATATCGCTAAAAGCTTCTTTACGTTCAAAGTAATTGATAAATGGAATAACCTTCCCGCGTCAGTCGTGAACTCTACCAGCGTTAATGTGTTTAAGAACCGTTTAGATAGGCATTTTAAAAATATTAACGTTGTTTAATATAACAATAAAACAGTTAGTAACAGGAGCTCTGGGGGTGGTGATCGGGAATGAGTCTGTTGACGACTAATGCCAGCTTGTGACATGCCAGCGTGTGATATGCCAACAAAAAAAAAAATTAGACTAACACGAACTTAGATGTAGCTCGTAGGGTAAACTAACCCACTTTTTTTTATTCTTTATACTTCTTTTTTTCTCTCCTTATTTGCATGTCTGTAACTCTCTTCATTGCATGTCTGTAGTTTGCATGGTATGATAGTGTTTGAGCTAAGAATGTGTTGCATGGTGTGTAATGCGTTCTTATTTTAATTCTTTTCATCTTCCACCCCTTTCCGGCAGAGTGGGATGCATCCTCTACCTCCCTCTGGAGTGGAGGACCGGTCTGCAACTGCTGGAGGTATGTGTTGCTTTGAGTTAAGAATGTGTCGTTCCTTGAGTTAAGAATGTGTTGCATTGTTTGTAATGCGTTCTTATTTAACTTCTTTTCATCTTTTACCCCTTTCCGGCAGAGTGGGCTGCATCCTCTACCTCCCTGTGGAGTGGAGGACCGGTCTGCAACAGCTGGAAGTATTCTCTTCGACTATTTTTCTGACTTGTCGGCAGCGGCCGGCGGACGATGATGGTGAGTCTTTCTCTCTTTTTCTGAATGAATGTTAACCCACGAGTGATAGGTTTTGCTACTTACTTAAACCCCATATTCTCGTTTTTAATCCCTTACTTTCTTCTTTCTCTCAGGCTAACCTTAGAGTGGATCTTACGGTCTTTGTTAGCATTAGTTTCTGCAGATCTGTAGAACTTCGAACCGCCCAAGGTCATAGATGGAGGGGGTTAACATACTACATACATACATACAAACATACATACACACACACATATATATATATATATATATATACACACACACACACACACACACATATATATATATATATATATATATACCCACACACACACACACACACACACATATATATATATATATATATATATATATATATATATATATATATAATATATATATATATATATATATATATATATATATATACACAATCATACATACATACATATATATGTTAAACACAGACCGTGCATGGAACAAGGAACTCTTCTGGGAAATTACATCCACTATAGTTCGGGGGACCATTCTGAGTTTGTGCACATACATAATATATATATATATATATATATATATTATATATATATATATATACACATACATACATTACATATTAAATATATTAATATATATATATATATATATTATATATATATATATATATATATATATGTTAACCCCTCCGTCTAGGGCGTATATATATATATATATTATATGATGATAAACCACGAAGAAAGGAAACAGATGGGCTCAAGCGCTTTCGTCTAATGACATCCTCGGAACCTGAAGTTACATAAAGAGTTACAACCTATATATAGGTTACAGAAAAAAAAAAAATCTATATATATATATATACAATAAACGGAAAAACAAAATTAAAGGATTGTGGAAAGGGCACACAAATTTATAAGGAAAACTATCGATTTTTAGCACAAGATTAAAAGAATTGTTTCCAACCAATGTTATAGATAAAAAAAAATATATATATATATATATATATACAAATTTATACTGGAAATCTGCCTGGGTTTTAGCACTCTGCTCTTTTTGTATAAAAAAAAAAAATTGAACAATTATCGATTTTTAGCACAAGATTAAAAGAATTGGTTTCCAACCAATGTTATAGATAAAAAATAAAATATATATACAAATTTATACTGAAATCTGGCCCGGGTTTTAGCACTCTGCCCTATTTTTTGTATATAAAAATTGAAAATAAAGTTAGTGGCATACAAATTTACCAAAGATTTAGCGTTTCTACCTTTCTTATCTAAATCTTTTCTGAAGAAGGATTCAAAACAACAGGATCGAGTTGAAAAAGACTTTGCTTATGTTGAAGTTATTTGTTAGTTGGATAATGGCAGACTCAAGAATATTTTCCTATTAACAATGTTGCTGCTAGTGAAATAAAACTGAAGCATTATTCCAATCAATACAGTGGGATAACTCTGACAAATGACAAAAGAGCACTGGACAACTGTCCTGTTCTAACGGAATATTGATGCTGTTTTATACGTGTGTGCAAATCCTTTCCCGTCTGACCTATGTAAAAGGAATCCATTGTTTACAACCAATTTTATAGATAATGCCTGAATTATTGGTAGGGCTATTTTTTTACTATGATATTTTTCACAATATTGTTTATTGAAATACTACATTAATATCCAAAAGTTTAAATACATTAGCAATGCCTAAAAAGCCCGGGAAAAATGGAAGTACTAAAATATTTTTTGACAAAATACGAGGTTTATTATGATGCGATAGAAAGTTCGTTTTGCCTTGTTGAACAAGATTCCATAAACGCAGATGGATAACACAGATCACTTCCAATACCGTTGATTTTTTCTAATTCGGCATCGATGTATTCCGGACTGGCGATCCTAAGGGCGCGGAGAACATTGAAGAAAAATGGCCTTCTTAGTGGGGTGTCATGTCCCGAGTAAAATGTACGTAGGACAAATTTTTTTTTTTTTTCCGATAGTATACTAAACTTAAAACCTGGGCTTTCCCTATGTACAACGCACATCCAAAAATGGGATTGATTGTCTTGTTCCACTTCCAAAGTAAACTTAATCGAGGGGACTTGATCATTTAACTGAAGGAGGAAGTTATCCAGGTCACGATTCATGGGCCGGATACACAAAATATCATCGACGTACCGCGACGTATAAAACAGCATCAATATTCTGTTAGAACAGGACAGTTGTCCAGTGCTCTTTTTGTCCATTTGTCAGACTTATCCCACTGTATGATTGGAATAATGCTTCAGTTTTATTTCACTCTAGCAACATTGTTAATAGAATATTCTTGGTCTGCCATTATCCAACTAACAATAACTTCAACATAAGCAAAGGTCTTTTTCAACTCGATCCTGTTGTTTTGAATTCCTTTCGCACAGATTTAGATAAGAAAGGTAGAACGCTAAATCTTTGGTAAATTTGTATGCCACTAACTTTTATTTTTCAATTTTTATATACAAAAAATAGGGCAGAGTGCTAAAACCCAGGCAGATTTCCGTATAAATTTGTATATATATTTTATTTTTTTATCTATAACATTGGTTGGAAACAATTCTTTTAATCTTGTGCTAAAATCGATAGTTTTTCCTTATAAATTTGTGTGCCCCCTTCCACAATCCTTTAATTTTGTTTTTCCGTTTATTGTATATATATATATATAATATATAGATTTTTTTTTTTTTCTGTAACCTATATATAGGTTGTAACTCTTTGTACTTCAGTGTTCCTGAGGATGTCATTAGACGAAAGCGCTTGAGCACCATCTATGTTTCCTTTCCTTCGTGGTTTATACACGTGAAAAGTATTTATGATGAATAAAACCACGAAGGAAAGGAAACACAGATGGTGCTCAAGCGCTTTCGTCTAATGACATCCTCAGGACACTGAAGTACATAAAGAGTTACAACCTATATATAGGTTACAGAAAAAAAAAAAACTATATATATATATATATAATATATATACAATAAACGGAAAAACAAAATTAAAGGATTGTGGAAGGGGGCACACAAATTTATAAGGAAAACTATCGATTTTTAGCACAAGATTAAAAGAATTGTTTCCAACCAATGTTATAGATAAAAAAAAAAATAATATATATATATACAAATTTATACTGGAAATCTGCCCGGGTTTTAGCACTCTGCTCTTTTTGTATAAAAAAAAAAAAAAATTGAACAATTATCGATTTTTAGCACAAGATTAAAAGAATTGTTTCCAACCAATGTTATAGATAAAAAAATAAAATATATATACAAATTTATACTGGAAATCTGCCCGGGTTTTAGCACTCTGCCCTATTTTTTGTATATAAAAATTGAAAAATAAAAGTTAGTGGCATACAAATTTACCAAAGATTTAGCGTTCTACCTTTCTTATCTAAATCTGTTCTGAAGGAATTCAAAACAACAGGATCGAGTTGAAAAAGACCTTTGCTTATGTTGAAGTTATTTGTTAGTTGGATAATGGCAGACTCAAGAATATTTCTATTAACAATGTTGCTAGAGTGAAATAAAACTGAAGCATTATTCCAATCAATACAGTGGGATAAGTCTGACAAATGGACAAAAAGAGCACTGGACAACTGTCCTGTTCTAACGGAATATTGATGCTGTTTTATACGTCGCGGTACGTCGATGATATTTTGTGTATCTGGCCCATGAATCGTGACCTGGATAACTTCCTCCTTCAGTTAAATGATCAAGTCCCCTCGATTAAGTTCACTTTGGAAGTGGAACAAGACAATTCAATCCCATTTTTGGATGTGCGTGTACATAGGGAAAGCCCAGGTTTTAAGTTTAGTATCTATCGGATACTGATTGATGGCGTGGAAAACGCAGTTTAATAATAAACATGAACACCAGAAAAAAAATAAACATCCTTCAAGGTTTAATCAGTACCAACGTTTCGGAATGGACTAATTCCATCTTCAAGGTTAAAACAACAAAAGGCCAAATCACATACAAAATACAAATTGCAATTGTAAGTTGCTTAATAACAATTTAAAGTAACAAAGTTATTAAGCAACTTACATTTGCAATATGTATTTTGCATGTGATTTGGCCTTTTATTGTTTTAGCCCTGAAGATGGAAGTAGTGCGTTGCGAAACGTTGTACTGATTACACCTTGAAGGATGTTTATTTTTATCTGGTGTTCCTGTTTATATATATATATATATATATATATATATAATATATATATATATATATATATATATATATATATATATTATAATGTTATAATGTTTCAGATCAACAAAGACCCTAGGATCCACTCATGACTGGTCTACCTAGCTGTGATTGTAGTTGTGTATTGCGCATCTCCTCCGTGGTGGCGGAGGGGACCTACAATTTTACGTGGGTTCCGAACCACAAAAACCTTAATTTTACTATCTTAAAACTATACCCAATCTATCAACAGATTTTTAAACATGTTTACAGACGTGCTACTGATTACTTCTACCGGCAAACTATTCCAGCTATTTATTATTCTATGCGTAAAAAGTTTTTGGCAACTGCCGTCTCGAACCTTCTACTTGTCAACTTACACCCGTTATTTCTAGTCCTATTATATTGTGATATTTCGAAAAAGCTATCTCTGTTTACGTTATCAAACCCATTCATAATTTTGAAAAACTGGATTAGATCACCCCTTAGCCTCCTAGTCTCGAGTGTAGTCAATTTTAACTCCTTAAGCCTATTCTCGTACGACTTCGACCTAAGCGACGGAATCATCTTAGTTGCTCGTCTTTGAAATCTTTCCATTTTGCCTATATCTTTGCGCATATGCGGATTCCAAAATTGGATCGCGTACTCTAAATGGGGTCTAACTAATGATTTATAAAGAGGAACAACAATATCGCGCGATTTGTACTCAAAATTTCGAGCTGTAAAACCTATCACTTTGCTCGCTTTATTGACCGCTGCTGTACTTTGTTTCGCCACTTTTAAATCACTCCTAAATCTTTTTCCTGCTTTACGCTTGCCATCTCCTTCCCTGACATACTATACGCAAAATTACCGTTACGCGAACCTATATGTAAAATTTTGCACTTGACGACGTTAAATCTCATTTGCTATGTGACTGACCAATCAACGATTTTGATCAGATCTTCCTGGATTTTATCTATCTTCATCATTAATTGCCCTACCATCCAACTTCGTGTCATCCGCAAACTTTGAAACTGCACTGACTAGGCCGACATCTAAATCGTTAATATATATAAGAAAAAGCAAGAGGTCCAATACAGAACCCTGAAGGACGCCGCTCGCAACATTAGCCCAAGACGACTCCGCTCCATCAACGACCACCCTCTGTTTCCTACCTTGTAACCACTTTTCTATCCAATTTATTACTACACCCCTGACTCCATGAGCCTAAGTTTTTTCAATGAATCTTTTGTGCGATACGGTGTCAAACGCTTTTTGTAAATCTAAATACACATCTACTGCCCGATGACTATCGTAAACTTCAACCACGCTTTGAAAAAATTCTGAAAGATCAGTTAAGCAAGATTTGTTTCGCCTGAAACCGTGCTGCGTATTTCTAATCAAGTTATGCAATTCTAAGTGTTCGACTCTACGATCCCTAATTACTGATTCCAGTGGCTTACCAACAGACGTTAAACTGATTGGCCTATAATTTCCCGCCGCACCTTTATCGCCTTTCTTTAAAATAAGTGTTACATTTGCTAACTTGAAATTATCTGGTACGCACCCCTTAGAAATAGACGCATTATAAATCTTTGTTAGTGGCACAACAAATGCTTTCTTTTAATTCTTTTAGTTGTTTGGGTTATATGGAATCCGCACCTGGTGATTTACGCATTTTCATTTTATCAATATAGCGCATTACCTCCCATTCACTAACCATAATATTATCTAAAGTATTACCATTATCAAAAGGTATTATGTGTATGATCGTAGGGATATTCGTTACAACTTCTATTGTAAAAACTGACGTAAAAAATTCGTTTAGCAAGGTAGGCATTTGCTTGTTTTCAGAAACTAGCTCTCCGTCAGGACTTTTGAACCGCCCCAAGACACTCTTTACTGGATTCCTATTATTGACGTATTGAAAGAATCGCTTGGGGTTTTCTTTGCCGTCACGAGCTATGGAGATTTCAATCACGCTTGGACTTTTTTATTACGCTTTTCGCTTCACGCCTTAGAGAATTGTAGTTGTTTCGTAACCACAAATTGTCTTTATCGCACTTATATAGCCTATAAGCCCTATCTCTACTCTTTATAATATCCCCTACTCTAGAAGTAAACCACAAGGGCTTGTTATTTACTTTCTCACACTTAATCTTGTACGGTACACATTCCTCATTTATAGTCCTAAATACCGTTTCAAACGATTCCCACATTATTTTTGCGTTGGAGATCCCCATTACGTTTTCCCAATTGACGTGTGACAATTCATTTCTAAATTTACAAAAGTCTGCGTGCTGGAAGTGAGGAATTTTAGTCGAGTTTGTGGGTTAAACTCGATATATATATATATATATATATATATATATATATATATGAAAATTATTTCACGAAGGTAACACGTGAAAAATATTTATGATGAATAAAACCACGAAGGAAAGGAAACACAAAATGGTGCTCAAGCGCTTTCGTCTAATGACATCCTCATTCCTGAGGATGTCATTAGACGAAAGCGCTTGAGCACCATTTTGTGTTTCCTTTCCTTCGTGGTTTTATTCATCATATATATATATATATATTCTGTTTAATGTGTATATTGACGATTAATTGCTTCACTTAATGAGGCAACAGTGGGATGCTGTATAGATAACACAAGGATAAATAACTTAGTTTATGCCGATGATATGGTGTTAATAATAAGTCCTTCTGTTAAAGGTCTGGATCGGCTATTAAAAGTCTGCGAAGTGTATTCGCAGAAACATGATATTCTTTTTAATGTTACAAAAGCTAAGGTTTTGCAATTTCATCCTAAAAGCTGTAAACAGCTAGCTGATATTAGGTTTAAAATGAAAGGTGAAGTAATTGAGGAAGTACAAGAGTTTAAGTATTTGGGTCAAACTATTAACAGCTCCTTGAGCGATGACTCCGATATAAGAAAACAATCTCGAAGCCTTTGTGCTAAACCGAATATGGCTATAAGGAACTTTCGGTTCCCTACAAATGAAGCTAAGGACACTCTTTCATACTTTCTGCAGTAATATATACGGACAGCAACTCTGGGTGAATTATAAAAAAGGTTCTGGCAGAACCCTAAATTTGCTGTACAACAAGTCTTTTAGACTCTTACATAAATTACCCCAGAGATGGTCAGCTTCGCAAATGTTTGCTACCCGCAATGTCCCGAGCTTTCCGGAGGTAACAAGACGTGTTCAATACAGTCTAATGCAAAGAATTAAAAAATCAACCAACCCGATTATCCAAGCTATCCATGAGTCCTGCCGTTTGTCCTCTAAGCTTTGGAATTCTTGGAACGAAAACGTTTGTCTGTAGCTCCACTTAACCCTTTAAGGACGAGTCCGCAGCATATGCAGTCACTCTTGTTACCAGAACGTATAGGTTTTATTGTCATTCAAAACTAAATATTTTAGTAACTAGTCACTGAAATGATACACATTTTGGGATCCTTTCTCGACAATTAAATGATATCTATATAAACATGTAGAAACATTTATAGAAACGAGGCATTGTAGTACAATTTATATTGTTATTTCTGGTGGACCTTAAGGTACCATCCGTCGTTAAAGGGTTAAACCTTATGAATCGAACTACTTTTTTCACCTCTATCGCCAGCCAAAAGTTCAGCCAAAGTTCTGCATAATAAGAAAATAAAAAAATAAAAAAAAAATATATATATAAAATATAAAATATGAAAATCTATTCCAAAAACTCATCAACATCTTCATTAGCATACTTAGAACTCTAATTTAGCCAAAAATGAACGTTCTAGCTCAATTAATAACAGAAATACTATTGCGAGAATATTGCTGAACTTTGGAGGCGATTTCTGGCGAATTTTAATTTTGGCGCTTAGTAACCTTAAGACGCGGGACTCCTCATATATATGTGTGTGTGTGTGTGTGTGTGTATATATATATATATATATATATATAGTGTGTGTGTGTGTGTGTGTGTGTGTGTGTACATATATATATATATATTTTATTTTTTTTCGGTTTGATTCAATTTAAATTTCGATTCCAGTTTTTTTTTTCAGATTTCTTTAAGAATTTCTCTGTACTATTTATATTATTTTTTGGTTGGTACCCTATTGACAAATTTAGATTTAATTTTATATTTGTATTTGCATTCGATTATGATTAAACATGTAAGCATCTATAGCCAACTGAATCAACACGAAACACATCTTTTTTTTTTTTCACTTATTCGCTTCATTTCTTTCACATTAACAAAAAACTTTCAATTGGAAATGTTTTATTAATTCGTACACTTTTTAAATTTTAAAGAGAAAAGAGAAAAAGAGAAAAATGCCGTTCCACACTAACTTGTGTCATTGGAACAGCATGCACAACTAAAGACAATTTATATAGCTCCTCATGCTTTATCTTCACTGCGTTCCATCACGCAATTAGGCTGCTGTCTGCTGAAATTCTTTCAATATTCTTAAATCTCGAAAAGCCGAAATGATGCTTCTAATCGTAGCACTGGTTGAGTTTTTCTTTATTTTTGCAGCAGCTCTAAGCATGTTTTCCAACTCATCCTCTGATGTACTGGATGCCAAGCTTTCCGAATATCGATTCCATTTTCGTGTGAGGTTGGGTCAAATGAGTAATCGCACGCTCCTGTTCTACTTCGGATGGCATAACATTGAACCTAGGATCCAGACATAACGATGATATCACTACTTCTTTTTGTAGGAGCTCCTTCTCTCCAGCATTCATTGCTTCTAAAAGGTTGTGAGCCAGCACGCATTTAATTTTTTAGATATCACTTTTACACAGAAACCACAACTTGTAGAAGTCTCCTGTAGTCAAATTTTCTTCTTGCAGTTGTACTGTAGCTTTTTTAGCAGGGTCTAGTACTTGCAAAATTTCTTGCAGTTTTTCCCAAGCTTGAGGAGAAAGTTTTAAATCGGTTCCTATGAGTTCAGTAAATTCATCAATGAACGGTCGGAGTTCCACTAAACGGAAGATCATGTCATATGTTGAGCATCACCTCGTCACGACGTCTACGATAGGCATATGATACTTCTTTGTTTTTAAAATATTCATAATAACTGGAGTTCGTAGCTTCTTAGCAAGTTTCCGCGAATGAGCTTAGTATTTACAAGCAATCCTTCATTTAAAGAGTCTTTTATTGCACGTTGCAAAGTATGTACATCACATTTAACAGAAAGAACATTTCCTAATTCCAACTCATCTAGTTCACTGATATCACTTTCATGGTTTAAAATGTCATTTCCTTCACTAGAGATCAGTTCTACAGCTTTCACCAAATTACTAGCATTATCAGTAGTAATAGAATACATTTGACGAACGCTTAAGTTATATTTCAATAGCACACTCAAAACCAGTTCCTTGATGTTTTCATCCGAATGAGCATGAGAGAAGTCTGTAACAGATAATGGTCGTATCTGAAGAGAATCTCCATTAATGAACTGGGCAGTGGGCATTAATGGCTAGAACAGATCTATTCAGACGAGATGCAATATCTATTTTCAATGAAGACATTCTGTCTTGCAGTTCTTCACTTATTTGCTTCACAATGTCTGCAGCTTTCTTATCAACTAAATTCGAGATTTTTTTCCTGTCCATTGATGTGTTGAGTGCGTTCTTAATTAATTGGATCTATGATTTTACATAAACCACTGTCTTCTACTGTAGAAAATGGTCTTCCATTTAGAGTTACCAGTTCAACCATAGCATCATTAAACGTTTTTATATCCATTGGAATACTTATTGTTGGACGAAGCATCTCTTGAATAGTTTTCATACGCTTAGTCAGGGGTGTCCACAGGATCAATTAAGTAAGGGGGCACTTCCAAATACAGGGGGGCACAAGTATTTGCGAGCGCCAGAGGCGCGAGCTCTAGGGGTCCGAGGGCATGCTCACCCGGGAAATTTTTTAAATTTACCTTGTCTGGGACAGCATTTCCTGCCTTCTGGAGGCAGTTAGGAGGGCAAATTATAGGGCTTCAAATACTGAAAAATAAGGATTTTTTTTAGACATCCTTTGTATGTCCATAATATTAGGGTGAAATCAGATACACAATAACTTGGTAGATATACAAGTTTATTATTCTTACATAATATACATATAAATAATTGTCATGGGACTGAGAAGGTTATTGAAGACACTATTTAGCGCTTTAAGTAATGTACAAGATATCCTTCCTAACGACCTTGTAGTCGCGTTCTCCACAACAAATTTTACATGTTTTAATTTTAATCACAGGATTTTCTCTTCATATCAACAATATGGGAAATTATACAATATTAATAATATATATAGTAACCAATTACTATCTTCAAATATTATGACTGGATTTTGGGTTTATGATAAAATCTATCTGTAAGCAGTTGACGAAAAAACGAGGGGGCACCAATGAAAAACGAGGGGTCTTTGTCCCCTGGTGCCCCCTCGCGTGGACGCCCCTGCGCTTAGTGTTGGTGTGATCTAGTGTCTGCTCATCTTGTGGCAAACATCTTTTCATCTTTGAATTAGAAGCTTCCTTTCTTCTTTCTAAAGCATTAAACTCTGCCTGATGGTGTCTTTCCATATGCTTCTTTAGATTAGTAGCACAAGGATGTTTTAAAATCATGCTACATCCAGCCACTTCAAGCTGCTGTTGCATGCTCACGAGAACCATGAGGCGTAAAATAAGAATATGCCACGTTAGTTTTATAACGTCTCATTGTTGGAAAAGGAATAAAAATTTAAGTTGGACTGCTACTTGTGAAATTTTTCTGATGAATGAAAGACAAATAACAAACGCTTCATTTGTATACACTTGCAAGTAAAGGAAGTGTCTTTCGGGAGAAGAAATACAAGGAGATTAAAGGAACATTCCAAAGGATAAACATTTGGAGAAATACAAGGAGAATAGAGTAATATTCCAAAGGATTAACATTTGAGTTGAAGTCTGGTCATTCCCATGGATTTTAGGAGAAGAGAGGAAACACAAGGAGATTAGAGGAACATTTCAAAGGATAAACATTTGGAGAAATACCAGGGAGAATAGAGTAACGTTCCATAGTAAATGCAAAACTTCACTTTTTTACGTGGAAGTCGAAATGTGACAATAAAACCCGCACTAATAGACGGAGTTTATTTCCACAACATTTTCGATGCCCACTGGTATCCTCTTCGGGTGGATACAGAAAAACGAACGAACAAAAGTGAGTAAGGAAACAATCCAGGAAAGGTAAGGAACATTCTAGAAGGCCAGAAACCATTAATCAATTCACACCTAGGTTAGATCCCGTTCACCCGACACCGGAAGGGATTTTTTGACCAAGAATCTCATTAAAGGGTCCTCCAGCTTATAAGTACCTTCGCACAAATTAAAATTATCTTCTTGACAAGAAGATAATTTTAACAGAGACATAATTGAAAGGAATATTCTAGAATGTGCATTTATCCATTTTAAAAATAATTTCAATAACTGCGGGAATTTATAAAATTAACAATATCCTGTTAAAATACCTTTTGCCTCTAATCAACTCTTGTTAATTATATGCTAATCTTTTTGTTTTTCTGTCCCGAAAGGCCTTGGAATCATTTTTCTTTTTCCTTGTGGGTTTGCATCATATATACAGTAACTCATATGTCATGTATGAAAAATAGTACTGCAGTTATTTAGGCCTTAAATGACTTACAATGCCTCATGTTAATAAAATAGGACCAAATTCTGAGATTACTGTGGGAGATGATGCTGTACGGAAGGAAGTCACACTGACAGAACGATGGAATACCTTGATCTTGCTCTCTGGTAAAGGAAGTTCACATAGGAAGCACATAGAAATGCTTCTGCAAAGATAACGGCGTTATTGGCAAAGTTAATACTGATGGGTTTTTTAATCATGCAAGGACATGCAACAGCTTTCTGCTGCTAAAGCATCTTCTGGTGCAGGGGACCAAGAATAAAAATGAGGTAGATATGCGTATGTACTGCATTTCTTATAATATACAGTAAAATTTAAAAATGAATCTAAAATAACTAGACAGTGGGAATTCTCTCGTGTGTACCCCCCTCCCAGAAACTCACCAAGTGTTTAACGTACTACTGTGAATTCTATAATCAAAAGAAATTATTAAAGCACAAATACAATTTTTGTCCAGCATGAGGTAATCGAAAGTTCTAGTGGAAATTGGATGAAATGCCTTTAGGCTAACGGTATAAGAGCCGCGTTTTGATCCCCGGGCAGGGAATCAAATTTGTGCCCAGAATAAAAAAATTAATTTTAGTTCCACGTACCCTGCCCCCAACCACTGAGCCCACTGAGGTCTTCTGCCGAGTTTAGATTCCTTGACGACTCCAGTGGTAACGGGGAGGAATACGCAGTAACCATTAGAGCGTTTCACGGCAGCCCCAGGACCCACACTAGGGCCTACTGATGTCCACTGGACCCTACTAGCCTACGCAAGACCATCCGACTGATTCAGTGGGGCTACGTTGAAACTCCCCTTTTGCCTCTATTCCCCACCGAAGAAGCGTGTTGGCCATCAAGGGACAGCAGCTCCTTCTAGATGAAGGGAAACGGGGAGTATACGAGTTATCTAAAGTTCATCAAATTTTCTTACATCCTGTTGGCAAAATGGAAAACAGTGTTTAACTATGTATTAACCAGTTTGTTTAATCACTCCGTACAACCAAAGATTAATACCAGCCAGTAAATAGTTAGACTGTTGAAATCTTCCAGTGAATTAAAAAATTTACAATAAGTTTTAATATATTATAAACTTAAAGTCAAGCTATACGAAACAATCAACAATACTACTGCAGATGTGACATGAACCTCAACTGCCTTTGTTTAAAATAGTTAGTGTTTTGCATTCGAATCATCATACATCTGGTTATCGAACAAGTCTTTGACAGTTCGTTTGGCCGCGAAACCTTAATTTCTTGCGCAGCATATATCTTATGTTAGATTTGTTCGATGGATTAATTTATATGGATTGTTTAGTAAAAGTTGATTCCTTTAGCTTTCTGATGAAAGAATGCATAAAAATATTTTATATATATATATATATATATATATATGGGATTAGATGTTGCGAAGGAGGTTAAACAACTCCATTAAAAAATATATATATATAATATATATATAATATTATATATATATATATAATATACTATATATATATATATAATATATATATATATATTAGGGTGGCCCTTATTTTTCAACTTTTGAAATTACTTGCTCCCAACCCCTAATCTTCTTTCATATATAAAAAAGTGCTCTGTGCAAAATTTCAGCTCAATTGGGCTATATTAAGTGGCCCCCAAAGGCCCTAAAGTTTCAAAATTCACCGATAATTGGTATTTCTAATATAAAACCTTTATAATTCATTTGCAAACTTTGTTTGGGAAAATAATCACAAAGCATAATCGAAAGTGAATTTTATTTACAACAAATAATTACGCCGCTTATATAGGCCGCAGGCGCAGAACTTTCTAGAACCTACCAGAAGCGTTTTTTTTTACGTACTTATGATACTTTTCAATTTCCGTGAATATCTCGTCCAATTTTAGTTTTAAGTAAATAATGGTTATAACTAAATTTATTGCAAATTGAATTCTCTTTCGATCATATTCTACATTTCTTTCGAATAAAACACTGTAAAGAAGATAAAAACGGTTTTATATGAAAAAATATCAATATTGTTAAAATCTGAAACTTTAGGGCCTTTGGGGGCCATCTTAATATTGTCTGATTGAGCTGAAATTTTACACCGAGCATTTTTACATGGATTAGAACAACTGGAGGTTGGTTGATGAAAAATATTTCATTTCAGAAAATCAATACATACAACTAAGGGCCACCCTAATATATATATATATATGGGATGAATTTAACAATTAAACACGTAATATCAATATATATATATATATAAAACCTTGAACCAAATTTTGTTTGGTTATATAATTTAGAGGATATGTTAATTCTTAAATCAATATTCATATAACCCAAATAGTATAAGAAAACGATTTACATTGAACAAATTGCCACCAAAAATAATAGTGATAACGATAATATCAACTTTTTATGGCCACGGTATTTTTTGGTGAATGAATAAAATTGTCTGGCGTTAGCCAGAACCAAAATCTGTGAGGCACTGCTTGGGTGCTAGAGGTTTAAAGGGGATATAATTGAAGTTTATCACACTGTCTTCTTTAATTTAAGGATAATAACTTTCACTTCGATTGATTTACCAAAATTTAAACAAATCATATTCACACTTAATAGCGAAATTCCGTGTTCGAATGAAGTTCGTAACTAAGTTACAGGTTTAAATTTGTTTTTGCATTTCTGTTTTCATAACTAGAATTACGAACTGATACGGCAAATGCCAATGAAAGCATTCCAATTAATAAATAGTAATGAGATGACAAAACTGATATGGTTTAACTTATTGGGTTTGCTCTTTAATGTATACTAAATTGTATCTCTTTCTCAATTACATTATTGTTTCCCACAGGAGTCGTACATAAAAGAAAAAAAATACCTGCTAACACAAGGTTTCAGTTACGTTGAATTGAAAACAAATGTCTTTCTCGGTTTTATTTTACCTGTGGGACGAACAGAGTTTAAGACTATCACGAAATGTAAATTACGAGATTATATATGTATATATATATATATATATATATATATATATATATATGTGTGTGTGTGTGTGTGTGTGACTGTGTGTGTTTGTGTGACTGTGTGTGTGTGTGTGTGTGTGTGTGTGTGTGTTGTTTGAGACATGGTGTAAACATTATTTGGCGTATATCTTTTAGTAATTATCAATATATATGGTTATTTACCTTTCCAAACTGTCCAAGTTTAGAACACTTCCACATGATGGCAATCATTCGTCGCTACAATGCGTATCGGACGCTCAAACACCATTAGAGCATTAACAAGATGCTATTTTTTGAATTAATCCAATTAACCTCTGATTCTTTGAAGGAGTTCTTCCAGATTCCTGGGTTTGTCACGGTACACAGATGTTTTAACATACTCCCACTGATAAAAATCTAAAGGGGGTTACGTCGGGTAATCAAGGTGGCCAAACTGTATAAGAGTAATTGTTTAACCTCATTCACAAGATCTAAGGTCATATGACGGAGGGGACCTACACCTTTACGTGGAATTCGAACCACGGGTCGCTACATAATCTGGATGCAGAGGGCTGTCTCCCATCCAACTCCTTTCCAGACCCAATGTCGCTTAACTTCGCTGATCGACAGGAAGTGGTATTGCGACACTGGCCACGACGTAGCCCCCACATTGTATATTAAATTCCTTAAATGATGATGGTGAAATACCATAATCTTCAAATACGGTTAATTTCCTGTTTTTTTTTTTTTACTAAAGATTATTTCTAATTGTCATAACTGTGAATTCGCTTGTAATTAGTATTAGGTGGTGCACTTTTGTCACATTTGGTAGACAGTTGTATTACGTTATAAGTAGAGAAACTACTTGAAAGCTGAGGAGCGCTCTGACTGCAGTTTTCATATATTTCAAATTTGGTCCATCCATGAAACTTTTGTTTCTTAAATATTTACATAAATTAATCACCAAAATTACTATAGGTAAAGGTTAGTAGGTACCCGCACTATTTATTGTAAACACGACTCCGACAATTTTTCCGCCAGTGTTTCTATTTTCCGAAAAAATTTATGTTTAGTTTGAATAAATATTTTATTCGCGGATTTTTCTAAAAAGTCAAACCTTATTGTCATAAATTTCTTACGACAAATTCTTAAAAATTATAATAGTTTACGTGTGTGTATGTATATTCAAACAGTCACGATCATCAGGCCTTTCCTAAAGCGAGCTGACGTCACCACAATCAGCTGTTCTCCAAGTACTCGAATTTTTATGAAAAACAAGCCCCTAATCAGAGGAAATATAGCGCACAAGAAGAATGAAAATTCTTGGATTGCTAATTGGTCCGTGCAGTATGCATTACTTCTCGTAATGTATTGTGGGAGGCGCCATGTTGACAAATCATTCTTGGCTTAGCACTGAACGAAACTAGGCGCTTTTCCATTCACGTTTGCAAATTGAATTCTCAAATTCACTATTTATATTCAGAACCATTTACTGGTCAGTAACCATTGTGAATTACTATTTTTAAGAGTTTTGTAGTATTTCACACCACAGTAAAATTAACGTTTTCAAAGTTACAGAAAGAGTTGTAGACTATCTTTAGCAAAGCTGATAACACCGCTTTCAGTTTTACTCCACTGTAGTATTTATTATATCACTGATAACCCTTCATTATATTAGTGGCGTGGAAAGATATAACATTGTTTCTTACACTGCGTCGGGTCATATTGACCCCGCGCGACGAATGAAGGGTTAAACAAACTAATGAGTAGTACAGTAACACATTTATCAGTTACAGTATTATTGGTGGTCTATCTACGTCGGGGACACTCTTAATATCGCTGGTGAATTAATTCTTGAGTTATTAGGTACACTCGTTAACATCAGGTACTACTACTCATTCAAGGACTTTAATGTAACTTCTTATTCAACCTTGTCCAGTTTGTTATTTCGGTAGGCTAACGCGATCCAACCAGGTGTTACTTGGCCTATAGGGAGATGGGAATATTACACTGGTATGCATATGAAATTTTTTTGTCTGCTGTGAGGGTTTTTTCAACTCATATTATATAATTCGACCATGCTGAATTCGAAAATGACATTGGTTTTCCTCAATCAGGTCAGGTTTTTTCTCTATTGGCCATTTATTATAAGTCCAATTTTATCCCCAAATTTATTGATTTTTTTAGCTTAAACACTGTAGATACGAGTAATATTATAAGAACACTCGTGAAAAATGAAAACATTGTGTGAATAAATACTTTTATTCATACAATGAATATGGAAAAAAGTTTATTGAGGAAGGAATGAAGTTTTTTTGGCTTTCCGTCTGTGTTTTTCTTCGGGCACGTCTCGCTTCAAACACCAGCAATAGTCCGCCAGCATATTGATATCCCAGTTTCCCTGGTACCTCTCTTCCGTTATTTTGATATCTTGGTGAAATCGTTCACCCTGTTCCTCACTATAATCCCCGCAATTTTCAGGAAAATAGTCCAAGTGGGACCACAAAAAGTGCATTTTTATGGACATGCGCGACCCATGAGCTTTGAAAGCTTTCATCAAGTTTTCGACAACGGACTCGTATTCTGGACTTCTACGCTTGCCAAGAAAATCAGTGACAACTGATTTGAATGCCTGCCAGGCATTCTTCTCAGTTGGAGTCATTGCGTTTTCGAACTGAGTATCCTTGATCAAAGTTCGAATTTGAGGACCATCAAAAACCCCAGCATTTAGTTTAGCATCAGATATATGAGGAAATTTACTCTCGAGATATCGGAATGCTGAACCCTCCTTATTCATTGATTTGATGAAATTTTTCATCAAGCCCAGCTTAATATGAAGTGGTGGGAGCAAAATTTTTGTTGGTGGTACAAGGGGCACTGAAACGACATTATGCGACCCAGGTTCAAAATTCTCTCTGGATGCCCATTCACGCTGTGCATAGTGCTTCTCATCCGCTCGGCTATCCCATTTGCAGAGGAAACATGGGTATTTCGTGTATCCCCCTTGCATTCCCCACTTCTGTGGGGAAGTTAAGTGTTCTTATACGCTCTCAAATAACCTTTGGAAAAACAACATAGTCAATAGCAATAGTTTACTTATGATATTAGTATTACCTTCAAATCTGCACAGATCCTCCAGTTATGTTGGTCGTATACGAGAGCATCCAGTAAAATTTTCATGTTATCGTAGCTCTCAGTAAGTTGTACGGAATGTGCTACAGGGACTGATGCAACCCTATTCCCAATGTTGAGAAGTACTGCTTTCAAACTTCGTTTAGACGAGTCTATAAATAGCCTCCATACTGATGCGTTATATGGCAGGCCCAAGGATTCGATTAGCCCCTCAACATTGCAGCAGTACACTAAGGAAGAGGTATTTTCGTGCACTGCAAAAAACTTGCGGAATTCTTCCTCTCGTTTCCTATACCAGGAGAATGTTGTTCCCGGAGCCAGCAAGTTGTCCTCTCGAAGTCGTGAGCCCAAGATCTCGGCAGCTAATTTGGAAAGTCCTAAATCCCTGGTAAGATCATTAAGTTTGGCCTGGTTGAGAGGCCTCGGCTCATTTGAAGGCGTATTTTGAGGTATATACGACTGGGACTGGTCATTGGCATTGGTCATTGATTCATCATCAGAATCATCGAAGTCCAGGGTTTGAGGTGGGTCGGGTATTGGAATTCCAGGACCATGGGGTACAGGTCTCATAGCAGAAGGAATGTCAGGGTATACAACAATGTGTTTATTCTTCTTGTTAACTCCTGAAAATAGAAACACAGAAACATGGATATAAAACTTGCATATGAAATAGAAGAAGCATTCAGACAGTGGCGGCTCGTGAGGGAAGGCTGCGGTCTGTAAGATATGAAATAGGTCGATGGAGTCTGTATATTTTCTTTCTTTTTCATTCATATTGTCCCTTCGGGGACAATATGAATGAAAAAGAAAGAAAATATACAATCATTGTATATGTAAATGTAACTTGTATAACAATATGTATGTGTAAATGTATTTTCTATAACAATATGTATATGTAAATGTATGAACCATTATGGTGAATATTATGCTATATATGGTGAATATTACATTATGGTGAATATTATGTCAAGTTTCATACGAGGATTTCAAAATATTTAAGAAAAATAAATTTATAAGCCCACCTTGGAGGTTTGTCATGCAGAAATAGCAATCTGTCACGTGATCCTTTCCTTCTCTCCAAATCATGGGAATTCTAAAAGGCAAAGATTTCGCTCTGCCTTTGCTCCATCTTCTCAAATTTTCAATGCACGTCTTGCAGCACATATGAGGGGCGAAATTTTTGCCCTGGTCACCTAGCTTAATTCCAAAGTATGCTCTATACATTGTCTTCACAAATTTAGTGATTTGGGACTGGTTATTTGGCATGGTAACCGTCCCACATATGTAGCAGAATCTATTGGGATCATTTTTACACGCTCTATTCATTATGGAATATTTTATCTATATGCCTGAAAAGTAAAAAAAGATATTATACAAGTGAAACAAGTGATTATAGATGTTACTGTTCCAATTCCGCTTTGACAAAATCACGAAAAATTCTATTTTACTTATGAAGCCATAGCCGGATAACCTGAGCTGATTGAGAAAAACGGATTGCAGATTCGAAATCAGCAGGAAAAACTCTATAAGAATCACTTACAAAACCCTTGACAGCAAAATTGATGCATACCAGTGTTATTAGTCGCTCATCTGGCAGTGGGACTGTGGGAGAGATCTTGGTGTCCGATATAAGTCCGTTTCCATATAAACCCCTCTCCATAGTTATACAGGTTGTCCAAAAGTACCTATCTAGTTTGCTGAAATTATAATATTTCTATTTTATTTTACAGGCCATAGATGATGATGATGAACGTGTGATGGTAGTAACACTACGTATCCAGGGGAAGAAGTGCAAAGAAATTCGAGTAAAATTCGAAAGAAGATTTCACAAACCAGGACCTACAGACAGAGCAATTCACGAACTGGTCAATAAATTTAAAAGCACAGGATCTGTTCATGATAGAGCTCCATGTCACTATGCAAACATCGTTCGGGCGTACCTTGATGAGCTCTTACTAAGTCGTTGGATTGGATGTGGTGGAAACAGGCCCTGGGCAGCACGCTCTCCGGGTTTAACACCATTAGACTTCTTTGCGTGGGGCTTTATGAAGGCTGAGGTTTACCAAACAAGAGTTACAGACCTGCAGGATCTGCGAACCCGCATTGTCGCGGCAATCACTAAAATAACCCCAGAGATGCTTGAGAATGTGTTCCACAATATGTAGTGGACAGATTTGAGATTTGCAGAGACACTGATGGTGTTCACGTCAAATCTTAGACCTAGGTTTGATAAATAAATATGCACCTAATTATGTTACTACATTTTTATCCTAAAATACAATTATCTCAGCAAAATTGGGACTTTTGGAGCACCCTGTATATATAATATAAATTAACTGAAGTGAAAGATAAAGAATAATTTAGAAATAACTTAAATTTTTTTTTAATATATTTTTTTTCAGAAGGGCAGCAGCATAATGTCTTATAATATTACTAGAAAGTAGAAACTATCAGGGCACCAGAATAGAAAGCGAAAAGCAGAACTACAGGTTGAAGTAAAGAAAGGTGAAGATACATTAAAAAAAATTCTTTAAATCTACTGAGAACCGTGCGACAAAGAAAGCTGGTTGCAACGGATTCTGAACTCGACTTATAGCCTAGTGAAACTTCTACAACAATTGAGACTGCAATGGAATATTGTTTGCACATGTTTCTGCAGGGCCGTTTCTAGCCATTAGGGGGCCCTAAGTAGTATACGCATTTGAGGCCCCACCCCTCTATCCACCAACTCACGCCTTACTACATCACCTCAGCACACACATACAAAAAATGGCTGTGTTAATAAAAAACAATTATGAAACAATTTTAATGAAACATTTATGTCCAAAACAACAAATATGTATCATACTTTCAGAAGACAAACAGAAAAAATACTCTTCATGAAATTCCTGAAATTAGCTTATACATTATTTAGAATAAATGACACAGAACTATGTATAAAAAAATAATGCAATTATCAACTACCAAACAATTACTAACTCTACGATACAATCATGTAATAGGTAACAGTTATACAGAATAGTTTGTATCTTCAAAATTTTTGCCTCCTAGATTTTTTCTGGGCGAAATCATCAATAACATCATCATATGAAATCTCCCTGCCAACGTCCTGGTTGATGCTTATGATGCCAAGGCCACTGAGGCGATCCTGCCCCATTGATGATTTGAGGTAGTTCTTGATTAGCTTCATCTGAGAGAAGCTCCTCTCGGCTGACGCTACTGTCACAGGTAGAGTGCAGGCAATTCTTAGTGCAACCTAGAGATTGGAGTATAGTTCCTCCAGTTGCTTCTGATGAATGAAGGAGAGAAGCTCCAATGCAGTCATGTTGTGTGAAGGTAAAGTCGGCAAGTTCTTAATTTCGAGGGCCAGTTCTCTTCCATCAATGTCAGAGTCAGCTCCATAGCTCAGTATCTTAGAGAGCTTTTCACACTTGCAGGACAAATCTTCCTTGTTCAATGTGGTGAAGTTTAGGAGAACCCCAAATATGTCCTTCACATCATCTAATGTTTTGAATCTCTCATTTATTGACCCGATGGCACAATCCACCACCACATTGAAAAATTTGACTTCCAGCCTCTTTAAGGCTTCTGTAAATGGTTCGTCAGGAGCTTCGTAAGCAAAGTGCTTTTTTGTGGATCTGAGCCTCTTCTCCTTCAGCACAGCCTCCACATTCATTTCCTCACATATGTCCCTAGCTACGACTTGTGCTGCAACAAAACCTGTGTTTCTGTAGCTGGTGAGTGAGTCTTTTGTTTTTGTGAGGAGGTTGACTTCCACATCAAACTGCATTGTAGGAGACTGCAGAAGTTTGCTCACATGGTTAACTGCATGAAGGATATCATACCATACTACTGTGCAAATCTGAAAGCGATAAGACCCTACCTCCTCTGCAAGTGCTTGTGCTTCAGTCCTGGCTATGGCATCTGTGGCATTGTTTCTGACTTCCAACAGGGCCTCTCTGATGTTGTGGCTCTGGTATCGCACAGCCTCAATGCTCTTAAGCCGGCTCTCCCACCTGGTTTCACTCCAAGACTTGAGTGTTACGTTCACGTGCTTCTTTAGGATTGTCCATCTCTGTGTAGCTGCTGCAAAAAGGTTGTACAATTTTTGTACGTTGCCAAAGAAGCTGATGGCATCTGTGGAAGCTTTAGCTGCATCAGCGACTACAAGATTGAGAGTGTGAGCCCCACATGGAACATAGAGTGCACGACAGTTCTTCTCTAATAACCTTGCCTGAACACCCTTGTTCTTGCCCTTCATGTTCGCTCCGTTGTCATATGACTGTTCTCTGCAGTCATTAAAGTGAATATTCAGTTCATCTAGTCTCTTCAGAATCAGAACTGATAAATCCAGGCCTGTACTTTCTGAAGCCTCAAGAAAGCCCAAGAAGTATTCTTTTGTTTCTGGTACTTCACCCATTTTAACAGTTCTGATAATAATCGACATCTGTTCTTGGTGGCTTATGTTTGGAGTGCAGTCTAAAATGAGTGAGTAATATTTAGCTTGTTTTATTTCTGCAAGAATGGCATCTAAGATCTTCCTACTAATGGACCCAATGAGCTCATTTTGAATGATGTTTCCTAGGTAACTTAAATGACTATATTGGCCACTTTCGACTCTGCTGATGTGTTGTTTCATCACTGGATCAAATTTGGCAAGCAGCTCAACGTCCTTCAAGAAGTTGTCATTGTCTCGATTGTGCAATGTAGAGGAAGACCCCCTGAAAGTAAGGCTTCTCTCTGCCAGTAATTGAACTATACTTATAAGACGTGTGAGAACATCTCGCCAGCGTCTTCGCTCTACCTCCATTAATGACATTTCAGTTTGGTCAATGGTCCTCCCAGTTTTTAGCCGCAGTTCCAGATCCTTCCATGTTGCCATGTTATTTGCATGTTCTGAACTATTTTCATGGCCTTTTAGAAGCAAACCAACGTTTATCCAGTCTGAAAGTCCATTCGTAATTAGTTTGTACTACTTCCTTGAAAACAACTTGCAGCAGAAGCAATAAAGAGCATCATTCCTTCTAGAGTACATCAGCCAGCTTCGCTTTATTTTTTCCCCCATTAATTAATGTTCTGTACATGTAATGGTGATGAACGCTTTTACCGTCCTCTCTTTTAGGGAATGTGAAATCTGGACTGATTTGAAATGGTCTTCGAGACACCAGATCTGTCTTCAAGGCATCTGACAGGACAACTGGCCAGTCATACGGATCAAGCGGTGGAGCAGATCTTGGTTCTTGTTGCTCAGTAGAAATGCCTGTGTGTGGTGTTTGAAGCCGAACAGAAGATGCGCCACTTGTTGGTTCATCACGTTCTACTTCTACTGGTGTTTGAGGTTGCATAGAGGATAGTCCTGCTGTTGGCTCATGATGCTCATTAGGCTTTGCTGAGGATGGCTTTTCCAAATATTTCAGTAGTGCTCCTGAGAAGAACATAACATTACATATTCTGTTAATTTTTGCTAAAATACTCTTTCTTATCTTGTTTGATAATTGATTTGTGTGAACAGAATTTGAAGAGATGTGATCCATTAAATTTCACATTTCGAAATATAAATATTACAGAGACTAGCTTACTCTACACAATTCCTGAGCACTTGCCTAGCTTGATGGTCTACCTAACCTAGTTGCCTGAACTGTAATCATAAGAATATACAAGTGGCACATCTCACCTGTGCTAGTGGAAAGCTTCTCCTCCACTATTTTCTTCTTTTTCCGTTTTTCAGCTCTTGATGGATAATGTCGTTTCATTTTCCAAGATGCACGAAGCCACATCTAGTTAACCACAACAAATCTGCTAAATAATAATAATCATGATAATAATGATGATAATAATAATAATAATAATAATAATAATAATAATAATAATAATAATAATTGTTATAATTGTAACGTTAATCAAATACATTCAAATAATCAGACCATTTAGGTTTTAACCAACAAAATTCACATTATCTGAAAAAGATGAGAAAAGAATTACTAAACTTGAAAACATAACGAAAATAATCCTAGGTTTTAAAGTGTTACAAAATCTGTTAATAATTAGTAAATTATTGAAATAATGTTTTACAATACTAGAAAAATTAAGCATTTAGGAAAGTATAAGCATATAGTAAGAATAAAGTTAAATAATATAGAAACAAGATCTCACAATAGTTATTTACACATAACGACCAAAACGTTTCGTTTGTCTCCGTTTTATCACATTTGTCTCAAACAAAAACTTTAATTAATAATAATAATAATAATAATAATAATAATAATAATAATATAATAATAACTTCAGCTATATTCCTATTCTTGCCCACTGAGATATGACCTGGGAGCCTGTCTAGGGGCCCCCTAGTAGCAGCGTTGCCCTAAGCGGCCACTTAGTCTGCTTATGCCAGGAAACGGCCGTGTTTCTGTGTATATTTTGTGGAAACTCGAATTTTTGTGTTTAGACATGTTACTTCTCAGTCCAAGTGAAGTTTCATCGCGTTAACAATCTTCGTTTATTTCACCCTTATGGATAAGGGTTTATGAGTTTAGAAAAGGAAATAACGCGACTGCTGCCGCAAAAAATATTTAGGATATTTGTGGGGAGGAAGCTTAAATGTAAGGAATGTCAACGATAGTTCCAGAACTTTAGGTCGTGACTATAGCTTAACTGATGAAGCGCGCTGGGGCCGACTTGTTGAGTTCAATGATGACCTGATAACTACACTTGAAGAAAATCCTGCTGTAACTGTTGAAGAACTTGCCCAACGACTAAATTAGACCGGTTCCACAGTTCATCGCCACCTGCAATGATTGGGAAAAAGTGTCGAAACTTGGGAAGTGGGTTCCCCATACGTTGTCACAAGACAACTGTACAGTAGAGATCGTGTGATAATTTGCTCTTCATTGTATTCTCGGCAACTTCAAACACCGTTTCTGAATCGACTCATTACTGGGGATGAAAAATGGGTGCTCTATCACAATGTTAAGCGTCATCGGCGGTGGGTTAGTGCTGGAGAATCTGCTACACCACAGCCAAGAGGACATCTGCACCCCAGGAAGGTTTTGCTGGGCGTTTGGTGGGATATTGAAGGAGTGGTTTATTTTGAACTGTTGCAGCCCAATCAAACTATTACAGCCGAAGTCTACTGTTAGCAACTTCAAAGACTGAGCGCTGTATTGCAAATAAAACGTTCTTCTTTGACCAATCACAAGGGTGTTGTGTTTCAACAGGACAACGCGCGTCCTCATACTGCTCGAATCACCACTGCCAAAATTGAACAGCTTTGTTGAGAAAAAATTCCACATCCTCCGTATTCACCAGACCTTGCACCATCAGATTACCACCTATTCAGAAGAATTTGAAAGTTTCTAGGCTATCAACATTGCCCTCTCCGAGTTTTTTACTTCCAAACCGAAGGAATTTTATCAACATGGGATTTAAATGCTTGTAGAGAGGTGGCAGAAATTCATAGAAAGTGAAGGAAAATATATAATTGATTAAAATATATTTTCATGTAATTTTATTTTCATTTGGAAATAAAGGTAAAAAACCATTACTTATGGGATGACCCGGTAGTAATTACGTTACCACTGTTAATTGTGAGGAAATGAGCACAGCAAATCTGAACCCGACTTGCAACCTAGTCAAATTTTTACAACAATGAAAACTAGAGTTGGAGAAAATAACAATGCTGCCATTGATGATCGAGGGAAGTTAGTAAAGGCCATTGGCGGTTCTGGCTCTGATTTGCAGTCCAATCTAACGCGTACATCAGAGACGCCAGTTACAGAAAGCAATGAAGATGCCATATATATCAGATAGGGTGCTATAACAGGCATTGTCGATTCTTATCCTGCCTTATGGCCTAGTCCTAGTCTGACGCCTAAAATTCGAGACCTGTTAGTGATCAACGGACGACAAAAATTAAATAACATGATTTCTGGATGAGCACAACCGCCATTTTTCTCTGGCGTTTCTGGACAGAGAACTTGAAAATGGTGAAGTCCTGAAGCGGGGCTGGCTGCTTTATTCGAAGTATACGGGTAGAGTATTCTGTTTTTGTTGCAAGTTCGACTTCAATCGAAAGTTATGTCTGGCAGTTGATGAATCGAGTTATTTTTTTTCTATGTAGGAAGGAGGCCAAGGGCGAATGTCGCAAAAACGCCCACCCACCCATAGAAGAAGAAAGCCAAAATCAAGGTCTAGGGTTCTCGAAGTGCCTGGTCACTGCATTTGGAAGATTGGAGGCCATAGGGGTAAAGATGGATTGAGGAAGATTGTTCTAGAGTTAACCCGTTGAGTAGATGAAAAATTGAAAATACCGAGTAACCCTTGCGTTAGAGAGTTGGACAGAAAAGGAATGAGAATGTGTAGGAAGTCTGGTACGGCGTGCTCTCCTTAAAGGAGGAGGCATGCAGTTAGAGAGTTCAGAAGAGCAGTGTCCGTTATAATAGCGATGGTAAAGAGAGTGAGGCGGAATTGCGGCGAAGAGAGAGGGATTGAAATAGTCAGTAAGATTCCACCCGGTCAAGTATGGCTGTGTGGGTTGAGCCATCCCACACGTGAGAAGCATACTCCATACAGAGATGGACAAGACCCCTGTACAGATACAGCATTTGAGTGAGGGTGAAGAAACTGCAGAGCTGGTACAACACACCTATCCTCTTTGAAGCTGTCTTAGAAAGAAGTATATTGTGCGATCTTTCCAGGCACATGTCGGCGATTCTCATGAGTCATGAAAAGACCCAATCATTTTCAATCATATCAAAGATGGGTTGGAAAAGCACGAAGGCTAAAACGAAATGCTTGCATTGACGCAGAGCAACGCAAAATCGAATATAAGCAGAAACGCTGAAAACAAATCTTGGAGCGGCACTCGAGCGTAACTCTATCGAAATATAATATGGCTTTTCGTGGCTCATCTGACAGGCTTTATACGGAGAATAACGGAAACTTCCTAAGTTTGGGAGAGTACGACGAAGTTATGGAGGAACACTTGAGACGCGTGATATCGAAGGAAGTAACGAACCATTACTGTTGAAAAAGAATCCAGAATGAACTAATTGCATTAATGGCGAAAGTTCTTGAAGACATTTTTGCAAGGCTGTAGAGCATGAAGTACTACTCACTTATATTAGACTATACGCCGGATGTTAGCCATTTTGAGATGTCTTTTACGTTGAGATTTATTGATACATCAGAGGGCAAAATTAACATTCAGGAACATTTCGTTGGTTTCGTAACAGTGAAAGAGGCCACAGGGGAAGGACTTTCTGCAACTACCCTGTGAACGTTTCAAAAGTATGAAATCGACTGCTAATACTGTCGTGGTCAAGGGTATGACAACGGCGCAAACATGAAAGAAAAAAGTAAGGGTATGCAGGGGAGAAATCTCTGTAAACCCAAGAGCCTTCTTCGTTCCACGCAGATGTCTTTCGCTCAATTTCGTTGTGGGGGATGCTGTATTATCTTCAACGGAGTCTGTCCCTCTTCGGCATTGTACAAAGGATTTATGTCCTGTTCTCTGCCTCTGTTTATGGTCGGGCTTCTTACAGACCACGTCGAAAATCTCGCTGTGAAGCCAGTATGCGAAACGCGCTGGAAGTGCAGAGTCGACAGCCTTGGAGCTATTCGATACCAGACAGTTGAAGTCTATGATGCCCTTATTGCATTAGCTGAGTTGGAGAAACCGAACGCAGCCATCCGTCATGAAGCGCTTTCTCTCGCAGACCAACTAACTAAATATAGTTTCCTCATCTATCGTGGCGTGATATGACCTCTTTTTCCATGTCAATCTGATAAGCAAGAACATGCAAAGCAAACGTAGCGATATTCCTGCAACCAAAAATATGATAACTGCTTGCCGTAACTACATTGTAAAATACAAGGATGTAGGGTATGAAGAAGCCTTAATAAAAGCAAAGGAAATGGCTGAAAAACTTTAACTACGAAGGTGAAGATGAAGTTATTACTACGGACCCGGAAACCAAGGTCAAAGTTGACTTCTACCAGCTAGATTGTCAACAGAAGAACGGTTTGAACAGATGAAACAACAGACCTTTGGGGTTTCCTTTATGATCTGAAATAACTTCCTGACAAGAAAACTTTATTAAAGAACTGTATAGATCTTCTTCACGCATTGAAAGATGGAGAAAGCTGTGACATGAACGG
This sequence comes from Bathynomus jamesi, assembly GCA_023014485.1. Lineage (NCBI taxonomy): Eukaryota > Metazoa > Arthropoda > Malacostraca > Isopoda > Cirolanidae > Bathynomus > Bathynomus jamesi. Next base: position 1,744,064 of record JAJOZX010000016.1, on the reverse strand, counting down.
TTTCGACCTTGTCGAAGAGCTAAGCTATCTCACAAGTTTGCTGCCTAAGGATTGCAGCACTCCTCAAGAAGTACTTCAATTTATTTTGAATATGTATGCCCTATTTATATATAGGGCATACTCTAGCCCTTTTTAGGCAGTCTGGGAAGGCACCATTTTGTATGGATAGGTTTATGTGTTTCGAAAGCGTAGGCGCAATTAAGCTTGTGCACTCTTTGTTTGGGACTTTCTCTAGCGTACAACTTGTATTTTTTAATGGTTTTATGGCTGTCATTACTGTACATCGTGTGTCGTAGTCGGAGATACGAAGACAGTGTGTGATAACGGGGGACCTAGGTGAGTTTCGAAATACTGCACTGTGGGTGGTATTTTAGAAACAAGGTTGGCTCCCACTTCGATGAAATAATCGTTGAAAGTATTTAAAATATTTAATTTATCTGTTTGGGCACATTATTTACTAATAGCTTTTCTGGGGCCGAGGGTTTTGTTAGTGTTCTATTAATCGTTTTGTTAGTGAGGTTCCAGTATTGTTGGGATCGCCTGTGTATTCTTCGAAATTATGTTTATATTAATTAGCTTTAGCTCTGTGTATTAATGAATTGAGTCTATAGTGAGTGTAGCCTTTCTTTGGGAGTAGACTTTCCTTCACATTTTTATAAAGTTTGTGCTTTTGTTTAATTGATGTCTTTAGATCTAGGATCAACCATGGATTGTTGATTCGAACTGTAGGAATATTTTTTTCAACGATGGGGCGGGATTCATTATAAGCATGTCAAAGAGATTCCTGAAACTTTTCAAATTTGATAGGGTAGATGTGTAAGTAATTTGGGTGATCTTTTTTTAATTTTAGAACTTTTTAAACAGATCTTACTTAAACTCTGTGAGGTATTCATTCGCGTAAACACTAGGCTTTTTTTTGTATACACTGTGACGCAATTTCCTTCTTTACGTCGGCACTCTTCTTACTGAACTTAATCGGCCTTGAAGTTTGATTTAGCCTCCCTAATCTGAATGCTTCACTAATCATCTTGGCTTACGGAATAGTTTAGTTGGGTCTGGAGAGTCCCAACCACTATCCCTCTGCAGTCTCCGCCCTGGACTTCCGCAGGGAGAGAAGGACCACTAATAACTATCTTATTAGTGTGCTTGGAGATGTTCCAGCTTTGAGTACTGATCGTTTTGTTTCTGTTCCATAAGATCCACTTTTTGCTTTCATTCGATAATCTCTTGATTAAGTTTGGCACTCTCTTCGTCCTTTCTTTTGAGGGCATTATTAAATGAATTACTGCTTAGGATTGCCGTCAAGAGTTTGACGATGGTCTTTCCCTCCGTACTCAGGGAGATGAAGAGTTCTTCCTGATCGTTGGCAAAACGGAAACTATTTATATTGCTTCTCGATGATATTGTGGAGACAACACTGCTGTCTCGGGAGGTGTCGCTAGATCTGTTGTTTCTTCTGTGGGAGTGTTCTCCCACTGTTGAGGGTTCAGAAGGGGCTTGCGGGTTATTCGTTTCAGGCTGATTAGTGCTTTCTTCGTTGGTAGCCGCAGTAGATAATTAATTTCTTGTCGCTCTTGTCGTCTATAATGGAGAGTGACTCTCTAACGGGGATATGTTAATAGGAATGTAATCAATCACGAGACCGGAGAGGCTGCGGTTCTCTGAACTAAGATTTGATCGGGGTGTAGGATCGGGAGCCTATAAGCTATAGAGACGCTTTGTGGCGGAGCGTGAGAGGAGCACGTCTGCTCTACTCATAGGTCGGAACAATAAATACAATTCTACAATTTTTGTAACAAATAATTGTGAAATTGGGCTATTTATTTTATTTAATTGGCTCTTAAGCTTTACTGGGCTCTTAATTAAAAATAAAACATAGTTATTAGATAAATCATGAATAAGAATTGTAGTGGCAGAGACATTTTCAAATACTTTAGCGATGTTCCATCAACACAAACACGACCACACAAGCACGACTAAGATGACGTCACATCGCGAGGATTCTCTCAAGGCATGTCCTTATGCCTTGCCTCACGCCTCAACCTCATTACGAGGACTTCTCGAGTAGGACGCCGACATCGCACCTCAACCTCTCTCTCCGAAGAACTAGTGACACAAGAGCTACCATCATGTGAACATCATTCTGTAGGTCCCATTTTGGTTTCGTGTCATTCACCTAACTTTATATAAAGACTAATCATTACCTCGCGCGTTATTAATATTGAAGTCATTATTCAAGTGCACATTTAATTTCAACTGTAAACAATGAACTTTATTTGTCTCGTTCTTACATCATTTATTTTGTTTAATAAAGGAAGAAAACTCATTCTATCAATCAATCTAATTAATAACATTAATTGGTCTGCAAAGACCTGGTAACCCCAGCCTTATCAATCATCAGTATCAATCATTAACAATCAATTATAACTATTACCACTTCACCATTATTATCATCATTATTATTATAATGTTAACAAATCACGCTATAGAATTATTAATTAGAGTAGTATATATTAAACTTAAGTTATTATTATAAATATAAAACAAATACAAAGTCATTATTGAAGGTATGATACCAATACTATACAAAGAAATAAATATTAGACACGAGAGATGAACAATATTGAGTAATATACAGTGCCTGCATATGTAATGTTCCTCGCCTCACAGGCGACTCCGTACATGTGACAACGCCGCGGTATTAGTCAAGGTACCCCAACTGGGGGAAGGTGGGGTGGAGGGGGGACAACCGAGTCTAAATCTGTGTTCATAAAGATAAACAATTAATATGATCGTGAACAGCGTTGAACTCCATGTAGTTTACTAGTATTATACAGTAATAAGGTTCCATTATGATTACTACAAATCCATATAAACAGCTACTACAATAGAACTTTTTATATACAGGGTGTACATAAAGTCAGGATCTATTTTTGTGAAGCACTTGGAAATTATATGGAATTCAATCATAAAATGATAAAGTGGTAACATTTATTAAATAATTAAGAGTAGGATTCGACGTGACGCCCATCAGTATCCCTGCACAGCTCAAATCGTTCCGCAGCATTTCTAAACACATTCTGGAGCATTTGCGGGGTTATGTTATCTGCAGCAGTTCATATACGTGTACGTAAGTTTTCAAGACTCGTAATCTTCGTCTGATAGACGTGCGATTTGATAAAGCACCATGCAAAGAAATCTAAAGGGGTTAAATCTGGTGATCTCGCTGGCCAAGGTCTGTTGCTTCCGCGTCCGATCCAGCGATTTGGAAAACGTCCATTTAGATAATCCTGAACAATTTTGGTATAGTGACACTCAGCACCATCATGTTGATAGACGACGGAGATAGGATTGTTAGTACCGTCGTCTATCAACATGATGGTGCTCCTTGTCACTATGCCAAAATTGTTCAGGATTAACTAAATGGACGTTTTCCAAATTGCTGGATCGGACGCGGAAGCCACAGACCTTGGCCAGCGAGATCACCAGATTTAACCCCTTTAGATTTCTTTGCATGGTGCTTTATCAAATCGCACGTCTATCAGACGAAGATTACGAGTCTTGAAAACTTACGTACACGTATACGAACTGCTGCAGATAACATAACCCCGCAAATGCTCCAGAATGTGTTTAGAAATGCTGCGGAACGATTTGAGCTGTGCAGGGATACTGATGGGCGTCACGTCGAATCCTAATCTTAATTATTTAATAAATGTTACCACTTTATCATTTTACGATTGAATTCCATATAATTTCCAAGTGTTTTACAAAAATAGATCCTGACTTTATGTACACCCTGTACTAGTGAATGCAAAATGTTCGCCTGCAGGAAATTTTCGCGTTTTTCGCGTAGGCTATAGTTTACGCGAAAATATCCAGCAGGCGAAAATTTGACAATTTAAACTAATCTTTGGAAGATAGTAAGAAAATAAAACTTAGATCATTAAAATACTTTATTTGAAAAGTAAATTCAGTATATTGTAATAAAACATTGTAAAGTAAAAGCAGTAAAAACATTTTAAATTATACTGTATTATTACTGTATAACAACAATGTCATGAATGCCGCTAATTTCCCAACCTTTTTGAATGGTCTCCCTCATTTTGTGAAGGTTATCCGATGCAGAGACAATTCATTTAGCATGAATAGGTTTCAGTGTGGAGAGCTTCAAAGAGATTCATTTACGTTGAGTGTTGCTGAAACTTTATCTGCATACCAAGAGGTAAAACTTGCCTTGATATACGACCTCATCCTCGACCAATCACAGTCCAGAATAAATGTTGTCATTCATGACGTCATTTTAATCTGTAAGATTATAACTTGCAACTGTTGACCGCGAAATTATGATGCCGCAAACTCGTCCAAGGATGTGAAAGAGCTAAAATTTGAGCCGCGAAATTAACCTGGTTTACAGTATATATACTTATAAACTCATACACTATTATACTAATGTTTGTGAAATGACGTTGATGGGCCAAACCGAGGTGTTGACATGGTTTCTGGCATGATCTATGTTCATACCATATTTCTACATCGTATGACGAACACCGACTCTAAAAATTAATCCAGCTCAAGAAAAATTGCACAGCGAGGCTGGATAATTGGTATGCGGGAAGCAGGCCTCTCTGTAGCTGACATAGACATGGAACAGGGAATTTCGAAGCCTACTGTTCGACGCTGGGTGCAGAGGTGGCAGGAGACTGAGAATCTGCTAGATCATTCTAAGGGTGGGGCACCAAGAAAGACCACCCCAGAAGAGGACTGGAGAATAATCAACGAAGTGCAGAACGATCATATCAACAATGCAGTCGCCATCCTGGAGACACTACATATGGCCGTGTCAGTGGACAGCGTAAGGAGGGTGTTGCATGAAGCAGGTTATCACCACCGTACTCCTGCCAAAAAAGAGAGGATCTAGGAACGACATCGTCAGGCGAGATTATCATTCATATGCTCGCCAGCAGATAAATGATAATCTCGCATACTGGAGCAGAGTTATCTTCTTTGACGAGAAGACGTTTGCGTCTACAACTCACGGCCGTCTTCGGTGTTGGCGACAGGATAAAACGAGATATGCCCGCCAAAATATTTACGAAATGCCACGGAGTGGGCACGTGACGGCGAATATGTGGGGATGGAAGGACGCAGGTGCATCCATCCCCACATATTAGGGTTGCCAGACGTCCCGCATTTGATCCAAAAATCCCTTTGTATTCAAAATGTCCCCCCAAAAATATTTTTTAAGCAATTTTTTTCGGAGTAAATTGATTTAGAATTTTCTAGAATTATGTAGGATCCTGTAGAATTCTGTAGAGTAATGTTGAATGTTGTAGAACATCCTAGAAATTACATAACGCTTATAAAATGTTGTGTTCGGCTGTAGTTATATTGTAAGCTTTCAATTAGTGTGAATCCTGCGATTGCTTGACCATACAACTTGAGATTGTGTAATTCAAATAAAATTTGTAAGTATGCCTATTTTTTATAAGAAATCGTTCAGGTGTAAATTGCTGCATTTGCGTGAAAGAGGAACACACACTTGATTTTATTTATAAGATTTAGAATAATTTTTTGAATTAATTATTTACAATCATGACTTGCTAGGAATTTCAGTTATACTTGAAGTCAGAAGATGGAGCAAAAATTTTGAAGAAGATTAAAAGTTCAGAAAAATATTGACATATGTCATAATATAATGAGTAAAGCGATGTATACTACAATATTTAATATGCTATGATAATTTCAATATTATGTATAATAATTTCAATATTATTCACGATGTTTAATTGTTAAGCATCATTTTAATAAAATTTTTCTAATTTTGTTTGTTGTAACCGTTGAAGAAATCTAGTTTCAATTTGAAAAAAATTTGGTCTTGGAAAAAAAACTTGGAAAACATTTTGTCCCGTATGGGCATCTGAAAAATCTGGCAACCCTAACTGAGATCCACGGGAGGTTTACGGCAGATCAATATATAGAGATCATGGAGGAGGTGATGCTGTCTTCTGTACGCGCGTATGCCTTGCCCTATCCTGAGCAGATTATCTTTATGCAGGTATGTTGTATTTGTGTGTTATAGAATATTATACTATTACTAGAGTAAGATTTATGTATTACACGCATTTGTATGTCCAGTTTCCACATTTACATGGGACAAATGATGGTCATAAAATTGTTCTTCAACTCTTTCAGTACTATGACAACACTTTAGAATTTTATTCTGGATAACTGCAGACTGTATTATTTGTATAACGGCGCACAATTATTGTATAACGGCACACAATTACATTTAGCTGAGAGAAACCCCTAATACATATGGGGTTAAAACCTATCTCGAATAGTGGGTTACTGATGAAGCGTATGGATGAGATATAATTTTACTTTTAATATTTAAAATCCATTTGCAGGACAACTCTCCCATCCACACCGCTAGGATTGTTAGAAGGTGGTTTGAGGAGCAGCGAAATCTAGAACTACAGACTGGCCTAGTAAAGGGTGTGACCTCAACCCATTGAGAACGTATGGGAGAATGTGGTGAACTCGTGGGAGCCTGGGCAGGAGTGGACCAGCCACGAACTGCTGGAAAGAGGAACTCCCACTATGGCTGAGTGGGAGATGTTCCGATGGAACCCACACATCATACATAACCATGTTGCATCTATGTCACACAGATTACGAGATGTAATAGACAATAATGGGAGATGGACCAAATACTAACTATGAACCGGGTATAGCTGTGCCATTTATGTTAATCTATGGCAAATTGTGAGCATTTTGTATGATAAACTATTTAGTGAAACATTTTCAACCATTGCATATTTGTTGTAATAAAGAATTGGTGTTTTATTGTGTATATATATATGTGTGTATATATACCTTCCTTACCTTATGAACTTTCTGTTGTTTCGTGCGTTGGTCTCTCTTCACACGGAGGTCAAGCTGGTGGCCCGCCTCTAATATATATATATATATATATATATATATATATATATATATATATATATATATATATATATATTTCTTGTTAATATCTAATAATATCTCCACATTGATAATGCAACAGGAAATCTGGAAAACATTGATGAGTTTATCTGTCCATCGTGATTAAATCATTATCTCTCCACATTGATAGCACAAATAAAATCTAGAAAACACTATTAATATAATAGGCATCAGCCACAAATCGGTGGTAATATCCTGCTTTTTTTGTTTCCTCAGTAGTGGTTTGGATACAGCAATCTGCCATGGAGACCAGCTTTTATGAATCTTCTTTTTATTGTACTTGTACTTATTGGAGAGTCCCGTGGTTCATTCAACTGTGCCTGAATCTGTGTAGCTGTGGCGTTTCTGTCACGCAGTGATGTAACCTTGATGTAATGATCCTCAGAATCAGTAGTCACTTTAGGTCTGCCAGACCTTGTCTTTGAAGAATACGATCCAGATTCTTTATATCCGCTTATAGTTCTTTGGCCGGCCTCTTTTGAAACGTTAATTTTTGCCGAGATCTGGCGTTGGGACATTCCCTCTCTTGAAAGGAGAATTATTTGTCCTCTCTGGGATAAACTTAGTTCCTTAGACATTTCAATTACGGCCTGTAAAGAGAGAATAGAGAAAATGATTAATTATTTTTAATCAAATTGCTGCAGTGTCATTGACTAATTTATTCCAAGAGGTAGATGGCTTTAATCAGAATTTTAGGTGATTATGGTTTGACAAGCGTATTCTATGTAAAAATGGGTGCTGATTCCAAAAAAGCTGTCTTATTTACCCCAGTTACGACAAAATGGCCATTTTGGGCACTCTTTGGCCAATTATGGCCAAAATCAGAGATTTTCAGAATTTTAGGTGATTATGGTTCATTAACATTTAACAAGAACATTAACAACATTTAATTAATCATCTCCATCATCATCACTGTCATCTTCGTCCTCTGAATCAGTATCGGAAATACTATCATTGTCTTCGTCCTCAACACCCTCATCTCCATCTGCGACATCCTCCGGTTCCATGGTCTCAGAAAGCATGGTTGGCATTTGACTGCCGGTAAACCAGACTGGTAGAAAAATTACATTAACCTCTTTCCAGCCATGGTCTGTGGGTCGCATGTTCTCTAGTGGATCTCTTAGATGCGCATGCTTCCAGAGATATTCCGCATAGTTGCACCTAGCTAACGTTTGATCCAGAACATCTTTGCAGGGAGGAAACATGTCTGCATTAATACCTTTAATTTTCTGTAAAGGAGAGTCTGGGTCATTTGGCTTGTACCTTTGCTGGAATATCTTCAGTCTGGCTTCATTCACCGATGAAATGGTTCCCTGGCCATATAGAGTACACACATATTTTTGTACGTGATTTCCTTCATCAACAAAGGTGGTCTTCTCTCCAAGGCTGCCGAGGCCTTCAAGATGTAATGGGTTCTTTTCAGCCTACTTCAGTGGATTCACTTTTCCCTTCCTAAAGAAGGGTGATGTGTAATCACATCCTGTCGGAGCATGATAACCTGACAATACTTTGCAGAGAACTGGATCCAGGTGATTTGCTAGATCAGTGATGTGTACATATCTCCTGGTGTTGTCACTAGCATCCCCAAGGTCCATCCACACGTTGGCTTTGAGTTGTCTGGCATGGTACAGAAGAATAACCATAATGTCAGTGTCCGTTGCATGGACAACAACATTCTGTCTTGGTCTTGTTTTTGACAGCACGCTGAGATAGTACACCAGCATGGTATCGGCCTCCACGTGTGAGCATACATACTCAGATGCCTCATTGTGTTCTACCTTTCCTGATAGAGTTGCTGTATATTGCAGACACTGCTCCTCGTGTGCAACAAGAACTCTCGTTTGTTTTATGATACTTGTTATCTTTCCATTCATCCATGACATGAAAAACTACATCAGTGCAGTTTTTAAATTTGGTAATCTCAAGGCATGTCTGAAATCTTTAGGACGTAACTGATCAGATCCAGTTATGTGAAATGATCCATCATTTGCACCTCTTGCCTATTGCTCAACATTCTTTATACTTTTCAAATACTTGTCGCAGACAAAGTGTACTTCACTTGCCCATGCACTGCATATGATCTTCAGGACCAGCATTGCTACAGTAGCAAGAGTAAGAGGCAAGTCTGAAGGCAGTGATTGGATTATAAACATTGCGTCATAGAGAACTAAATCAACTGTTGGCGGCTCTCTGTGTGTAATCAAATCTTCAAGATGTTTGGACAGTTGATACTTTGGTATTTTCTTCATCGTGCCATAAATGCTAGCCATAGAGAGGGGACTCTGCGTGATGCCACTCCATGGATTGGCAATTTGTTTCAGGTTCAAAGTGGTGTACTCAAGTCTCATCCCCAGTCACAATTCGTGAAAGGAAGTTATCCCCTTCTGTCTCGTATCGAACCAATGACTCAGAAGCAATTTCCTTTCTTTGGGCTTTGTGATCTTCAGTCAGTTCGCGAGGAACAAACCGTAAACACACTTTTGAGTATCGCAGTTAGTTGTTGAATTATCGTATTCACACCTCCTTCACTAATTCCTAGCTCCAGTGATAGCTCCTTGTATGTGACGCGCCGATTTGATCAAATGATGCTGTTAGCACATTCCACGGAGTGAGATGTGACAGCCGACGCCTGGCGACCACTGCATGGCTCATCATCGAGGCTGGCTCTCCCTCTCTCCGATGATCTCACACGTTTAGACCAGCATCCAACTGTGCTTCGATCAACAACATCATCTCCGTAAACGTTTTGTAGATGTTTGTGAATATTTCCAACTGTTTCCTTCTCTGCGGTTAAGAAGTCGATAACAGCTTTCTGTCTACGACGCACATCACTGTCAGACGCCATTTTCGAAACTGCGTTAACCGTCGGTTTTATATAAGGGCGTTTAAAAGCGGTTTTATAAAAGGAGGGGAGGTTCAAACTGGAAAAATTCGGTTATGTGAAGCGCAGAAAGTTCAAACTTCCTGCCCAAAAGATATTTCAGCCCCATGGCCTATTATTTAGCTAAGAAAAAAGGGTGGGGCAAAATATATTGAGTGCCCCTAGTATTATTTAATATTGACCTGTTTCGTTTTTTACTCCCAATAGGCTGAATTTTTTTGGCAAAATCTTTGAAGATAAAGGTAAATTTTGGCTGTAACATCATACTGTCAGATAATCAAAATATTTGAAGATGAAGTAATATTTTTCTTTTAAACAGCATATTGACAGATCTGCTGTTATCATGATGTGCCGAGTTAACTAAAAATGGAACTTGAAATATGCATTTTAATATGGATTCATATTAAACATACATATGAATCAAAATGAAATGCTTAAAATTTAAAATTAAGTGTTAATTTAGAGTTTTGGCAAATTATGACTTCATCTTTTACAACTAAGAGAGAATGTATAAAAAAATTAACATTGCAGAATTTAACACGATTACATGATTAAGCTTAATCTAAAAAATGATTAGGTAATTTAAAAAAGAAATAATTCATCAATTACTAAGCAAAAATAAAATAGAAAGAAAATTTAAAAATTTTCCAAACTTGCATTTTATATACAGTTAGTGTCACGTGAGTTTGGACTTTATATGCAAAAATGAATGGTAGAATTATTTTACATATATATTAATATACAGTATATTATTTAATATATGTCGTCGCTGGGTTCAAATCAGTTTAAAATTGGATGCTATTCGAATCGTAATCTGACACAGCGAATTACAGTGTCCTTCGAATTTTGGGATCATTCGTGATACAATACTTTTTGTCGTATCGTGATTCGATATTAACACTTAGTCACTTACAAATAAGTGTTGTATTCCTATACATTATGATGATTAATTTCAGTTATTGTGTGATTCCATGCTGAGGTTCGATCTCGTAATATCGTCGTTTTTGGTGTAGCGAAAGGAGAGGAGGGGATAAGGAGAGGGAGGGACTGCGGTGCTGTCACATACTGTATCTTCAGAAGGTGGAGCGTAATTACTGCAGGGGGACTGTACATCAAAACAAAATAGTAGAAAGAGATTAGCAAAAGGTTAACAAGTACTGATAAAGGGCAAAAGATACTTTCACAAGATATTGTCAATTTTATAGTTCCCGAACTGTTATTGAAATTATTTTTAAAATGGATGAATGCACAGTCTAGAATATTCCTTTCAATTATACCTTTGTTTTTAACAAGAACTTTAGAACTCTCCCACTTAAAACTATGATTACATCTATTTTATGTATACATATGGTTAAACACTGCATTAGAATTATCTGTTGTTCTACAGTACATGCATATTTTTGTTGTTTTACCCTGATATCTAAAGCAGGGCCGTAACTAGGGTTTAGAAATTAGTGAGGTCCAGATTTTTTTCGAGCGCGGCGGGACGAGCAAAATTCAGACCAAAATGACATCTACAAACACAACCCAAGCTATACACTAAACACAAAACACAAAACGCTCGACGCTCCCTCTTTTCAAAAAAAGCGGTAATATGCGTTTCATACACGGAGAACGGTTCAGTCTCTTTTTTTTTTTTTTAGGAAATAATTACCGAGGTCTGGACCTCGGTGACCTCATAGGTAGTTACGGCCATGATCTAAAGTTTATACCGTTTGACATATATAAACTGAATTACATTGTGTACATCCGATCGAATACCACACAGGCAACAGCATTATCGGAGCTATTCTTTATTAGGCGAGATTTAACCGTATTATTATACTTAAAGACTACGTTGATGCCAATTATCTTAAGTAAGGTCGGAAGCTATTTAAAACTTATATGGTAAGGTAAGGTAATATTTTTGTGATCAAACTAGTTTACAATTACACTATTATAATACCTCTTCTTAGCTTTTCTAAGACAGTTATCTAGAAGTGGAATAGGATAACATAATTTAGTACCAATATTCATGATATTGCATAACTCAGAATCTAAAAATTCAGGACTGACAACTCTCAATGCTCTGAGAAATAATAGAAGATTTTATCGATGGGTGATAGTCAGAATAAAAATGAACATAAGTTATTATTAGTAGGCTTGGGGAAAACTTCAAATTTGAATTCATTCATGCATCTTCGAATTTTTAGATCCAGAAATGATAAGCAGCCATCATTTTCTTTTTCAATATTGAATTTTATTGATGGGACTAAATTGTTGAGCCTACCAAGGAATTCGTTAACATCCAAATTGTCAGGCCAAAGGGATAAAACATCATCAACAAAGTGGGAGAAAAGTCTTTAAGGATTTTATACATGCAAACAATTTGTTAATAATAAGTAGTATAGCCGCAAAAGAGGAGAGTGCAAGAATGTTGCAGGTTATTATGTAATGTTGCAAAGGGGTTGGTGCAAAGGGGTTGTTGCAAAGGGGGGGGTTGTTGCAAAGGGGGGGGGGGGGGGGGAAACTTGGAGGCGGCGTTATCCCCCAAGAGAAAGGAGGAGGAGGAGAGAAAGGAGGAGAGGTGTTCACCTGGCAGGAGCCAAGTGCACATTAAGACTTCAGCCGAGTTGGCGTTGTTTTATAGGCTCCTAATCAGCCAGTTGGCGTAAATGGCTTGAGTTGCCAGATACCGCGATACCATTGTATACATTATTATAGACTCCTAATCAGCCAGTTGGCTGTAAATGGTTGCCAGATACCTCTTTTTAGCAGTATTATTGTATACATTATTATTATATACGCCTAATCAGCCAGTTGGCTGTAAATGAGTTGCCAGATAGCGCCATGTATTCCGAAGACAGAGTTGCCAGATACCATTGTATACACTATTATAGACTCCTAATCAGCCAGTTGGCTTAGAAGGCTTAAATATTGCCAGATACCGCAATACCGTTGTATACATTATTATATTTCGAATACCGGTAGTAGAAGGCATAACAATAAACAACATTGCATCATTCTTTTTATTATAAATATATAGAAAATAAATATACATTTGAGGAATATGCGTATAACAGAAATATATACACACAATTATGGATATATATATATAAAATAAAATATACATTTCAAATAAATATACACTTCAATAGAAATATGTACATAACAGTACAGGAGAAATATACACACACACACAATTATGGTGATATATAAAATAAAATATACATTTCAAATAAATATACACTTCAATAGAAATATGTACATAACAGTACAGGAGAAATATCACGCAAAATATAATATATATATATATATATATATATATAAACACAAATCAATAGAAATATGCGTATAATCGGGGAAATGTCAAGCAAAATATATATACAATTCACTTTTTTTTCAAAATACTAAACTCTGTCTTAATCGAGTTTACAATTACATCATTATTGCTCTGCATTACGCAGTATATGCGGCTTAATAATATTTCACCGCTTAAAGTATAGGGAAACCTGTATTCGATATGAAGGGCTTTCATATCGTTCAGTACTATTTTTGTTCCCACTTTACAACCGGTTGGTAAGTCATCTTTAAACACGTCTAGAATACAATCAAAAGCACGCACAAAGAGTTCATCGTTAGCTACATTATTAAACACAAGTTTATAAGAACGCTTTTCCAATCGAGGGTTTATTTCTACCGACTCGAGCTTTTCAATCGTGAACTCACTCAACATAGCGGCAATTGAAATAATCTTCTAAATCGTTACGACAACTGCGCGTTATATAAAGAAATAGTTCTTCAGGGTGAACGGTGTAGGTGAGCTCAGCCTTGTACCGATCAATTGCTTTGTACCAAAGTTCATGGTATTTCAAAGAGTCTAAACTTTTTAAATAAACATCCAGCACTAGACCATTCTCACCAGCCCTACACTCGGTAAACCCATCGAGCAGAGCGGTGTATGCGTATTCAAGTACTGTATCAAAATAAAGCATATCCGTAACACGCGCGTCTAATATAGGTTTCAGTTTACGGAATCCGACGATTTCAAACATTCTGTCGAGGATGAAACGGTTTCGCGTAGGAATAAGAGCGTTATTATCAGAAGCATTCTTCCACATCACCGTATATCAATGCACGGCCGATCGTTATTTATACACAACGTACATACAACGGCGTATGAGGGTGCGTCACTAATCTGCTCTCTTCTTGTACCTACGTTAGCAGGTATTTTATAACGATCTTCACTCCACTTCTCAACTATCACAAAGATTCTATTCATCTCCTCGATACTTAAATAAACCCGTTTGTTTGTCGGTCTACATTCCGTTTCCAGTACATAGCTAATGGTACCGGAATTACGCCTGAACACGCGCAACGATTTCGTCACGGACACATCGTACGAGGCGTTGAGAATGCTGCTCAAAGGAAGTTCCATCGTATTCGAAGAGCGCACGTCCACTCGGCTCAAGCTCTGAGATAACTATGAGCCGTGTGAGGCACGCAGGTAGGCAGGAATGGTTCGACGGGCGGCTGACTCGATAATACGTGAATGGGCTTGTTCCGCGAGTCGAATTGTTGTACCGGTACAAGAATATCACTACCAGCCTACGCACCAGACAGTTTGGATAAGAACTAGGAACATTTTACTAAACATCTCCACACTCCGGCGCACTATTTGAGAGGAACATATGTTCATATTTTTCCTTTCTGCCCATCAAACGATACTCGTCTCTAAACTCTGTTAAAAATTCACGCAGGGCACTAGCCACAACCTCACTACGAACCTCATCATGATATACGTTAATATAGTGATAAAAATACTTAAGATTGTCCATGATCACGAGATTCACATTTCCAGTCGTAGGGTATGAGTAATCGACATGGTGTAGCATGACGTAATACCGCTTGTCACACCACCCATCAGCAAGACTCATTATCCATACCTGCTGCTTCTCTTCTGCACGCGTTGTTTCTTTTACTTCACGGTGTATGTGAGACTTTATAAAGTTTAGCTCTGCAGTATACTTCAGCACATCGTCTGTGCAACGAAAGCCTTCAACGGTCTCACCAGAACATCCGTAGAGTATTTGTACATCTTGGAACTTCGCACAATCCAATGTGTTTTTAAAAGAGGCATAGGAGGGATGAATAGGAAGTTTTTCGGTATCCACCACATCCTGGCACTTTACTGAATACCATTTCGTAAACGTTGTACAAGCAATATTAAAGGTAGCCATTTGAATACACGTCTGATCTGAATACACGTCTGATCTCTCGGGCTTACTGCGGTCGACTGACCACGCAGGGACTCCCAGATAGTAGCATGACTCACGGTCTTACAGTGGGCGGAGCTTAGAACTTTCACCTACACACACACACACACACACACACACACACACACACAAAGGAGAAAGTGAAACGCTATTTGAAACATGATTTATTTAATAAACGAGATATTCAAGTTATATATATTTACAAATACGATTTAATAAACGAGATATTCAAGTTATATATATATATATATATAATATATATATTTACAAATAGATACGATTATATACAAGACGTGTGAGTTAGAAGCATCATTGGTATCCAAAGGGTACGGTATCATAGGTACCAGGTAACTGGTAACGTTTCCTATAGGTGTTACGGCACACCATCGTACCCCTAAGTTCCTTCACGCCTCCCAGCTTCTGCGCCCGAAAATTGTGGGTGCCTACAATTAGTTGGTGAGGTTGTTCATCCAAACATACTAGATCCTTCAACGACTCAAAGTTAACAACCTCCCGATTCGCATGGTTGAGCGTAATACCCTTTGCCTTCACGATATATTTCATTTCATCCCCCACCCTGACCCGTACCCCATAAGTCTTAGGTCCTGTTGAGGCAAAAGAGTCGGCGTATGCGTTGTCCCCATACTCATCCTTGATCTCATCAGTGAGCTCGCCGAGGAACTCCCCAATAGTGGGCATGTATTCACCCTCCCTCTCTGTGAATATCACGCTATCTGTATCGGCATACAATACTCTCCGCCCAAGAGAATGCAATAGACCCCAAAGTTTTATACGGGCGTAGGCTGTTGTGAAGCTGGCCACAGGTATGTTTGTAACCCTTGAGGTATCTGTGGCAAATTCAGTGTTGTTGTACTTTATTACGTAAGTATTACCTACATTTACGATCTCCATGACCTCTTTATCGGGGGCATTGGCATAATCCCAGACATCGCTATAACTTTGTGCCAAATGAATGCTCCCTCTGCCGGTATTCTGCGCAAATTTTCCCCATAGACTGTTTAGACACAACTTTGCACTAAAGCGCTTGCCAGGATTCTTTACAATTTGGACACGATCAAGTTGTATACCTTCGCGGTCGCGGTAACGTTGAATATAGGCAGACTTTTCATCTTCGGTATCAACTCCTCGCGGATACCCTGATGCCTCAACCTTATCCTTCAAAAAGGTGTTTATATTCAACGTTACCGCGACCGCGAAGGTATACAACTTGATCGTGTCCAAATTGTAAAGAATCCTGGCAAGCGCTTTAGTGCAAAGTTGTGTCTAAACAGTCTATGGGGAAAATTTGCGCAGAATACCGGCAGAGGGAGCATTCATTTGGCACAAAGTTATAGCGATGTCTGGGATTATGCCAATGCCCCCGATAAAGAGGTCATGGGATCGTAAATGTAGGTAATACTTACGTAATAAAGTACAACAACACTGAATTTGCCACAGATACCTCAAGGGTTACAAACATACCTGTGGCCAGCTTCACAACAGCCTACGCCCGTATAAAACTTTGGGGTCTAATGCATTCTCTTGGGCGGAGAGTATTGTATGCCGATACAGATAGCGTGATATTCACAGAGAGGGAGGGTGAATACATGCCCACTATTGGGGAGTTCCTCGGCGAGCTCACTGATGAGATCAAGGATGAGTATGGGGACAACGCATACGCCGACCCTTTTGCCTCAACAGGACCTAAGACTTATGGGGTACGGGTCAGGGTGGGGGATGAAATGAAATATATCGTGAAGGCAAAGGGTATTACGCTCAACCATGCGAATCGGGAGGTTGTTAACTTTGAGTCGTTGAAGGATCTAGTATGTTTGGATGAACAACCTCACCAACTAATTGTAGGCACCCACAATTTTCGGGCGCAGAAGCTGGGAGACGTGAAGGAACTTAGGGTTACGATGGTGTGCCGTAACATCTATAGGAAACGTTACCAGTTACCTGGTACCTATGATACCGTACCCTTTGGATACCAATGATGCTTCTAACTCACACGTCTTGTATATAATCGTATCTATTTGTAATATATATATATATATATATATATAACTTGAATATCTCGTTTATTAAATCGTATTTGTAAATATATATAACTTGAATATCTCGTTTATTAAATAAATCATGTTTCAAATAGCGTTTCACTTTCTCCTTTGTGTGTGTGTGTGTGTGTGTGTGTGTGTGTGTGTAGGTGAAAGTTCTAAGCTCCGCCCACTGTAAGACCGTGAGTCATGCTACTATCTGGGAGTCCCTGCGTGGTCAGTCGACCGCAGTAAGCCCGAGAGATCAGACGTGTATTCAGATCAGACGTGTATTCAAATGGCTGCCTTTAATATTGCTTGTACAACGTTTACGAAATGGTATTCAGTAAAGTGCCAGGATGTGGTGGATACCGAAAAACTTCCTATTCATCCCTCCTATGCCTCTTTTAAAAACACATTGGATTGTGCGAAGTTCCAAGATGTACAAATACTCTACGGATGTTCTGGTGAGACCGTTGAAGGCTTTCGTTGCACAGACGATGTGCTGAAGTATACTGCAGAGCTAAACTTTATAAAGTCTCACATACACCGTGAAGTAAAAGAAACAACGCGTGCAGAAGAGAAGCAGCAGGTATGGATAATGAGTCTTGCTGATGGGTGGTGTGACAAGCGGTATTACGTCATGCTACACCATGTCGATTACTCATACCCTACGACTGGAAATGTGAATCTCGTGATCATGGACAATCTTAAGTATTTTTATCACTATATTAACGTATATCATGATGAGGTTCGTAGTGAGGTTGTGGCTAGTGCCCTGCGTGAATTTTTAACAGAGTTTAGAGACGAGTATCGTTTGATGGGCAGAAAGGAAAAATATGAACATATGTTCCTCTCAAATAGTGCGCCGGAGTGTGGAGATGTTTAGTAAAATGTTCCTAGTTCTTATCCAAACTGTCTGGTGCGTAGGCTGGTAGTGATATTCTTGTACCGGTACAACAATTCGACTCGCGGAACAAGCCCATTCACGTATTATCGAGTCAGCCGCCCGTCGAACCATTCCTGCCTACCTGCGTGCCTCACACGGCTCATAGTTATCTCAGAGCTTGAGCCGAGTGGACGTGCGCTCTTCGAATACGATGGAACTTCCTTTGAGCAGCATTCTCAACGCCTCGTACGATGTGTCCGCGACGAAATCGCTGCGCGTGTTCAGGCGTAATTCTGGTACCATTAGCTATGTACTGGAAACGGAATGTAGACCGACAAACAAACGGGTTTATTTAAGTATCGAGGAGATGAATAGAATCTTTGTGATAGTTGAGAAGTGGAGTGAAGATCGTTATAAAATACCTGCTAACGTAGGTACAAGAAGAGAGCAGATTAGTGACGCACCCTCATACGCCGTTGTATGTACGTTGTGTATAAATAACGATCGGCCGTGCATTGATATACGGTTGATGTGGAAGAATGCTTCTGATAATAACGCTCTTATTCCTACGCGAAACCGTTTCATCCTCGACAGAATGTTTGAAATCGTCGGATTCCGTAAACTGAAACCTATATTAGACGCGCGTGTTACGGACATGCTTTATTTTGATACAGTACTTGAATACGCATACACCGCTCTGCTCGATGGGTTTACCGAGTGTAGGACTGGTGAGAATGGTCTAGTGCTGGATGTTTATTTAAAAAGTTTAGACTCTTTGAAATACCATGAACTTTGGTACAAAGCAATTGGTCGGTACAAGGCTGAGCTCACCTACACCGTTCACCCTGAAGAACTATTTCTTTATATAACGCGCAGTTGTCGTAACGATTTAGAAGATTATTTCAATTGCCGCTATGTTGAGTGAGTTCACGATTGAAAAGCTCGAGTCGGTAGAAATAAACCCTCGATTGGAAAAGCGTTCTTATAAACTTGTGTTTAATAATGTAGCTAACGATGAACTCTTTGTGCGTGCTTTTGATTGTATTCTAGACGTGTTTAAAGATGACTTACCAACCGGTTGTAAAGTGGGAACAAAAATAGTACTGAACGATATGAAAGCCCTTCATATCGAATACAGGTTTCCCTATACTTTAAGCGGTGAAATATTATTAAGCCGCATATACTGCGTAATGCAGAGCAATAATGATGTAATTGTAAACTCGATTAAGACAGAGTTTAGTATTTTGAAAAAAAGTGAATTGTATATATATTTTGCTTGACATTTCCCCGATTATACGCATATTTCTATTGATTTGTGTTTATATATATATATATATATATATTTTTTGCGTGATATTTCTCCTGTACTGTTATGTACATATTTCTATTGAAGTGTATATTTATTTGAAATGTATATTTTATTTTATATATCACCATAATTGTGTGTGTGTGTATATTTCTCCTGTACTGTTATGTACATATTTCTATTGAAGTGTATATTTATTTGAAATGTATATTTTATTTTATATATATATCCATAATTGTGTGTATATATTCTGTTATACGCATATTCCTCAAATGTATATTTATTTTCTATATATTTATAATAAAAAGAATGATGCAATGTTGTTTATTGTTATGCCTTCTACTACCGGTATTCGAAATATAATAATGTATACAACGGTATTGCGGTATCTGGCAATATTTAAGCCTTCTAAGCCAACTGGCTGATTTGGAGTCTATAATAGTGTATACAATGGTATCTGGCAACTCTGTCTTCGGAATACATGGCGCTATCTGGCAACTCATTTACAGCCAACTGGCTGATTAGGCGTATATAATAATAATGTATACAATAATACTGCTAAAAAGAGGTATCTGGCAGCCAATTACAGCCAACTGGCTGATTAGGAGTCTATAATAATGTATACAATGGTATCGCGGTATCTGGCAACTCAAGCCATTTACGCCAACTGGCTGATTAGGAGCCTATAAAACAACGCCAACTCGGCTGAAGTCTTAATGTGCACTTGGCTCCTGCCAGGTGAACACCTCTCCTCCTTTCTCTCCTCCTCCTCCTTTCTCTTGGGGGATAACGCCGCCTCCAAGTTTCCCCCCACCCCCCTTTGCAACAACCCCCACCCCTTTGCAACAACCCCCTTTGCATCAAACCCCCCCCTTTGCAACACCCCATCCCCTTTGCAACATTACATAATAACCTGCAACATTCTTGCACTCTCCCCTTTTGCGGCTATACTACTATAATACATAAATTCCAATAATATTATTGCAGTGTATGCGATACTTTTCAAAGCAACTATACAAGGCCAGGAATTACCCGAGGCTAGAACAGGAAGGCCCTAGGCCCTAGCCCAGTCAGCGTCATGTCAGTAAGGACGGAATACAGCAATGAAGAAACAGTGTATCTTGTATCGTGGGTTATTTCTTATAATAATTGTGAAAGAAGTTTCCGTTTATTTCAACAAAAATATAATAAACCACCACGAAATGCAACCACTCTTCCGTACTGGAAGCTCAAACTTTTGGGAACATGGAACCTGGTAAAAGATCGTCGAAGAAGCGGAAGGCCAGTAATGGGGACAGGAGACAACAACAAAGAAAATGACCTCGCCAGTTTTCAAGTCGATCCGACAACTTCATCGAGAAAAGTCGCACAGGAATCCGGTATTTCCAAATTTTCAGTAACAAAAATATTGAAATCACAGGGGTACCATGATTACAAACCCATTTACTCTCAGTTCATATGCGACGATAATTTTGATAGACGGCTGCAGTTTGCTGAAACAATGGGACAAAAGTTCAACAGTGATCCAGATTTCGTTCGAAAAATCAAATTTTCAGATGACTGTTTCTTCGGTTTAACGAGTAAAGGAAATAAACACAAGGTTCACTATTGGGGGAAAAAAATCCCAAAATACGATTGTGTAAACCGATTAAATGGCTACACTAACAGTTTGGGCGTGCATTGGTTATTCAGGACTCATTTCCTTTGACCTATCGAGAGGTACGATGGATGGAAATCGCTATTGTTAAGTATTGAGAGACAAAGTTTTGCCACAGTTTACTAATGGCGTTGGCAGGAATTGCCTTTATCAACATGGATATCAACTTTAGGAACTTAATTTAACCCCATGTGATTTCTGGCTTTAGGTTTATTTGCGTGACAAACTCTACACTTCTGGTTTCATCTATCCAAATGTGAATACCCTTGGCCGCAGAATAGATGAAGAACTGAAAAGGATCCAACTCGATATGTTCAGAAGAACAATGAAAAGTTTCACAGAGAGAATCCACAAATGTATCATAGCGTACGGAGAACTCTTTCAAGATTATATTGCAATTTAACAAAATATTTGTATGAATAAAATTCTTATAAACTTTTTGTTTGATTTGTTTCATCATTTGAACATATATCGGGTGGCCACAAAAAAACTTTACTTAATTGAAAGTTTAATAACTGCAACAATTCAAAACTTATGC